>JAAWXA010000024.1:11532847-11618749 GCA_038090715.1 Florisuga fusca | reverse complement strand
TGGGGGGGACGGTGGTGCCATGGGGATCAGAGCGGGGTGGGGGCACAGCGGGACCGTGAGGTGGGATTGGGATCGGGATCAGAGCGGGATGGGGGCACAGCGGGACCGTGGGGTGGGTGCGCCGTGGTCGCTGTGTCGGTGTGAGTGGGGTGCAGGGGGGGTCGGGCTGTGACCCCCGTCCCGGGGGGTCGTGTCGCTGTGTGCCCGGTCTGGGGGCCCGTACCCCGCGGCGGGAGCGGGCTCACCCCCGGCGGGTCGGTCCCTCCCTGAGCAGGGAGCCCGGCCGGGCCCTGCTGCTCTCTCCTCTGGGCAGACACTATCGATTTGCATGATAAATGTCGTGACAGCAACCTGCCGTTTCCGCCCTTCTTTTGCCCCAGATTTTAACTGACTCCTTTTCAAATTAATGATTTCTCCTTCCTGCTTCTCAATCCACTGCACCAGTCAGGCCCTGGGGCTGGGGGCTGCAGCACCCACACCATGTGCAAAACATCTGACCCAAACAAAACCTGGTCATGGTGTCAAATCCAAGGTTTGCTCCGATTGTTGTGCGGAGGGAAAGGTTTGGCAAATGGAACATGATTCCCATAAAAAAGCAACTGTTAATTTGCCCTCCATTTCCAACCTTCTCCCAGAGCAGCTGTGGCCAGAGCCCAAGTGGCTCCAGGGGCTTCAGATCTCTCCTGAAGCTGTTTTGTAGCACTCTTCCTCTTACTGAGGTGGATTTTTTTGTCACCAATTGTTCATTACCTGTTTGCTTTCCTAAAACATTGGGAACTGTTGGACCTCTGCCCAAAACATTGGTGATACTGACTATGTATGTGTAGCCCAGTTAGATAAGTGTTTGTATTACTTGTGCAAAGTAATCTGTCAAACTAATAGAAATTAAGCAAGCCAACAAAAAAAAGGGCATCTGTTCACCTGTTTATGACCTGCCAAGGAGCTTCAACACTACATTTGACAGTAAAAGTCAAATCTGAACTCTGAATTTCCCTTATCCCAAGCTCCTGGCCCCAGGCAGGCAGGGGGACAGCCAACCCTTGGAGCACAGGGAAGGCAGAGCAGGAGAAGCAGCTTGCAGGCTGCTGGAAAATCCTGACCCAGAACCAGCTGAAGTTACCAGGCTCTGGGTCAGCTCCCCAGCACGGAACTTCTCCAGACAAAACCTTTGGGAAAAGGAGCTTTTATGGAAAGGATGCTTCTTCACTGTGATTCCTGGAGGGGGGGATGTCACAAGCCAGGGGGGTGGGAAGAGCACCCTGGTTCTGGCAGCACCGTGGGGCTTGACAGATCCAAACCAATCATGGAATGTGAGGTTGGAAGGGATCTCAAGGATCATCTGGTCCAACCCTTCTACCCACACCTCCAATAACCTCCTTGGCTCTGTTTGGGTGGGAAGGAGGCTCCTGAGGCAGCTGCTGGAAAGACACTGAAGCAGCTTTTTTATTTCCAGCAGCACAAAAAGCACCCTGAGGAGGATGGGAATGCTGGAGCAGCCCCTTCTAAATACATTTGAAGAATACAAATAAATAAAAGAGTTATGAACAGATCAGAGGAAATGTCAGTGTAATAATAATAATAATTAAAAAAAGACAGAACCAGAGCACTAAATTGCAAAGTTGTGGAAATTAGCTATTATATTTTCTAAGCAGCTGCAATACAATTAGAGTAGTAATGATGAATCAGTGTAGCCCTGGGGTTTGCAATTATTCAACCCAGCTCCTACATTTTCCTTTTTCCATTTTGTTTCAATAAGATGTACATTAGCTTACCAAGGACTAATGGAAGTTTTAAGCCTTCCCCTTCAAAATCACAAAGGTATTCCCCTTTTACTACTGACCTGAGGGACCCTACAGCCATTTATTAACATTTTTTCAGTTTCTCCTCAAAGTCTCTTCACATCATCAAAAGCATCATTGGATATTTTTTTTTTTGGTCACTCATGAAAGACATCAGGGATGAGCTGTGATATTTCCAAGTGGTGCAGGCTGCTGTGTCTGCAGAGGGCCAGAGCAGCAGTTCCCTTTCCCTCTGAAGCTATGGGTGCAACCATCACCTCCCAGTGCAACCAAGCAGTTGCTCAACTTGGGAGGGTTTTTAAAGGTGCAAGTTCCTGTGGGTGGGAACTCCCTCCCTGAGGCTGAGCACCAGGGTGGGCACAGACCTCAGAGGGTCACCAGCACATTGCTACAAGAGAACAGAATTATCACTGAAGATCATCAAGGAAAATAATGTCATTTTCTGAAGCAGCTCCTGCTGCTTAGCCTCTTGCTGCCCTGTGGTTCTCATTTATACAACAGAAGAATAACTAACTTGTAAAGAACTATAAATAACTATCTAACTTGGGAAGAAGGAGCTTAAGTGTGCTTGTTCATTAAAAATAATTATATGCTTTGCTGTTATTAATAATAAAAGAAGATAAAAAAAGACATATGCATTATTATTAAGACCATTTTTCATGCAGAATTGTTGCAGCAACAGCTTCAAGTTAACTTTTCCAAAGCAAAGATGTTCAGTATATAAAATACTTTGAACATTTTACCTATTTTTCTCTCACTGAGCAAACAATATGCATTGCTAGTCTTTTAAGTGTAAGAAAAATATACAAGTAGACATAAAATAAGACATCCAAACACTGCCTACATAGAACTGCTCTTGTATCCTAAAGAGAGCAGCGTTCTGCTCAGGCACTTCTTAAAAAGAAGGAGAGTAAGATGAGTAAACATCAAAGTCAGATAAGAGATGAAAAAAGAAACAAACTGGAAGAGGAAGGATGAAAAGAGCTGCTTTTGGGTAAAAAACTGGGCAAAGAAGGCAGTTTGGAGTCCTGAGAAACTACCCCTCATTTCGTGATCTGACTGCTTGTACAGAATCAGGACTCTGTGTGGTGTTTATTTTCTTTTAAGGCATTTTAGAGCATTCCATCAGGTTTGGATCATGACAGAAACAGCCCACAGAATCCAGGTTTGGCTGTTTGTGTTCAGAGAGTGGAGTGAACTAAAGGTACTGGAGGGGAAGAGGGGCAGGACAGTACCTGACAGGTTGGGGTTTGCAGTTTCTCAGAGTGTCAGCTGCAGAGCTCCCCAGGGTCACACCACACGTACAAGATGGGCACAAGATCCAACCCCTGTGGGAAGATGTTGAGAAGGATGGGTGAGATGATCCAGGATGCAGTCAGCCTCACAGTGTGCCCTCCCTCACCACAGCCAGGAATTCCAATGATATTTGGATGTCTTTCCACAACAGGTTTCCCCTTTTCATAATGAGCCAAGTAGGAACCCAGTGGCTGGGCCTCACCCAGGAGGAAAGGTTTGGTAAAGACCTGCTGGGTCTTCATGGTCAGTTCTCAGCTGTTGGTGGCAACTCTGGGAAGGATGACCCAGAGCCTCAGCACTCGAGCTGTTGGAAGCTCTGGAGTTCTCATGTTTCAGCCCAGACCTTTCCTGGCCATCGGATACTTGTTTGCTGTTACATTAACCTCACTCTGGCTCTTAAGGGGGATGTGTTTACTGCAGTGTTTACTTCCTGAAGTTTCATAGACAACAACTGTATCCCTTCTCTGCATGCAAGCTTTGGGGTGAAACAAATTATTTCAAGGCTCTTACATAAGAAAAACTCTTCTCCAGTCACATTTTGTGCCCTTTGATTAAAAGTGACCAGAGCTGCATGCATAGTGCCAGAGAAGGTTGCAGCAGAGCTTTGTGTAAGGGTATCAACATTTTCCCTTCTCCTGGAAGTATCTGAGTTGATAAGTGCTTTTTGTCAGAGCTGCTTCATATTGGGAGTCTGCAGTCTTCTGGAGATCAACAAATACACCCAGATTTTTCTCTTCTTCTGTCATTTCCAGCTGATGTGCTCCCAGCTTGCAGCAGAGATTCTTATTAGTAATTCCCTCGTGCATGACCTTGTACTTTCCACTATTAAGTTTCATCCCATTTTCAATGTGCCAGCACTCAGTGTTATCCAGGTCTTCCAGCAATACAGATATTCCCTGGGTAATGCTGGTGCCTCCCAACTTAGTGCCATCAGCAAATGCCATCAGCTCACTCCTACCTTTGTCCCAAGGCCTGCCTGAAAAGTATTGTGCAAGATCAAAAGAATGTAAGACATGGCTGGCTGGGTCAGCCTGTGGTCCCTGAAGTCCAGGACCCTGTCTGGGAGAGGGGCAGTCAGTGGTGCTATTCAGAGAGAGCACCAGAGCCCAGCCATGCTCTGCTCTCTCTTCCCACATCTGGTGTATGTTTGAAGTGACTGCCCTACCTTGTCTATCTTTTAATACCTTATTAAATCCAGTTAGATTAAATCTATTGTACATCCATTGTCTAGAAAACAATTACCAAAGGTATAAGCCTAGTCAAATGCAATCCATCTTCAGTAAAGCTATGTCACATTTTACTTCATGTTCCACTTGTCTGTCCCCAGCTACTTTTTGCATTACATTTTTTTCTAAGCCTTTAATGCTCCTGAGGACAGGTGTCTAAATGACTGGATTGATTTTCTTCCTCCTGCTTGAAACTAGCTCATGCTTTGGAAGCTCCTTGGCAATTCATTACCACCCTCAGCCTGACAGATTAAAAACTTCATCCTGGATGAGTGAGGATACATTCCAGGTCTGTCAGGGATGTGGGCTTGGGAGCACTTTGTTCCCTGAGCTGTGTCAGAGTCTCACGGGCCTCACTCTCCCTTTGGTGCAGGAATTTTCACTTCCATAAAATAATTCTTATTAGCTATTATCCTTTGCCCCAGACATCATTATAAAGAGAGGGAAAATTAATTTAATATGGGCCTATACCTAATATTTATTAAAAAATAGATTGGAAGACAAGACATGGAAAGTCTCCATGGAATGTGTTTACCCACATTGGTGAAGATAATACCAAAGAAAATCATTTGTGTCAGTGAAAGAAGCAGCTGGAAACACACAGCTTTCTCTGTCAGAGGGATGGCACTCCAGCTAGCTCTCCCTCTTCAAAAACCAGAAGGAACAACCAGCAGGTTCTGCTGTACAAAAGCCCTGGGTCTCCAGGATTCAGCCTCCTGAAGAGGTGACATTTGATCTCTCTCCAGGCATAGTGCAAAAGGCAACCATTTAATAGGGAGTTTTCAAAATTAATATTCTGCTTCCTAATGCTGTCAGCACACATCCTTTTAAGATACACCTATACCAGCTGAACATTTTTTCTTTGCTTTTGGGTATAACCAAGCCAGGAATCCTGTTTTTCCCTTCAGTTACCTGTATTTCTTCCAGAGTTGTGCTGAAGGTACATATTGACTTTCAGACCACATTTGCATTCAGATGATGGCTTGTTGTTGGAAAAAATCCCTTAGAGGAGCTGATTAATTTCCTTTCAAATGTTTACTGTCCCTGACCAAGGGAGCAAAACTAGAAAACAACTCAGTGCATGGCTTATACCTGAGTTTCAAGAGGTGGGATCCAGTATTTTGTATTGTTCTGCCTGAACATTAATGCTGCTTCCAGCTTAAGCATGACTTACTGACAGCCTGGAGCCCATCTGTTACGATGACAAGCCTTGGACTCAGAGGGAGAGCCCTGTGGATAACTTAGGAGAGCATTTTATAGTTACTTGCAAGCAAGCATTTCAGATCAAGGCAAACATGAGGAGCAGGTGAAAATATCTCTCACAAGTACAACCTGACCTACATACACTATTGTAAGTTAAAGATATGTATAAAAAGAAAGCATTAATGATCCATCACAGTTGCAACAAAACCCAGATATAAGTCTTGCTGCTGAAAAGGAACTCAACTGCACAAGGCTTAGTTAAAGCTTCATTTTGGAAACAGCAAAGTTTCCTGCCAGCTGTACCCTGCTACCTCTGACACCACTGCTAAAGCATTCTGGTGCCTTTCTGTTGCTTAATGCCCATACCCCTTTTGCTTTATCACTTGTCTCTCAATGTCCGTGTGTTTTTTGGCTCTCATGCCCCGCATTGGCTCTCTGCTCCCCCTTACCTCATGCTCTAGGAGCTGCAGGCTGCTCAGGGTGGCTTGGACGGTGCCTCCACTGATGGCACAGGGCCACACATGTTCTAACAGCTGAGCTGAAGGTCACAAAAGCAAAGGACGAAAGCCTCAGCCAGGAGGTCTTGTGCACAAGAGTGGCTTTAATACTCACACAGGGTGTTCACCCGTGGGACGCGTGGGCCTCGGAGGACTTCTGAGGAGGATCCCGTGACTTCAGACCTCGCTGAGAGAGGATGCTGTGGGGTGTGGGCAACCCTAGGCTCACAGTGCTCCAACTCCAGCCTGCCCCAACCTATGATTTTCCTCACAGGTTGACTGAGGCGGCCAAAACCTTCTTCAGACACACCATCTGTACCACAGCATCACACCTCCTGCCTCAGCGGAGCCTTTGGTTGTCATGGGCTGGGCCGCAGCCAGCTGCGGGTGATCAAGCACCCTCCACAGGGTTATAAAAGGGGAAAAGGGGGCAGAGAAGGGGCAGCTTTAACCTGCTGCAGGAGAGCAGCTGCTGGGTGCTAGGGATGGCCCCGGGTTCAGCTCAGCCAAGCCCTGAGGTGGATGCACTGCTCCCATTCCCTCTGAGGGTCCACAGAGTCCTGAGGTGACTGCACTGCTACCCCCAAGAATCCCGGGAGCCCTGAGGTGACTGCGTTGCTCCCCACCCCCTCTGAGGGTCAGGGGAGCCCTGAGGTGACTGCACTGCTTCCTACCCCCTCTGAGGGTCAGGGGAGCCCTGAGGTGGCTGCGCTGCTACCCCTGAGGATCCTGGGACCCCTGAGGTGCTTGCCCTGCTCCCCCCCCCTTTGAGGGTCTGGGGAGCACTGAGGTGACTGCGCTACGCCCATTCCCCCCAAACAGTCCGGGGAGTCCTGAGGTGACTGTGCTGTCCCCATTCCCTCTGAGGGTCCGGGGAGCCCTGAGGTCACTGTGCTGCTCACATTGCCCCTGAGGGTCCGGGGAGCCCTGAGGTGACTGCGCTGCCCCTTACCCACCCGGAGGATCCGGGGGCCCTGAGGTGACTGCACTGCTCCCATTCCCTCCGAAGGTCCAGGGAGCCCTGAGGTGCCTGTGCTGCTCCCCACTCCCTCTGAGGGTCAGGGGAGCCCTGAGGTGGCTGCGCTGCTACCCCCGAGGATCCTGGGACCCCTGAGGTGCTTGCCCTGCTCCCCACCCCTTTGAGGGTCCGGCGAGCCCTGAGGTGACTGCGCTACGCCCATTCCTCCCAAACAGTCCGGGGAGTCCTGAGGTGACTGTGCTGTCCCCATTCCCTCTGAGGGTCCGGGGAGCCCTGAGGTGACTGCCCTGCCCCCTACCCCCTCTGAGGGTCCCTGGAGTCCTGAGGTGACTGCCCTGCTCCCATTCCCCCCGAGGGTCCGGGAAGCCCTGAGGGGACTGCGCTGCCCCTTACCCCCCCGGAGGGTCCGGCGAGCCCTNCGGGAGCCCAGAGGTGACTGCGCTGCTCCCATTCCCCCGAGGGTCCAGGGAGCCCTGAGGTGACTGCACTGCTCCCCACCCCCTCTGAGGGTCTGCGGAGTCCTGAGGTGACTGCGCTGCCCCCTACCACCCCGGAGGATTCGGGGAGCCGTGAGGAGACTGCGCTGCTCTCCACCCCCTCTGAGGGTCCGGGGAGTCCTGAGGTGACTGCGCTGCTTCCCCTGAGGATCCCGGGAGCCCAGAGGTGACTGCGCTACTCCCATTCCCCCCGAATGGTCCGGGGAGCCCTGAGGTGACTGCGCTGCTACCCCCGAGGATCCTGGGTGCCCTGAGGTGACTGCCCTGCTCCCATTCCCTCCGAAGGTCCGAGGAGTCCTAAGGTGACTGCGCTGCCCCCTACCACCCCGGAGGATTCGGGGAGCCGTGAGGAGACTGCGCTGCTCTCCACCCCCTCTGAGGGTCCGGGCAGCCCTGAGGTGACTGCGCTGCTCCCCCCGAGGGTCCCAGGACCCCTGAGGTGACTGCCCTCTCCCATTCCCTCTGAGGACCCGGAGAGCTTTGAGGTGACTGCGCTGACTGCGCTGTTCCCATTCCCCCCGAACGGTCCGGGGAGCCATGAGGCNGCGTTCTCGGGCCTGCGGCTTGGGGACGGCGCGTCCCTTGGCTGTTGGGGGAAGGGGGCTCCCCTCCTGGCTGGTGCTGTCCGGAGCCTGTGGGCCTTACCTGGTGCCAGCCCGTCCCCGGGGCTGGTCGGTTCCCCAGCGCAGGGCTCGCCTCGCACTGCAGGCCGGGTTGAGCTTCTGCTGCTGTGCTGTGGCCGTGGTGTCAGTCGTGTTCGACTGTCCTCGTGTATGTGGGGCCAAAATTCCTGTTCCCTCTGAGTGGGTCTTATTAAGGCTTCTTATTTACCTTTTTCCTTTCTTAACAGTTCTGTTCTTTTGATGGGATCTGAACACATGTTGCCCTTCCCTGGTAAGTAGTGGGTTTAGCCCCCTCTTCCTGTTCCCCCCAGCATGGAGTTTAAATTTTTGCATGGTAGTTGTTCCCTATTCTGTTTGTTCTTTTGGGGAATGCTGTTATATCAACAGATAAGACCTTGTGTTCTGTCTCATTTCTCTGTACAGGAAACTGGTTTCTTTCCTTCTGGCACACACTTCCCTCACTGGGGGGAAGGTGGGGTATGAACTTGCAGCTCTTGCAGACTTCAAGTCTGATAGGTGCTCTTCTCCCGTGTGTTTCAGTTGTTTGTTTTGTGTGATGAGCCCGTGTAACCGTGTGCAATAAGGCTTTCTTGTAAAAGAAAAGAGTTTGTCTAATGAATCATGTCAGGTAGTGCTGAGTGTAGAGGTACAGCTTGGCTTTATGGTGAATATAAAGGCATATTTAAATGCCAAGATGAGTTCACTGGGAAGGGATGGTGGTGTGAGTGAAGGAACTATGGCAGGTTTCTTGTAGTTCCTGTCATGCTCTGAGCCTTAGATAAACAGCTGAGGTGCTTTTCCTCTGTGATTAAAGCATCTGCTGTAGTGTTTGAAAATTAATTTATTTTTTTTTTAGTGGAGGTGAAGGAGGTTTTCTGAAGGAGTGCTTGTGTGTAGCCTGAGAGGAGCAGGCTGACATCTGATAGCTGTATGGCTTCAGCTGGTACTGATCGCAGTGGGTTTGGAAGATAGAAAAAAATGCTTTCTTTCACAGGACAGGAAATACTGTGAAGTGTAAGTGTTGAAACTTTCTGCAGATAAGGTGAGGCGGGGCATGGGATTCAGTGACAAGTGTTCCTGTGTGCCTGCTTTTGAGTCTGGGGAGGGGCAAGTGTGAAGAAGCAGCCCTGTTGAGCAGTGGTGGTGGATTTTTTGTTTTGTTTTTTTTTTTTTGAACACTTGCATTAAAAGGTGCTCTTGTCCTACTTTGAGTTATAAGAGTGATATATTGAGGCTCAGACTTGGTTCTCTTTCTGGCAGTGTTACCTGCACCTATTAATATGTTAATACCCATTACACTAACTGTCTGCACTAGCAATTATTAAGCCATCAATGTTAGCCTGCTTAGGTAATATGCTATACAACCCACAAATGATACCAAGCAGGTGAAATAGGTCAGCTTGGTCAGCTCTCATATATATTATTTTTTAATAAAATTGGCCATTCACAGCTGGAGGAGATAGAAATGGAGCATGCCCAGGATTCTGAAGAGAGAGGATACAATATTTTATCTTGGATCTTATTCCACCTACATGCAACCCAGGATGGTGGAGACAAGTGTGTTGTCAGCCTTTGATGAGTAGGAGGAATGTGGCTGTGCAGTGCTCTGCTGGCAATTAACCCATAAAAAGGAGTAACTGAAAGAAGGGTATTGCTGGCCTGCTGGAGTAATGGGCACAAACCTGAGGAGTCTGCAGTAACAAAGGAGAAAGTGTCTCCACAGACTGAACTGGAGGAAATGGATTAGCATCCAGCACAAAGCTTGAGATCTTTTCCCTTGTAGAGATCAAGGGGATGGGATGGCTCTTCCTGTTCTAGTAATTTCCTCCTGGGAGCTGTAACTGGATATAATGAGACAACTCTTCTGCCTGATACCAGTGGTCTTCCAGAGCCTGTGGCTCCAGGTAGTACATGAGAGCTTATTGCATATTGGAAAGGAGAATGAAAAGTCCATCCAGATCCTTGAATGTCCACTTGTTTCAGGGTTACAGTAATTGGCTGAATCAAACTAACAGTTACATTTCTTTCAAAATAAATACTACATTGTCAAAGCCATAAGGTGCAACTGTTCTGCATTTGTTGCTAGTTTGAGTAGCTGATGGTACAAAGATCTGCCTTTTAGATCCCGTATGTGTGTTAACTCAGAGTTGAGCTTCATGATTTGCAGTTCTATTTCTCTTCTAGGTAATGGTGCCATAATTTCTTGGTGCTTGTCAGGAAAGCTTTAGGCCAATACCTAGCACTCAACTGATGTTGTAAAATTCTTGTGAATTAACTGGATTGATAAAAAATGACTATTTTTGTGGGGCTTCAAAATTTCTGTGTGATTTAGTTGCCTGTGTTAGGTACCTAAAAGTGAAGTTAGTGCTAATTTAGGAATTTGAAATACTGACTTTTTTGCTGTGCCCTGTAAAGAACTGAAGATCTTGACTCCTAATACACCACAGCTGCTACCTTGGATGTTTTAATCCCCAACGGTGCAGGATTGTTGGCTCCAGATGGGAGTGTTGATTTGCATGCATGTTGGCTGCTTGTTTCTGCTGCGTGTGGGATGGGCAGAGGGCACAAGCTGCAGCATCACTTGGGGGCAACTGTCATTTTTCAGCATGTGGTTGATAAATAACAGGAACAGCAAATACTCTGCCTCCTTGCTTCAGGCTGAACAGTTGAGAAGGACTGAAAGAATGTGCTTGGTATCATAAAATCCAGTTGTAAGCTAGAGCATGAGTAGCCCAGACTGGTTCTTCCCCTCATCTGTTTAATGCTTTCTGGTGGTGGTGTAAAGGAGGTGGATGCCAGCAGGCAGTAGTGATTCTGGGAGGTAATGTTTTAACCCCAAAGCCTCAAATCAGTCTTTGCTGACCAAATCTAAGGGGAGGAGCAGCCTCTAGTAGCAGGGAAGCAGAGTGGCATTGGTTTGAGGAAAGCAGTGGTATCTTCCACTTCTAGTCTGTTGGGAAGTGTCTGGATGGTGTTGGGGGTATGAGCCTGAGGTGCTCTGCTCACCTTCAGCAAGCAAAAAGCCTCTTGAAGCTTAACTTTCAAATACAACTGCTGGTACATAGCTTTACTTCATCTTCTGAAGCTCCTCTGACTGGAAGCTTAATCTGAAGTTTAGAAAGCAGCAGTGGTTTTGACATGTAAATGTGAATGCAAGGTAAGGTGTTAACAGGAAGCACGTCCTGCATGTTTTATTGGAGGGACAGCTGAATACTTCGGAGGTGTTCTGCCCCCTCACGGGTGTTGCCAAAAGTAGTTGCAACAAAGTAAGGTTGGTATGATCTGGTCTGAAGGTGTTTGAAGTGTGTGTGTGTGTATGCATGAGTGAAGCAGCTAATGACATGGTAATTCCTCTGATGTAGCTGATGGAATCCTTCCAAATTTTGATAAGAGAAAAAAAGAAACCCCTAAACAAACAAACAAAAGCAACCCCCTAAATATGACTGCCCAAATAGTTGGCTGTGGTCCATTTCTGGGAGAGTGATTTCACAAGATTTTGAAGCTGGATGGCCTTTTAAGTGATATGGCAGCTAAACTTGTCCAAGCTGTTTGTGTTGAAGTATTGCTACTTCTGAACAAGTTAATACTTTGAACAAGTTTCTAGTGGAACTTAATTTTAGAGAAATTAGTCTGTTATTTTTTCTCTTTACAAGGAAGGAAATGCAAAGCTGTAAAGCAGCATTGATGGGATGACTTGGGGACAAGCTCTCACCCAAGTGCCCAGGCATGCCAATAATGAAATATGTCCTGAGGAACAGGCTGACAGACCTTAGTGCTAAAATCTTTTTTTTTTTTAGAGAGAAGTTAAACCAACAATACTACACTGCAAATACAGAGCAGTGTTAGTTGAAAGTGGGCAGAACAGGAAAGAAACAAAGGCCTAGAGATTGCAAAGCAAGTTGTCTTTTGCCTTGCTCAGCTCATTTACAGTGATCACTGGGATGCAGTGAACTAGCCAAGGGGGAAATGAGGTTGACTCTGCAGTTGATGGCTTTCCTCTGAGATACTTCTCTAGCCAAAGCTTTTTAGTGATTTGTGACATCAGTTCTTCATCCAGTTATTCTCCAGGGTGTGAATAGCATGGTCGTGGTCACCTTCAGCTATTATGTATCTTGTGAAGCATCAGAACTAGTGCAGTGAAGCCTGAGCTTAGCATGGAAAATCAGCTCAAAACTAGCAGGAAATCAGAAACTTGGTGTTAGTCTGTGGCTCCTTAGGAAGAGCTGTGTCTTGGGAAGGGCAGTCAGAACAGACAGCCACCCTGCCTGGGGTGTGTTCTTTGTAGTAGGAGCTGGAAATGTGCAAATGTTTGGACTTCTGAGACTGCATGGCAAGGCTGCCACTGGCCTCAGCTTCCACAGTGTGGCCCAACAGACAGTGAATATTCATGTAGGAAAGACTTGTCCTGGTGCTTGAACTTTGTTTTTTACTTCTGTCTTTCTTCCTGTTGTATATTGGTCTCAAACTGTATTCTGTGTTCTGCTCCATACAACCCCAGTCCCATCACTCCTGCACTTTGTGCAGTGACAGTTCCCATGGGGCTGGGTAGGGCTCCTTCACAGTCTCTGGGGTGGCAGCTGGTGTGCATTTGTGTGAGGAGAGCTGGAAAGCTGCTCCATGGGCATTGGTGGCACAAGAATGTTGATGCTCTTACAGCACTGTGTCTTCTTTTATCTTCTGAGAGAGCTTTAAAAGAAGAAGCTGTGAATACATTTAGCCTGTCTACAGGAAGCATTAAACATGCTTTTCAGCCTGTTGAGTTAGGTTCCTGAGAAGGTTTGGGCTGATCAGCATATCTATTAGATCCTGTAAGGTAAAAATCAAGGTACTTGGGTTTTTGAGCTGGGCCAGTTCTGCAGACATCTAGTAACCTTAAGGGTGAACATACTAATGAATGTTTGATGTCTTCAGCTGGGTTTTTTTATACTGCTTTAATTTCAGAGACTGAAATAGCACCTGACTGCTGCTGTGTCTAGCAGATGAGCAGGATCCTTCTCTCTCAGGTCCTGCTTTGTGTATCTTTTACTGGACAAAAGAATGAGCAAATGCTTTTCATTTTCATCTTGGCTTCCTACTTTTTCAGGAAACACTGTCAGGGTAACTGCACCTGTGTGTGCTTCTCCCATGCTCTGAGTACACTGTCCCCATGGATAAGACTTCTACCAAAGACTCTTATTTGAACTTACTCTGTTTGAAAAGCATGGAAAGGTTTACTTTGGGAAAAACCAGTAGAAAGCTGTACCTCATGCTTTAGCTGAAGCTTCTGAAAACAAAATAGCTTGAAGTAGAGATCTCTTATTATAAGAGTGCTTGTCTGTATGGTGAGGTGTCCTGTGCACACAAATTAAATAGTCTTAAATATTTTTGATCTGGCATTCTACAAGGTTTAGTTTCTGTAGTCACTGGGAGGGAAGTAATGCACTTCCCATTCAACTCCACTTCCTCCACTCAGCTCAAGTTCAATTTGTGTAGGGAGACTGCTGCATTGCTATAATGAATCTTTTGTAGTTTTTCTTTATAGTACCAGATATTTATGCACAGGTATAGTCATTACTTGTAGAAACATTATTAGAACAGTTTGCCTTTTTGTGAGCCTCATTTGCTTCTCCAACTTTGAGACTCAGAACCAGTCAGAGCCTTAATGTTGTAGTGTCACCTCAAAGGACAGAGCTTTGGGAAGAAGTCAAAATAGTTTCTCTTTTGCTTTGTCTGGAAAAGAAAACTGACTCCTGTATCAACTGTGAAGAGGTGGCATCTTGAGAGTCTCAGATTTCATTCTGAGAGTGAAACTGCTTTCTCCAGTACTTTCTCCACTTCTGGTAAAACTTTGCAAGCACTTGTGTGAGGAGGGAATAGAAATGCCTGTCTGCAACTTCAGAGGTGTAGACTGAAGGCAAGGTGGATTTGTTTGGCTTTCTTACTGCCCTTGGAGAGTGGAGCCAAGGCAGGACGTGCCTGCATCCAGGGGTGGTGTGGATCACAAGCCTTCCAAGTCCTCTGAGTATGACTCCTCAGTTTCTGTGTGGTTTGAGTGTTCTGTGCTTTTTTTTTTGATAGTTTCTGTATAGCTGGTAGCAGGATTTCAGAAAATAGCTGGGAAAATCAGATTTTTCCTTGAGTCTTTCTGTCAGGGAGGGTTTAGCACCTCGGAGGTTAAGGATAGACTACTAGAATTTGATTTCAGTTACTTAGTTGCTAGATACTGTAGATGAAAGTACTGAAGAGCTGTGAGTGCAACTGAAGGCTGATTAAAAGAAATCATAATGAGAGAACAATTTATTTTCACTTCTGTGACATTGTAACCACTTATGACTGTGCAGTTTTATTATATTTAACATCTTAGAGTAGATACTCCATGGGAAAGATAATTTCCAGTTCTATTGAAATGAAGATTCAATATTGGGGTGCAGAGTAGTTTACAACGATCCAGTCTACCAGTTGAGGTAGTATTAAGCTCTATTACTCTTAGGCTACCTCTGTGTGCTTTCAAAATGAGTTTAAATCCTAAGCTGCTCACAGAAGTGGTTGCAGGTAGGTTTGGAATTAGTGGAAAGTGTTTGCCTGAAATTTCCTGTCTGGTAGTTAGGAGGGGACCAGCAGCCTGACTGCTTTTCTCTGCAAGTAGGTGAGGAAAGGGAGGAAAGTAGTTGCTGTGGCTGTCTGATTTCATCTCTTGTAGCCATAATTGACCTAAATATGTGCCTGTGAAAGCTTTACTTATTGCATTGCTATCTGTAAGCTTGTAATAGCTATCATTGAAACTTCAACCCGAGATAAAATGAGATGCTGTGATGCTTTGCTCTTTGTAATTACACTGCTTGTTGCTTTGAGACCTTTTCAGACCTAGTTCTGGACTTGTTGCAGCTGAATCCTGACCTCAGTTTTACTTGCCTCCAGCCTTCAGCATCTTTAACTTTCACAACTACTGTTATCAAAGCTGATTTTTACTGTTCTGTGGGTTCTCTGTGAATTCAGGCTTTCAGAAGAGCCAAAATGAGAAGAAAACTCATCTGTATCACAGAGCACCTTTGCCTAAAAGTAATGTGAGGAGGTTGCTCTACCATTTTTAATCAAAATTTGCTCTGGTCTGGCTAGAGCAGAAACACCCTTTTAAGTGTTGTGAGCTGATGGCTTTGATTTTATGGTTGTATTTAAGTGTTCCTGTTTCCTTTTCATTTTTGAGAACAAATATGCCACTGTAATGTAGGTGTTGTTGATCTTTTGATCCTAGAAAACTGGCTAAAATGTCTAAGCTGATTGTATTTTGAGGTTATTTTGGTTATTTTTCCTTTAATAAATGGAAGCTGGTGAAGTGCACTTAAGGTAAACTTGCAAGTTTATTGTCTCTGCCTGCAGACCTTTTACTACTTTGTATCTAATCACTGCGTGATTTTTTTAAGCTTTTCATAAAATTAATGACTGATCCTTATAAAGCAAGTGTTCATCTTTACAATTAAGCATTCCTGGTTGGTAATTGTATGGTGATTTGTGGGCATAGCAGTCATGAGTACATTTGTGAATTCAGATTCTTCATTTTCTCTCATTGCTGGTAGCAGGAATTTGCTGTGAACAGGGCATTATATTCTGGTTGGATACCCATTGTAATTAAATTATCATCTTTGTCTATGTTCAGTGAACCTTTCTTTGGGTAATTTCCAAAAGAATGCACCTTTTTGCACTTGGAGAAAAATCTGAACTCTCTGAGGAAAAAGGAGGAAGATGGGACAAGGTAAATATTATGAGGGCTGCTAAGCTTTCCCTGTAGGTTTGGCTAATGGATTATGGTCAAGCCATAGTTGTTTTCTAATTCAGAATACAATAGCTTGCTTGTTTTCTTTTACTTTGGTCTGGAATCTCTTAATCCCTTCAGACTCAAGCATGAGTATCACATGATTTGGAGGTGTTTGGTTAGTGTACTTCACTGCTCCAGAGCATCCCTGTACATAACAGATGAGTAAATTGGAACTGGAGGGAGAAGCCACATGGAAATTTTCAGTTTGGGAGATCCATGTCTAAGTGTTGAATATTTTGTTTCTGGATTGTGTTCTGGCACAACAAAGGGGAAGTAACTGGTCAGTTAAGACTTCTAAGAAGAGGAAATTTCTGCTCTAAAACTCCTAGTTCATGATAAAAAGTAGTACAGCTTTAGTATACTGATAGGTATGCTGAACAGAGAGGTATACTACAGCTGCTTGCACTATTTGTTAAGGTATTTGTGTGGATATTTCCTTGCAGGAAAACTGGTGGTATAGGGTTTTTTTACAAAATCTGTAGGGGGCATATGGGATATTGGTGGTTATATAGCTGCATAAGTAAAAATCATAAACCCTTGTTGAAGTGAAAGAATAATATTCATGTCTAATTTCAGAAAATAGTAATTTCTTGTATAGGTGCATAATGGTACCAACATGCCTGGTCCCTGTCATGTTGTTCCCCCCCCCCCTTTTAGTTCTGCAGGTTTTAGTAGCTGGAACCACAATGTCTGCCACATGTCAGACTGGAATTTTAGCTTTTAAATGACAGGATGAATGCTGATAATTGATGAGGGTAAGTGTGAAACACTGACCTAGTGAGAGGGCTGGACGTGATGAGTATATTGTTGGGGTTTTCTAAAAGAAGAGTAGGTTTCCCATAAATGCAGAAATATGGTAATGAACTGAGGATGGTAAGAAAACCTCCAGTGAGTTAGAAGATGCTGAGTCTTAACTGTTGGTGCTGCTTTTGCAGAATTTGGTACATTTGGTATCAGGTCACTGTTGCTTTGCTTTAGCATAGCTTCTGTAGCTGATTCTACTGGCAGCTGAAACCTTCTTGTTCCTAAGCTGTTTCACTTGCATTGAAAGAAATGCAAAAATAATTGTAGAGCTTTACTCCTGGTGGCTCTATACTTAGCTCATTACTCCAGGCAAATTATCTTTTGCTTCTCCAGTCTTGACTGGTAGGCTGGTAAAGAGCTGTCTGGCTCTCAGTTGCTGGGTCATTCCAGCTCCTCTGCAGTGTTTTGATCACATAGGCACTTCCTGTGAACTCTGGAAAGGCTGGGGGTCACCTGGCACTGGGAGGGTCTGAGGATGGGAGTTCTTTAGAGGAAAAAGCAATGCCAAACCTGCTGTCTTAATCAGTTTGGAGTAGGAAGCAATCCTGAAGCTTGTGGAGGGTGGTTGGGTTCCTTCCAGTCACTGCACTGCCGGATGCCTGAGCTGGGTGGGTGTGGTGGTCATGGGGAGGATGCAACCTGTGGACAAAGGATGGAAGGATTTTGTTTGATTTGACAAGTGTAAGATCAGTGTAATAACAACAAGAAGATCTGTCTTTTATTTTCTGAAGAGTAGATTTTCTTAAGTTGTTTGTATAAGGTCCAAGTTGAGGTGCTTCTGTCCTTTCTGTGGGTCACACCCAGAGAGCAGTCCTCTTCAGCTTAATGCTGTATTGCATCATTCCTTGCACTGCCATGCTCTCATTCACCACTAAGGTATGAAGACTTTTCCTCTTGCATAAGACAATTTTGTTCTGGTTGGGGAGGAAACAGTTTGGCAACTCACTGCAGTGTAAGTTGCATGCTGCTGTGCCATGTCTGGTATTTTTCTAAATGTTACTATTTCAAACTCTTGTCCTTTTTCAGACTGAGCAGGAGGTACCACTGCTCACACAGAGGTATCTGGCCAGCCCTGCAGTTCCTTCACTGCTTCTACCATACCTGTTCCTAGACCTAAATTGCTTGGCATACAAATTAGAGGTCTAATAGGGTGAAGACTCATACTTGAATGTATTTCAAAGGCCCCAAATTGCAATATGACTTAATTTTATTTTGCCTCCTTTCAATTGCTAAATACTTACAACTATTATGGTGTTTTTTTCAGGTTCTCCCAACAAATTCAGTCTTTTAGTCTCATTGTAAACACTTGCTACCACGTGTCAATTCTAGCAGACCAAGCAGACTGCTGGTTAAGTGATTTTATTTTTTTTTTTTTTTTTTTCCCTAAAAATATGCTGTAGATTCAGGAATGTTTGTTACTGAGTTCACTTACTAAAGGCAAGGAGTGACAAGTTAAAATAAGCCCTGTCAAAAGCAGTCAGTCTGAAGTGACTTTTCATGAAAGGGTAAAAATTGTCTTAAGTTTGTGCAATAATTACCATCTTAAAAGCAAGCAGGGAGGATGGGGAGAATCTAATTAAGCTTACGGTTTAAAGAAAGGCTCAGTGCCAGAATAACTCTCCAAAAACTAATTTATGAGCCTAAACTCCACAATTTTTATATTGGCTCTTGCCAAGACAATTAAAGAATTCCTAGAGCTAGTTTGAGTTTCCAGACTGGGTTTGGAGCATGGCAGCAGGTGCAGAGAATACTTGAATCTGTTCAGGTGGGTTGGTGTGGCTCAGGTTTTTTTATTGCTGGAAAGAAACTCAGGAGACTGAAGATGTTGCTGTGAATAACATTTGTGGTGGGGCTGCAGATGTAGCCAGCTGGGTGTTTTTACTGCTTGTCAAAGGTCAGCTTTTGAACTTTCATGAATTAATGAGCAGTAAACAATAAACAAAAAACCCCCAGCATTTTGATGACTTCTAGAATTTTAAGCCTCCTGTTGGAACTATGGAAAATTAAGAAGGAAGAGTAGGATCCTTGTATGGGTTGATATTAAGACCTGTTTGACTATTTGTAGCTAACTAAACAATCATCCTGTTTGTGCATCCATCATGTTTGCAAAAGAAAAACACAGTCAGCCCTGTGTTTCAGGAGCAATTATCCAGGTTTTGCCATCGTGTTCTCCCCTGGGTGACTGTGCTGAGTGGTGTAGGAAGACTTGACTTCGAGTTTGTACATGTTGAAACAAAGAGGATAGACTGAAACTTGTCTGAAGAATCTGCTGAGCTCTGGAGAGATGCTTTACTTGTAACCTTTCAGAAATTGTGCCCGTGACTTTTGGTTACTTTGATGATTATTTTTTTTTAAATAACACTTTAACCAGAACTCGAGTTTAAACAATGTTTTTATGTAGTGTAGTAGTTTATGTAATGATGGACTTTACTATGGAAGAGAAAGCTGTGAGCCTGCCTGGGAAGCTGGGGATCCACACTGTGCTATGTGGCAGCTCAGCCTCTGCATGGAATTCAGAGCAGTTTTGCTGTGTTATAAAAACTCGTTGCCAGGTGCTGATCTGTTCCTTCAACAAAAGTTTTTGTGACCTTTAAAGTCTATGTATGGAATAGGAATTTATCCTGTTAAAACCTGCATTTGTTTGGTTAGTTAGCTCCTGCTTATTCACCTATGTGCTACATGGTTCCATCTGGGTGATTTAAATACCAAGGTGTGTGTCACTCCAAGCTTATTGGGCAGGTCAGTCTTTTTCCTTGAGCAGACAGAAGTAAATGTGACCTGTAGAAACCAAACAGCTGGGCCTGTCTCATTACACCTTTTTCTTTCTTCAGTTTTTTGTACAGTATGAAACTAAATTAGGATTTGGTCTGCTAGTGAGTTTTTGCTTGTGAAATTCTGGAGGTTTCTCCAAGTGCTTCTGAAATGAAGAACATCTAACTTCAGCCTGGGCTTGGAAGTGATGTGGCTTGCACTGGATCTGGTCTCAGTTTTCCAGGCTTTCTGTTTTGGTAGTAACAAAGAAAAGTCCTTATTAATGTTTTCTATAGAGAAAACAGGCTGGCCAAATACTATAAAACATACTGGATGTATGGAATATTTTAAAAATAAAAGTGTTTGATGATGAAATAGGTTGAATGGAAGAGTCCTAGAGCTTTTGTTCTGAAGCAAAGGAATAAATCTTCTGATTTATTTGGTTCTGTTTGCAGTACTCTTGAGCCTCACTGAATTTTCAAAGGGAGAGGTAGCAGAAGTTTTCTATTTTTGTGTAAAATTGTAGGCTTGAATTACAGCTATTCTTAGCATTTTGAGGTAGCTTGGTGTAATATTTTCACAGTAATGTTGCTCATATTAAGCTGGTGGGATGGGAACTGAGGTATGTTCATAGCAACTGAAATGTTTTTTTCTCTTCCTTCCAGTATTTTAACTCCATATCACAAGTGATGCAGCCTTCCTTGCAGACAGATTCCAGGTAGAAATCTGCAACTTAACCTTTGTTTCAGTGTTGCTTCAGCTCATTGCATCTCCTGACTTTAACTTGCACTCTCAGTGCTGTGTTCAGCATGACTGAACTGATACACCCTGGAGAGGAAGTTGGTTTTTTTTTTAATGCAATGCTTCTAGAGCAGGGTTACTGCAAGTAAAACATTTAACAAGTGCTTCTGAAGCAGTTTGTCTTGCTTCTGCAGGTAAAATATTCTCAATCCTCAAGTGAAGTTGCTGACCTACAACAGCCTTCACGAGGTTGGGTGCTGGCCATGTGCTGCAGCCTGGGATGGGGGCAGAGTAATGGGGTTGCTCTGGATACATGTTGGCTGAACTTCTGGAACAGGAATACTGAAAGGGTTGCAGTTATTACTGATCTCAAATTATCCCTCCAAAATGCAACTCCTGAACCTGCTCTGTGTCTCAGTCTAACTGAACTTGTTCCCTGCAGAACTTGCAGCTCTCCCAGGCTTTGCCTCAGCTGCTGTCTGGCACTGGGTTGTGTACCTGTGCTGCTGCTGGAGTTGTATGGAAGATTTATGCAGGAAGTGGAAGCAGATGCATTTCTTTTTCTCATAAATATTTTATTAATTTTTAACTGAAAACACTTGAATTGCTGGGTTTATTTGAGTACTTGTGGTCGGATTTGATATGCTGCTTGATAAATGTTCATGTGCTTCCCACTGATAACGTGTGCTTCATCCTGGGGAGTTACACAGGAGTGGGATTGTTGGTTTTTGAGGTGTTAAGGCAGCTATGGATTTGATCAGTAGTGAGAACTAGTGCACTAAAAGTTCAGTATGAAGTTATTCAGTAACTGAGTCACTGAGCTGCAAAAAAAATGATGCTGGTGGACTTTGCAAGGTTACATGAAAAATGTACCAACCACAAATACCTGTATTTCAGAGCCTGTTGCTAGAGATAATACAGCCTGCACTGGTGACTGTGCTCAAGCAGATATTCCTCCTTGCTCTAACTTAACATTTTTGTTATTCATGTGGTTTAATAGCTATACAGCTAGGACCTCAGGCTCTTATTTCTGAGGCTTTATTGTAACAAGCAAAATGATTCCCTGTCAGCTTACTGTAATGCTGTAAAGACATGATTTGCTTTAAACTTCTTACAAGGCAAACAGAATGTATGCATTGCTGTGTTTGCTCTGGTGTAAGTTACTTCAGAGTATTGGCACATCTCTTCCATGAGATCATGTATCAGGCTGTGAGGTAGAAGCTAGCCTGCTAGCACATTTAATCTATTTTTGATTTGTTAAGATCTCAAAGGCAGAAACAAAAAGCACTTTGTCCTGGCTAGTCTCATGAAGACTGACACTTGAATCACTCTTTCTAGTTGTCTGTTCACTTCTTTTCTTAGCATGCTGCTCTGGCTGAGTGAAGCTCATTGTTTTGTAGAAGTCCCTTCTACTGTTTTTAAGTTCAGAGGCTTTCATCTATAGCTTGAACATCTCATGCTGGCAGTTTCAACTGGAGTACCCACTTGAATGGTTCCCAGTTCAACCTCTTCACTGAAACTTTGCTGGCAACTGGTAGCCCTTGTGGAAAATAGGGCTGAATCTTACTGCTGCTTTCCATCAGATCCTGGCTGCTGTATCTCCTTTCTCTCAGGTGAATGAGAGAAGAGTGTGGCTGAAGGTACTCTCTGATCTGTGCAGAAGCAGCTCTAGAGAACCACAATCCCTTGGGTCTTGACTCCAGGGAATCATTCATACTTATTTATGTTTGGTTGCTGAGAGAATCAAAGCTTGACAGGATGTCCTGGAAATACTGCATCCAGGTTCTAGTTCTTTTTTTTTTTAGATAATATCAAACTATTCTTCATTCTGATCCAAGTGTTAGAGCCAATAAAAAACTCTGTCTTTACCTCACTGTAGTTTTTCTGTGGTCATTTTCTGACGTGCTCTAAACAGCAGGGCTTTAAATTTTTCATGCTTATTAGAGCTTGTGAGAATTTCCCTGACATTTACAAGCAATCATGATGTATTCAGTTTATCTTTAAGCAATTGAGCTTGGTTTCCTGCTGATTGTTTCATGCTTTTCAGGTTGCTGTTTGCATTCACCTTAGTTAAGCAATAATAATTAACTGAAAGCATTGAACTGATTGATTTTTACCATATTGAGAGAACAAACCAATAACCCTAATGGAACAACTTCCTAGTAATGAAAATTCCAGTAGTGGAATACTTGATTGAATTTTTAAGCTCTGAGAAAACAGTGGTGGTGACAGAATGGCTTTACAACTCTCTCCCACTTAGGCAGCTACTTAATGCCAGTAAAAAACCTGGGAATGCAGGAAGAACTGAAGTGGCTTTACAGCTGTTGTGGCAACATGGGGGATGTCTGAGTGGCTTGTTCTCTGCATATGAACACCAAAGAACTGATGGTTTAACTCATGATGCTTCCATGGAGGGTTTTGATGACATTGTTTGCTTCCTTCTTGTGATGATGTTTAGGTGTATTTAAGCAGGGAACTCTGCTGTTCAGGACAGTTGGGTATTTCTGTCCTGTCCTCCCACCAAACCACACGGCTGAATCAAGGATGTGTCTGGCTCCTGACGTGGGAGTCCATTATAGGGAAGAACTGTTCACTAAGGAATAGAATGTGGGACTTTTTTAAAAGGAGTCAAGATCTGATTTTAGGTGAAAAGAACCTTACTTTAGGGCAGTTTTTCTGTGTAGCTGCTGTGGAATGCTTCCAGTAAAGATTAATCTCTTGGGTGCAGGTGGCTTGGGCAGTTTTCTTGGCATGACACCTTGGTTAACCAGCACTGCTGCAGAACCAGGACAGGTACAGCCTCCTAATAGCCCACAGAAGCTCTGAAAAGCTTTGTCTTGTGTAAGGACAGCTCTGACTCAGTGGGGAATGAAGCATGTGATCAAACTTAAAGCAGTTATCACTGAGCAAGTCAGATGCCAGAAATGATGGCATCAGTTCTAGCCCACTAAGTTCTTAAATCACATCCATCAAAAACTTCTTTCTTACCTCATGTTGGACCCTTGTGCTTACCTCTAGGCACTGGTTTCCAGCTCTGTAGGCACAGCTCAACATGGGCACTAACTGGGTAAGCACCTCAGGACTTTCTGACTGGCAGTAAGGGCTTGTGTGGAGATGATGACTTCAAGGCTGAAGCACAGTGCCTGCACACAGGTGTCTTTTTATGGGAGATGCTACCTGGGTGTTAATGCTCCTCTATACCAGTTCAGAAGCTTCTAGCATAATAGAAACTTGCCCAAAGGCAACTTTTGGTAGTGTATCCTAGTAAATTTTCTATTAATTTTGCAGATGCTGCTGTGAGATTGGTGGTGTAGCTGAAATACAGGTATTTTGAGTGCTTATTGAAGAATTTAAGATGGATGCTTCTAGAACAATAGTGATTTTTCAAGTCCAGGATACCTTAACAGCATTATGGAAGCCAGCTATCATATTAGCAGACCCATTCTANATGCAGGAAGAACTGAAGTGGCTTTACAGCTGTTGTGGCAACATGGGGGATGTCTGAGTGGCTTGTTCTCTGCATATGAACACCAAAGAACTGATGGTTTAACTCATGATGCTTCCATGGAGGGTTTTGATGACATTGTTTGCTTCCTTCTTGTGATGATGTTTAGGTGTATTTAAGCAGGGAACTCTGCTGTTCAGGACAGTTGGGTATTTCTGTCCTGTCCTCCCACCAAACCACACGGCTGAATCAAGGATGTGTCTGGCTCCTGACGTGGGAGTCCATTATAGGGAAGAACTGTTCACTAAGGAATAGAATGTGGGACTTTTTTAAAAGGAGTCAAGATCTGATTTTAGGTGAAAAGAACCTTACTTTAGGGCAGTTTTTCTGTGTAGCTGCTGTGGAATGCTTCCAGTAAAGATTAATCTCTTGGGTGCAGGTGGCTTGGGCAGTTTTCTTGGCATGACACCTTGGTTAACCAGCACTGCTGCAGAACCAGGACAGGTACAGCCTCCTAATAGCCCACAGAAGCTCTGAAAAGCTTTGTCTTGTGTAAGGACAGCTCTGACTCACATCTCAAAAACTTCTTTCTTACCTCATGTTGGACCCTTGTGCTTACCTCTAGGCACTGGTTTCCAGCTCTGTAGGCACAGCTCAACATGGGCACTAACTGGGTAAGCACCTCAGGACTTTCTGACTGGCAGTAAGTGCTTGTGTGGAGATGATGACTTTGAGGCTGGAGCACAGTGCCTGCACACAGGTGTCTTTTTATGGGAGATGCTACCTGGGTGTTAATGCTCCTCTATACCAGTTCAGAAGCTTCTAGCATAATAGAAACTTGCCCAAAGGCAACTTTTGGTAGTGTATCCTAGCAAATTTTCTATTAATTTTGCAGATGCTGCTGTGAGATTGGTGGTGTAGCTGAAATACAGGTATTTTGAGTGCTTATTGAAGAATTTAAGATGGATGCTTCTAGAACAATAGTGATTTTTCAAGTCCAGGATACCTTAACAGCATTATGGAAGCCAGCTATCATATTAGCAGAACCATTCTAAATATACTTCAGCATTGCAGTCTTGACAGAGTGATTGTGATGCCAGGACTTGAAAATTAATACATCTTATATGTGCACACTCATGTGAGAATGACAGGAGAGCACATGCTAGGCTTGAAGATAGTTTCAGTCTGATTTGGAGGAGGATACAGTTGTTCTTCCCTTTGACTGCATTGGGCAAACTCACTAATGTGTGACTGCTAGCTGCTGGTCTTGGGAAATTCTGACTCCTTCAAAAGAGAAGGCATCTCTGTTCCTGCAGTGCACATGGGGAAAATTGTTGGCACAGTTGGTGTTGGGCTCTTTCCTTGGACAGGACACGCCAGGAAGACAATGCTGGTTTTCCACCTGCAGGAGAAATCCATCTTCTAACTTTGGTTTCCCAGGTTTTCTGTTTATTCTTTTTACTCAGGTTATTAGCTTGCTTGGCTACTAGTTTATTTCTCCTCAGCCAAGTTTTTAGAGGGGAATAACTTAAGTAATGCTTGTGAGCTGCTGTCCTGGGTTGGTATGAACTATTCAAATATCTGCTGCTCTCCTGTCTCTGAGCTTGCTCCTGACTGTATAATTCAAAAGAAGCACCAGGGTGTTCTGGACAGGGAGAAATACAAATCCCAAGATTCAAACTATCTGAAGGGCACTGCCTGGCATAGCTGTTTTGATACCAATGGAGATGGGTTTTCAAGGTTGGGAAATAAGTAAAACACCTTTCTAAACACCATTTCCTTGGCAGAGTTGTTCAGTCTTTTAAGCACACAAGCTCTTTGGGTAATTTAAAGCTTGGTTTTTTTCTCCCAGACAGATGTCTTGGTGACCTGAAGGAGGACTTTGGTATGCTGAGGAAGTGTTTCCTGTGGCTGTCCCCCTCCCTACCCATATGATGGTGTTTTTATCTCCAGCAGGAGCTGCGTGTATTTTTTACAGTGGAGCAAACATCTTCTTAAATTCATAAGGCACCAGGCTCTGTAGTGCAAGTGAGGTAGCCTTGAATGCCAGAAGAGAGGATTGCTGATGATCTGTGCCTTGCTTCAGGCTGCCCTGGAAGTGTCTTGGGTATCTGATGGAGTGTTAGAGCCAGGTTGGCTTAGGCAGTACCAGAGACAGATGGGGACTTTGAGTGGGGTTGAGACTCCAAAAGCAGAGGTAAGAAAAAAGCAAAATGTGTCAAGCTGACACAGTGTGACAGCATCAATTGCCATACCTGTGCTAGGCCTGGGCATTAAATGTATTCTGCCAAACCCCCCCCTCTCCTGTCCTGTGGGAGCAAAATGACAGGCTTGGCTTCCTCACTCTTGCAACTTTAATTCTTCCTGAGGCTGCTCTCAGTAGCTTTGCTTCATGCTCTGGCAAGCTTGCTGGAGCTGTCAGTGCAGTCTGCAAGGCTTTCACTACAAACACCACTGGTGGAGCACTTGATTGAGCAGTGGCAGCCTGGGTAAGTATCACTGGCTAGTTCTCAAGGCTGACATCACATCCAAGAATTAGATGGCTCTCTTTCATCATGGGGATAATGAAATAATTCTTACTGTGTTATTCATTAACTCACATTACATTCAATGGCTCCTAAGAGGATAACAAGTATGTTAGAGGTGAACTTGCATAAGACTCCTGACATCCTTTTGATAAGATAAACAAGAGTTCCAGCTCAGGCAGGTGCAGTTTAAGCATGGCAGTGATGTCTTGCTGATGCAGGTGCTCTGTGATGGCTTCAAAACTCATTTCATGGCTTTTTCATTGATGGTTTAAAGAAAATTAAACCTGCAAAAGTTGTTAGTGAAATAACTAATGCCCAAAGCCAGGTGAAAGTATTCCTGGGTGTGGAGGCTGAACAGAAAGGTGATGTTCAGCCCAGCAGTGGGGCTTGGAGACAGGTTTGTGAGCCCAGCAAATGAACTGGGAGACCTGCAACAAAGCGTATGGAGGGAAAAACTGCTGCTGATTTGTATAAAAGAATTGAGTACAAGAGCCTGCTGAACCTTGTTTTGTTTCTAGTTTTAACATTAATGTAGCTTGAGCATGTGTGAAGTCTGAACATCCTTTAAGTGTCAGTGGCAGGCATGCATCCCCCTCACGTATGGGATTTTGTTAGCTTAAACTGCCATGTGCTGCTCTGCAAGAAAACTTTAAAGGGGGGAAAGATTAGCAAATAATTTTCCTTACATTATGTTCCAAATGGACAGCTCCACCCCTAGCTTTTGGGCTGACCTTTTGAAAGGAGGTGATGGGCATGGACTCATTTTGGCTTTAGTGTGAGTCCTTGATGATCTGAGCTGCCTAATAAATGGGGGGGTTGATGGAGCTACCCTACCAAATGGGGGTCCTGTTCTGTTCTGAGGATTGCCAGGGAGTTGATCACTCTCCAAAAGAGGTTTATATGTGCTGGGCAATTGAGCCCATAAACTAATATAGTCAGATGAAGCTGTTTGTGGGAGGTGTGATCATTGGCCATTGAAATGCCTAACAGACTGTCTGATCTTTTGACTGGTGCTGTGAGTGCCCAGGTAATAACTGAGATCATTTTAAGGAGAGGCTGCAATAGCTTTGGATGCCAGAAGAAATCCAGAACTTCCAGGTGGCCCAATAGGATTTAAATTACCTGGTGGTTGTGGAAGCACTGGGTGAGGGAATAGTGACTTTATCTGGCAAGAGGTTCTAGGTGGTGGGCTGGTGAGTCAGGTGGCTGCCATCCCGGAGATCCAGATGTGTCCCTGCCCTGCCCTGGGTTGTGGTGCTAGCTGATAAATTACCAGTAAACTTTGACAGGTGTGTGTAGAGTTATGGTTTGGGTGTTATATGAAAAACTCCAGGCCCGAGTGATCACCTCCACAGCTCAGGGCCCCAGGTACTGGAGCTGTATTTCCCAGCAGAATACAGTAAAAGTCTGGAGCTCTTCAAGAGCTATAAACATCTCTTCTGGGTACTGAAACTATATGATCCTTCTGGTGCCTTGAACTCTTCCTCTGCTTAGTTTTTCAACCTTTTTAAAAATATATTACTGCCACTTAACCATATGGGACAGTGTGAAAACTGTGGATCTTGAGCAGAGGAGGTGCTATAAACTGAGCAGTGTAGGAAAGATTGACTTGATTGAGAATTCTACATTGACTACAGAGTTGAATAAAAATGAAGAGTTCTGGGTTCAAAGGATATTGTCTATGTACTTCACTGAGTGAGAGTGGGGATGTATGGGAAGGAAAGGATGGAAGGGAATGAGGGACAATACATATTCCACAAGAAGCAGAGCTAAAGCTTCACAGGTTGTCAAAGGGCTTGCATTTCCTAAGTTGATTTCTGTGGCATGAATTGAGTAGTGAAAATACCTGTTGTGTCATCAGTGCCCAGGTCTCAGGCTGTCAGCTTTGCCTCCCTTGTTTACTTTATTGTGCAACCACCTGTAACAACCTTAACTTCTGGTCCAGAAATCCATCCCCAGAACATGTCTGCCCTGTCAGGGCTCTTCCCTCACAACAGGGTTTGCACACCAGTGCTCTGGCTTCTTGAGCTGTTGTACATAAAGCAGTAAAACACCAAACCAGGCCCCTGTTCCTTACATGGTTCTTGGAAGATCTGGTTTTTAGTACATGTGGTAATGGTAACTGGAAAAAAAGCAGCTTCAGTTCATGCCAAGGTTTAAGTTGTGCAGACTGAATGTGAGGTTCAGCTGTAAGTATTTCTTCCTGGGTCTCATTGGTTATTCTGGAAGCCTCTACCATCAGGGAAGACCCAAAGCAGTTCTGTCAGCTGGACCTTAAACTGAGGCAGATGTTGGATTTCCAATCTAATGGCACAGATTGTGTTACTTTTATTAAAACACACATACTTTAGAGCTTTCAACTTGACTGACAGATCAATTTAAGCTTGACAAGTAAGCTTTCCTACCTCAACATTTAATCTTCCACCCAGGAAAGGTGTCTGAGCAGTTTTTTTGGCATTTGAATCTAGATGTACAAAACTATGCAAGCTGTTTCAGAAATGCAAGACCTGAATACTGAGGTTGTTCCTACAGCAAGCTGTTGTTTATCTAAATTGCAAATGCTTTTTCATCTCTGCTCTGAGCATTTGCTTCTATGTTTGCCTTCCCATGTAGATTTGTGTTGCCCCAACTGCCTAACCACTTGAAATAAGGGCTTGCAGTAAAAGTGAGGCAGACTTTATTATTCCAAACATTCTTACCCTTGCTTTCTGGTTTTGCTCAGTGTGAAGGCTTCCTTTGTCTTTGAGTATTTTTCTGAACATGGTTTAATTAAGATTCCAACCTTCATATTGAAACAGGTTGTCTAGAAGGAATATCCTTGGAGATACTCAAACCTTGGCTGGGCAAGTCTGTGAGCAACTTGATCTAATTGGAACTGTGTCAAGTAGAGGCTTGGACTCACTGATGTTCAGGTGTTTCATTCAGCCCAAGTTGTTCTCAATTGTTTGCACATTTATCTGTTCTGGTTCTTTATGCTTTCCCATTTGGGCTTAAAGGGGCAGAAAAAGCTTTTTTTTTAATTGGATGTTGAATCTTGTTGACTGTTCAGAGCACGGAAATGGCTGGTGTCAATCTGAGCTCTTTCTAAAGGAAAACTTTCAAGATCAGTCCTCCTGGACCTGATGGCAAGCTTTCCTTTTATAGTTTATGGCAGCTTTTATTTTTATAGTTATGGGAATGAAGAATTCCTGCCTTGGTTTGGTTTGGACTGAGATGGAAGTTGACACCACGTAAGATCTTAAAGGAGATCCTCGAGTACCTGAGCAAATTGTGTTTCTCATTATGTGTTCAGATGTTGTCAGCAGCATCATTCTGCTTACACAAAACAAGATGCTGCCAGTTGAGGTCAGGGGTTTTTTTTTTCCATTTCATTTCATCAGGAGCAAAGCAGTGAATTAGGAGCCAAAACTCAAATACTAAACCTCTAACTGCTCCTTTTTTATCTGGTATCTACTTTTTTGCTAAAACTTTTCTTATTTACTTTTTGAATAGAAGCAAATTCAACTTTATCCTGATGGATTTTAGACAGAAATCTCTGAGCTGGTGTTCAGTAAGTACAGACATGCTTTAGCTACCAAGTTGGTTACCAGGGGGGACTTCAGATCGAAGAATACAGAATAATTTACTTGATCTTAATTTTTAACTGGGAATTGCTGCTTCTCTGCATTTAGGTGAAGCCTGACATTTGTAAGTCCAAGGTAAAAACTTGTGTTACTAATGTGTAACTTGTGCTATTTCCATATCTTCAAGCAAACTCATGGCCTGGTATGCACGTGTTCTTGCATGTCTTTCAAAATACAACTCAGAGAGGATATAGCATAACCTTACTGTAAAGGTGATTAAATATTTTTATATTGCTTTAAAGGAAGGTTGTCTTGCTGCCTGAAAATGATTCAAATGTAAAACAATATTCAAGTGGAATAACTGGAGTTTTGTGTACATATTTTTTTCAGTCTCCTATGAAACTTATTTAAAATGACAATTACCTTCCTGATACATCAGTACCAGAATTAGCTGTTGAACTGCACTCACCTCTGCAGTGCCCATGGGAAGCTGTGTGTGAAGTGTGTTTAGGTAACTTTAAGAGCCCAAACTTTTTCGTTTTGTGTTTTGTCTTTTTTTTTTTTCTTTTTTAAATGATGATTTGTCTCCTAATTACAGCCCAGGCTTTTCTAGTAAACTAGGTTTGTGTTGAGTCACAGAGGGAAGGAGTGAATGTTGTCCAAAGGATAAACACTGAAATGACTTTGTTCTTTGTATTGTTGGTGTTCTTAGACTAACTTACTTATCTTGGTAGATAAGCTAGAGAAAGTAAGTGACAGAAGTTTCAAGTCAGGGTTTGACTGACAAGGAAACAATCCACACTAACCCATACATCTGGGGAGAAGTGTATTCTGGCAAGTTCATTATAGTTCATCAGGACACAAGTGTCTGAATGTACAGGCAAATGTGTTCCTGCAACAATTCAGCACTAGAAACAAAAATGCTGAAGATTTAAGTGCTTCTAGTGTTGTAGGAATACTACAATGAATAGTGTTCCTTTTTGTTTTAGGAATTTATTTGCCCATCCAGACAGATATTTGGTATTATTTTTTTTTTTTTTTTTTTTTTTTTTTAATAAAAGGTGTTTAGTTTATACCAAAAAGAGATATTACTCCAGTATCCTATTATATACTAATCAACTATGCAGAAATTGATGTGGTTTATCTAAGTAGCAGGTGAGAAATCCAGACTTAAATCTTCATGTTCCCTAAGAGCAGCTCAGTCCCCTTGGTTGATCCAGACATTGAAACAGTCTGGATGTAGCTACCATGTAGGATTAATTCCTTTTTCCAAACAGGGTAAATATCTGCTGATACCCTCCTGAGGAAGCTTGAACACTTAGGTTCATGGATTTTTAATTCTAAATATAAGAGGGAGGAAGGGAAAGACAGTGTGGCTAGGAAATACTAACCTGTTTCAGTAGCAGAGCTGCAGTCTGTTGAAGAACTTATTTTCCAGTCCAGTTGAAGCTCAGTGTTTTGATGTATTTTGTGCTTTGAAAACAACCACAAAACTTTGGTGCCTCTCTGAACTACCTAGATATGTTTAACTTTAGCTTCATGCTGGTTAGGTTTTTTAGAATAAGCATATTCTGGTCATACAAGTGAATTTTTTCCTGGCTCTGAATGTCTGCAACTTCAGTGTAAGCTGACAAGCCTGTGGACTGTCAGGATTAGGGATGGCGTTACGTAGAGAAGATTTTTAGGGAGCTGTCATGACTGGGAACCCATCCTCCCTGGCTTTCTGGAAACATGACTTTAGAACTCATAATTGTTGCATTTGACATGTTCAGGGTTTGAACAAGATGCTTGCAAAGCACACTGCCTCACTTAATAGCTGGAAGGCTACTGGGCTTCAAAAAAAAAAAAAATTTACATTGTAGAGCAAACTGATGCTGAAACACAACTGTCTGCTAGAGGATTAAGTTTTGCAGTTTGACAAAATTAGCTGTGCTGTTTGGAGACCTCAGTACTTCACTGTAGATGCTCATAATGTATTCATTGATCTTCAAAACTGGTGACAGAAATGGAAGCACATTAAGACTAGCTTCACATTTCTTTAGGCAATCTTGGGCTGCAAGATGAACTGGGCCTTGTGCTTCCTTCATCAAAGAAGGGCCATGTGCAATTTCTGGTTCAGTCCCTGGTATTGGATGAGACTCATGCCAGAGTCTTGGCTGTTCAGAGCTCCTCACTGTAGCTGGATATGCAGATGGTTCAGTGGCCTTTTTCTGTGTAGAACTTTTTTAGTCCCATCTCCAGGTCTTAAGTGCAACTTGCAAATGGAAACAAATTATTTTGGCAGTTACATTTCCTGCTTCTGCAAGTATCTGACTTTCCATGAATGGAAAAAGATGGAAATAAACAACTCTCCTAATATTTGGAAGATGGGGAAGCGACTGAACTCCAGGAGAAAAGCTCTCTGCTTTTCTGCTTTTTCTCCCAGTTTTAGTGAATGGAATCAGCTGACCAAAGGATGGACATGAAGCAGCAGGTTGCTGAGAGGCAGTGTGCTGGTAGCAAAGCCAATTTGTTTGTCCCTTGTGGTCTAAATATAGGAAGCTTCCTTCATTAGGGAAAGCATCTGAGTTCTGTGTGTGTCTCAATGCATGCAGGGAGCCTGAGAGCTTCCTGCTGTGCCTAGCTGAAGGGCAGTGCTAGTCTGAGTCTTCTCCCTCTCTCTAGAAACCTTGACTAGTAACAGAGCTGAAGGTTTGGAGAAGTTGAAACTGGAACTGGGTGGATGCAAGAAGTTGTTTGTTCTGGGCTGGAAGGAGGTGTATGGAGGGGGGAGCAACCTGGTCAGTTGTCTGGCTTTAAACTGGGACTTGCTCTCTAAATGGGAGGTAGCAGAAAATTCCTTCTGCTCACTGAAGCTGCTGGTGCTTCCTTAAGCAGCCTTTGCTGCTCTCCTTATCTTGCACAAGCAGACAGGGTTTTATCTTGTCATAAGTTGACTTCTGCCTTACAGTATTTACTGATTGAATAGGGGGTTGTGTTGATTCCGTGGCTGTCTTGTGGATGATGCCCAAACAAGGCTGTTTACAATCCTAGAAATGCTTGCATGGATTCTTGGTTAACTGCTGAAGTGTGAAATTTAGGTGGTCAGCTCATAAAGAGGGTTTCTTGTGCTTAAAGATGCCTTTCTACCTAGGTCACCTCTTTGAATGTTGGTTCATGAATGAACTCACTTGGTTGAGTTGTTTTACCAGGACTGTTTTGCATGTACTAATAAAGAAATAGCTTCTTCCAACACTTGTATTGAATTAACTTAGTATTTTATAGTGAAAAGCAGCAGTACTACTAATGCTGGGATCAAACATACTTACCCCCTGCCATGGTGGGTTTGAAGAGATGAGTGCTTCATCCCTGAGCTGGAGAAACATCACTGCTGTGTGTTACACCTAAAGACAACTTGGGTTCCTGTTCTCCAGGGTGCAGTTGTGGGCTTCTTATTTCTACTTCAGATGGGGGCTTTTTGGGTGTAATTGGTACTTGAACTGTAAAACCTGCCATTTAACCTTGGCCTGCTAAATGCTTTGAGAAACAAGTTGTTAAGTAGTTTGAGATGAGTGAGCTGACTAGTTCTGTAAAAAAGAACAACAAAAAAAGTCACTTCTGCAGGTGTTGAAAGGATTCTTAAGCTGCCTCATTCTGTAAATGCTGACTGCTCTGCCCCTGCTCTATCAGCAGCTGCTCTGGACACAACTCATACACCAGTGTAGGGTATTGGTACCATAAGCTGACTTTCTGGATGAGCTTCATCTTGGATGAAGCTGTGAAGGGTCTGAAATGTCAGAGGTGGTCTAAGAAGAGGGAGCATGCTGGTGGGGAGGAGGGTGGGAGCCCTTTCAGAGGGCTCACCACGTTTCAGGGAGTGCAAGCAGCATTTTCAAAGAAAAGTCACCTTTTTTATTTGTCAAGTGAAAAAAAGAAAGCATTTGGAGTGTGCCATGAGTTTCCCACGTGCAGTGATCAGCTTTCCCACTTGGGTAAGGTGGTCCTGGGAAGTCACTGAAGACTGAGCCTCTGAGATCTTCCTCAGTGAGAACAGTGAAGGTGGATATCCATCTTACCCAAGTGGCCTCCTTGACAGAACAGGTTTTTTTCCAATGAGACTTAGGAATGACTGGATTAAAATTTAAGCAGTCCATAACTGCATAGTGCAAGGTGTGCAGTAAAAGTAATGTTTAGTTACAGGCTTTGAGAACAGAAAAGAGACTTCTGTGTCAGCTGCTCAGTGCTCTGGGCCTGCATGGGGTTTGAGGTTATGTATATTATATATATAATAACTTAACCTACTTAATGCTTTGAGAAAGAAATATTTATTCATGGCAGGGACTTGCTCTTTCAATAAAGTTGCCTTATCACAAAAGCATCGAGTGGTGTTTTCTTAGAGAGGTTTTAAAAGCCAGACAAAATCTGGTGAAAATGAGGTCAGCTTACACATTTAGGAGCTAATAGCTGCCTCTACTTTGTCCTGAAGTAGTTCAGTGGAGAGAAAAAAAAAAAATATCATGAGAGTGTGACTTGAAACTCCAAAGGAGCTTTCAAATCAAACTTGCTGCTTGGTTCTTCCTGTTTTCAGAAAATTCTTTTTCTAATTACTTGTCTCTTTAGTGTTGCCTTGCCTGTCAGGATAATAACATGTAGAGAGGCCAGAGCAGCAGCTGCCTCTGGCTGGTACTCACCCAGTTGATAAAGAGGACTGAGTTTAAGCAAAAGTTTACTGAAGTGGGAAAGGGGATTAATAGTTCCTTTGGAGGATGCTTAAGACCTTTGAGACCTTGATTAACAGCTCCTTCTCCCTATTTGTTGCCTTTCTTCTGGAAAGGAAGAAACTGAGGAGGGGTTATGAATCAAGCAAACAGGCTGTGAGGACCTTAGTGGGAAAACAAGGATGAGGGTCAAATTATTCCCTTCTTTAGTCTGTTCTGCCACTTTCAATGGAAACTTTTGCTTTTTGTGTTTCATACCTTTAATATTGCTCTCCTTTTTGTGCCTCTTTGGTTGACTTTGGACATCCTCTCCCTGATGTACTTGGTCAGCTTCCCAGCGTTGAAACCTGCATTGTCTGCTGAGCTTTCAGCAACCCAGGCCCTGGGCAGCATTTTGGGTGCAGCTTTTAGAGCTGATGGCTAGATCCAGATGCCATCCACAGCTCAGACCAACCCATACAGCTCCTTAGTAGGTGATACTTGTCTGTAAAAAAAATAAAAATGGAGAAATAGAGAGTAACTGGGAAAAAAAAATCAGAGTGGTTTAATTTGAGCTTTCAGCTCCCAGTGGTTTATCAGAAGATCTATGAAATGTAAATTGTATCCTGGTTTATGTATGAACTACTGCAATGTTTGGATCTCAGGATTTTATCCAAATGAAAAGCTGAAATCTTATGAAAGTGCTGTTTTATTTTGATTCCCAGCTTGCTGTGCACTTCTGACCATGGTTGTTTTGAGATCAGTGAAGAACATTGATACATAATCATTTATTCAGAAACACTCTTTCCTTAAAAACCCTCTTATTTATTGGAGTAATTAATACTGGAATGCCACCTGAAGTTCCTCTGCTTTTTATTCTTTACATCAGCTATGGAAAAATGGACCTTCCTCAATGCAAATTCAAACTGACCTTTCCTGCCAGTAGCATTTGGTAGCCCCACTCTCAGCAGGGCTTTTACTCTCCTGTCATTTCCATCTTTTTTGACTGAGGTGCTGTGGGTTTTTATGGTTTCCCTTTGCACTGTTGCTTCTGCATTTAATTTTCCAAGAGAATAAGAGAAGTGATCTTTTTAAACCAGTATGTAAAGATAATCAGCTTAATCAAACGGCTTGAAAAAGAGATCAAAGCCTCTTCAGAGTGGGAAGCTGAAGGAAACTCCCATGCTTGCCTCCAAAAGGCTCCCCAGGAAACCAAATTGCCTGCCCTTAATGTGGAAGCCAGGCAGTGACTGACACTGGCAACTTTTTTTTTGGTGCTTTGGGCTCTTACAATTAAATTTGTGCTTCACTCACAGAAGCAGAGTGGAAGATGGGATAAAAGTTCAGGCTGCTCTTGTGTAGGACACCTCATCTGCATTAAGGCAAAGTGAAGGGTTGGGTCTGTCTGTTCATCTCAGCTTCTTCTTTTGTGCATTCAGCTTCACATTCAGCTGCTTTCCACCTGGAAATTATGGAGCTTCACCTGGGGAAGTGTATCCCAGAGCAGACCCAGGGCAGTCTAAACAAGAAAATACCTTCTTGAAGATCAGCATTCCTTCCCTGTGTACGTGTTTTAAGCTTTCTATGAAGTGGGAACCTGACAGGTTCCAGCAGTCCCAGAGCTCTCATCCCCTCTGTGGTTTGTAGCCCAGCCACAAGCTAACCACAGCACCCTGGGTGGCTGCTAGCTGATAGTAGCACTCTGTTCCTTGGCACACTGAGAATAAGGTAAAAATAGTGTGGGGGAAAAGCAAGTGAAAATAGGAAAAACAAAGGAGGAGGAGGAGGAAAGCAGTCTCTAGCCAATGCATGAGCCAGAGCTGAGCAGCAAGAAGCCAGAAAAGGGGATAAAATAGTGTGACAGCACCTGTGCAGGGTGTGGGAACAGCAAAGTGAGAGATGGAAATGGATCTGCAGAACTTCTGTGCTTGTGCAATACTAAGGTTGTGACATGGTGTGGCATAACCAATGCAGAAGTGCCCAATTTCAGCAAAGGAAGAAAATAACCCACCTTCCAAACAGTCAGTTACCAGGAGAAAGTTTGGTTTGCTTTTGTTTGTCTACATTTTTATGAGGATATTTTGTCAGTGGCTAGAGAATTTGGATTTATTTCTTTTTCCAAAGCTCTCCTTCTGTCATTTCACTTCATGCTTGTCAGCTCATACCTCTTCTCTGCTTGCTGGGCACAGCTTTTCAGCTAAGGAACTGAAGTGACAACTTTCCAATCTCCTAATTAAACTAATGTATTTATTAAAACTTCTCAAAAGTGTTTTCCAGAGCTGTTTGCCAATGTTTTCTTTAAATAAACACCCACCCTCTGGGTGGCTCAAACAAGAACTGATGCAAAGGAGCTGGGGGGAGCACCCAGATGAGAAGCTGCATCACCCTGTCCAGGGGCAGCAAAATTCAAACCATACTTAGCTGTATTAATTAAACAGTTAATACCCCAGTGCTTGGGTTGCTCCTTTCTTAAGTAATTAGTGTTTTGGAGATGGCAGTAGAATACAGAGCCACGTTTCTTCTTACAGTCAGCTTTTTTTTTTATTTATTTATTTTGGTGCAAGCTGTTGCCTTAGGAAGTGATAACATTGGAGGTGCTTATCTGTGCCCAGCAGCCTTGCAGGAGGAATGCTGATGAGTGCCTTGCAAAGGCCTTTCTGAACACTGGCAGGAAGAAAGTGGAATTATTAATGCTTGCACTGGAACATTTTTCTCCTGTTTTTAAAACTTCTCTACAAAACTCTTGAGATTCAGTGGCTTCTTCCAAACCTCATTAAATTCAATAAAAAGATTCTGTGTAGTTTTTTTCTTTCCTTGGACCCAAACCACACAAAATAATTCTACCTCCTGCTACCCTGAATGTGTATCTTGCTTATTTAAAAGCATGAATGTGGCCAGAAAACTCTCTGAAGAGTCATTCTAGAGTTGTGTAGCCTGCCTTCATAGTTTGGGGTGGTTTTTTTTTTAAATTTATGAAACTTGCAAAGTATTCCAGTCAAAGGTGACTTTGTACAACCAAGCAGCTGTGAAGCTGAACTTGTTGCATAATCCATGTGGTATCTCCAAGAGAAACTCTGTCCTTTCTGCTTCATCTGCTGTAGTCAATTCTCAACCCATAAAGCTCTTGGAATTGGCATTTGGCTTGGTGGTTGGGAGAGATTTTAAAAAGTTATCTTCTGTTGCAGGTAATCAAATGTTGCTTTTAGAAGCTGTTTTATAAAATTGGGATGATTGCCTGAGGTTTTGGACAGCTGTGATCATGCAGAGGCTGTTTTCTGTTACAGCACAGCATCCCAATGTTGAAGATATCTGTGAGATTCCCTTAAAATGTGTCCACTGAGTGACATATTAGAATTTCTTCTGCTTGATGCATACAAGTTGGTAGTTTAAAAATTTTTTCTTTCCACTGCATCAGTCATAAAAATGTATTTTTTAACCAAAAGTTGTTGGTTTTTTGTCATAAGCCATAAACTAAAGGATACAACAAAGGCAAAATAGAGATTTATATTTTTTAGTGGACCAGAATGTGACAATTATCACCAGTTGTGGCACATCAGAGTACAAGCAAACTATTTCTAGCAGATTATATGTTTTGAGAAGTCAGACTTTCCAGGCACATCCACAGGCAGCATGGGATTGGGATAGCTTCCAAGTTATTGTGAAGAGCAAATCTGCTCCTGTGGATACAAGGGAGTGGTGGTATTCCATCAGTTTGGCTGCTTCTCTGCCTTGGGAATGGTTGGTTTTAGTCTGGAACTTTAATTTTAGGGCTTGGGTAATTTAGCAGAGAACTCTGTGTCCCTGCAGTCATTCAGATGCTGTAGGAGGTGTCTGTGAGCACCTCCTGAAGTGACTACATAGGTATGAAGTGAGTCAGATGTTTTCTCCATATAATTTTTTTTACAGATAGGTATTTGCATCACAATACTGAAATTTCTTTTTGAGGAAATAACTGCCCAGCACTTGGGAAATAAAAAGGTAGGGGCTTGGGGTGAAGGGTAGCATGTGGGCAGTGCTGTTCACCTTGGTTTGTTTTGCAGCAGCTTTGTCCAGAAATGCTCAGGCAGTGACTACTGTCTGGAGGTCTTCATCTGCTTTCTTGGGGGGTGAAAGCTAATTTTAAAGTAAAGTTAAACTCTTTTGAAGATCAGTACCTCTTGGATCTTCTGTGAAAGAGCTTTTCTATAGCCTCTATGGCTAAGTAGTTTTCCACTTCTCTGTACTGAAGAAGCTTTTTAAAAAATTGTTTTGTGGCAAAGATTTCTGCACTGTTCTTGCCAGAAAAGAGGCTTTACCCAGCACGTGTGTAGCTGTCAGATTCCAGTTGCTGAATTCCCTCTTTGGGCATATTAAGATCTCTGTCCTTAGAACTTACATAGGAGCACTTTTTAGTTTCCCTCTTAATCAAGACAAACTAACAGTTGATTTTTCTTGTGTAAGTTGCTAGCTATTTAGAAAATGTTTTTGGTTTCAAATGAAGGTTCTTTTTATTTGCAGTTGCTGATGTGAAGTATTGGAAGAGAATAATTTGAAACTTTCTGGGACAGAGGGCTTTTATCTTGGTTTTTGGTAAGCTGATTGTATTATTTTGGTCAGATGAGCTGCCTGTGAAGGTGAACTCTGTTAAAATTGATTAAAGCATTTTCCAATATGTTAGATGAATATCAGTATTTTACTGAGTTGGAATTTGCAGCCTTTAGCTACAAAATTACTTCTGATTTTTAGTTGTACCAAATCTTCAGACAGGATTCTTTGTCTATACTGCTCCTATTGCTGATTCATGTGCAAACATCCACACTGTGAGCAACTTCCCTAGCAAATACTTCTGAAAACTATTCAGTTAATTCTACATGCAGTGCCAGGAAAGAGGGGAAACCTTTCTGTCAGGGGTCGAATGATCCTTTATATATAAATCTTTTTGTTTAGAATCACTGGCAAACAGATGGTTATTGCTAGTCTTAATTATGTACATAATTTAGATCAGAAGGCACATCTGAAACAAAAGGTAATTAAGATGTTCCATACTGATTGAACAAGAGTCTGAGGTTACAACCTTTACTAATCATCCTTTCAAGCAGAGGATAAAGGGGGAGAATTAACAAGATTTATTTTTTTTTGTGTAATTTGATAGATGTTAAACTGCAGTTAAAAGGCCAGCACAGCAAACTGATAACATAACCTTTTTTGGCCTCAGTCCTGACCAAAAAAAAAATTTCTAATAATAAAACCAAATTTCACTAAACTCTGTAAGCTCTCTACTGTTTATGCCATCTTTTTTTTATAAGCCTGGATTTGAGGATGCTTTTTAAGATGTTTTCTTGGTCAGTTAATAGCTGTATTTGAACATTTCCATCTCATTTCTGGGAAATAATATTTACTGTCATGGAAGAGCTGGTTATTTGCCAGCTGTGGTTAAACAGGACAAGAATTCTGCAATTAATAAAAAAAAAGTACAGGTCAATTTGAATAGATTTCTTCAGCCAGCTTGTGCTTGTCTGTGCTCTGGAGGGCCCTGGTGTGTTCATCACCATGGGGATAATTCAGCAGAAGGGTTTGGTGGGGTTAGTGCTAGGAAGGATATTTGTTCTCTGCTCTTGGAGGGAGGATGAGAAATCCCTTTCCTACTCATTCTTTCTCTCTTCCCATGGCTAACCTGCATTTCCTTTCCCTGGTGCTCAGTCCAGTGGCCATGAGGGGGAGTGGGATCAGTTGAAATGGTGGGAAATTGATTTTTTTTAAAAGTTGCAATGTTTCCCTGACACCTAGAAGCAGTGTGAACGTTTTAGAACCAGTTTAATAAGTTCTTGTACCACTTCTCTTGTCAGCATCACAGCTTATGTATCTGATAATCCTGAGTAAATCAAACCCACCTGATTTTTTCATACAGCTTGCCCAAAATGCACATTAAAAAGGGAAGTTTCTTGCATTTATGTAAAAATAAAGAGTTTTATAAAAGCTGATTTGCAGCTGAATGCAGCAATTAGAATAAGAATCCTATTCTGAAATAATTTGGATGGTCTCTGCTGATGGTTTTTTCTGGTTTTTAGGAGCACAGCTGTAGGAAATTGAGACCTATTTTTCCAAGCTAATAGTGGTTTTATTAATATATAGATAATTCTATAGAAAACTTTAAATACATCAATTCAATCTTAGGTATAAAACAAATAAGTAGGGTTTTGTTACAGCACAGTGGCTACTGTACTAAAACTTTCCCTCAGCAATACTGAGCACACTTTAGATTTGTAATAAAGCTCATCTTTGCAGTTAGGTTATTTTATATATATATATATAAAATAGGTTATAATTATGCTTGAAGTTGAAGGCATTTTTTGGAAAGAATGTATTTTTAATATTCAGAAGGCCTTACTATTAAAGTTGAAAGCTTTCTTCAAGCTCTACATAAATTCCCTGAATGAATTGGTCTGGAAATCTTTGGTCTTAACAACTTTAAGAGGGGCTGCTCCTCTGGAAGAGCAGAGCTGGGGAAGGTGATGAGGTGGTTGGTTGGAAAAGGCAGTGACTAAAGTGACCTCCTCAAAAGTGTTCATTGAAATGTGCCCTCAAACTCTTCCTCCCTCTTCTTGCTGGTTGAAGAGCTGGATGTGGAAGCTCATTATTTTCAGGCTGGAGGAGGAGATTTGTGTAAACTTTACACTTTTTCAACCCTTTTTCTCTTGAATCATCAGTCTTCATTAGATCAGGAGTGACTGCAGCATCCATCCAGCCTGTCCCTTTCCAGAGGGATGAGCTAGCTGTCAGACAGAGGTGGCTTGGACAAATCAGGCTGTTGCTTAGCCCCAGCCATCATCTTACATCTGATGAAGCAGCAGAAAGCTCAATTTTTTTACACCTTTTAGATCAAGGAGAATTTGGTGGGTCATGCAATCTGAAAAGCAGAGTGAGACCTGCAGGTTGGAGCTGAACCCCCAGGAGGGAACTGCTGAACTCTTCCTTTCTTGGTGTCTTCAAGTCAAGAGCAGTCCTGGCTTTGGAAGAGAAGTGGACCCAAACTCAGTGTACATAAAATGCTCCCTCGTGCTGGAGTGGAGCACAAGTTCTTCTTTTGGATACAAGGGCTGCAATTTTATGGTCTCTGATCAAACCTGATGAATTTACAGTCTTTTTTTTTAGCTTGTTTGACCACTGTGATTCTTCAGAAGTTCTTGACAGACACAGCAGGGGTTACAAATAACCCCTTTTTTCTTTCTTCTACTCTTTCCTTTGAAACAAATATGTTAATTCTCCCTCTTTAAAACCAGTATTAACAAAAATCTGTTCATCTTGCTATTGGTAGGTAGTATTCCTAGATTTCCTTTGGTTTTGGTAACTCAGAATGTTCCTACTCTCCATTGTTGTGGGGATGGACATTTCTCTGCTGATTTGTTTTTCCTTATTTTTCATAGTTAATAGGTTCAGACTGCTCTGTGTTCCAGCTTTTTCTTTTTCTTGGTTAAAATTGGGATATTTGCTGTTTTGTATTAATTTTTACTGACTTAAGAGCAGCTCTAGTTTGATTCTGCTTGCAATTTCCTCCCTTTAAATATATATTTTTAAAAGAGGAGGAATATAGACATGTATTTATAAACACACACACAAACACATCCTTCTGCAAGCTGTGCCATTTAGAACCAACTTCTAAGCTTGTTTCTCCCTGACCCTGGGCACATAAAGTCATTTTGTTTATTGTGATGTGCCTGCTTAGCAGAGGGTTTAGGGACAGTGATAGTTTTTAGACAGTGGGATGTTTTATTTTCAGAATATGTCTCTTTTTCTCTTTTTAACTGCCCTGTATGCTGTAGTGAGCCCTTCAGGGACAGTGTTTGTGAGCTTATGGACTCAAAGTGGTTTTTCTTCTGTCAGCCACAACATGGATAATACAAAATATGTTTAGGTGAGGGGACATAGGAACTGAGAACTGACTGAACTTGACTGATATGTTCTGTTGACTGCAAAACCCATAAAATACCTGTTTGAATCCTCCCTGAATTGAACCTCCCTGAATTTAAAGAACTGAATAAAAGTCTTAAAATCAAACTCTACCTCCTGTATTCATTTCCATCATTTTCTAACCATCAGTTGCATAAATTTCAAGACTGTGCTCTTTATTTCCAAGAAAATTGCAGATGATAAAAGGCTGGGGGCTTGCTAGGTGGCAAAGAGAGCAAGTCACTGGTGTAGTCACCTGGAGCTCTTGGTTGGTGCAAGAGTGGGTATTTTCATACACCCATGGACACAGAAAATGAGTCATCTGGGTAAAATGCCTCATTTTATAGTTACAGGAATTCTAATTCCTATGCTGCAGTTGAAAGAAGATTACTTCAGGAGGATCCAACAAGCTGTGTTAGCTGAGAGCAGGCTCAAGGTTTCCAATGATCCCTTTAGTTTTATAACCTGTGTATTTGTGAATCACCATCTGCAAGTGACTTAGGAGAAAATTCAGGGTGATTTAGAAGGATGAACATGTTTTAATTTACATTAGCTAAACATTAGTCTAATTGCTGCATTCAGATGGGTATTCAAAGATGATTTTTTTCAGAATGAACAGAAGGAGCCAGACACATTTTGCAACAATTTCATCTCCAGGGAGAGTTAGTTTATATGGATTTCATCTTTCCATAATTACTGTTTACTTGCAATTTTCTAATGGCTGAATCCTCAGTCTTTTAAAAGTTAATTTGTATTTATTTGCCAAAAGAAAACAAGTTGAGCTTCATTACACTTTTCTGGTTTTCTAGATTTTAATAAGTGAAGAAGAGCCTCAAAGTATTGTGAGTAAAGACGAGGATTTCTCCTCCTCTCCAGGGACTGTCATGGTAAGCAAAATGGGTTTGTGGAGTCTGTTCCAGAGCAGAATAGGCTACAATTAGAAAAACATGAGAGAATTAATGTTTGCATGTGGGGGGTTGAATTTGAAGTGTGTAGTGCTAGGCTGGGTTAGTCTAATGCCTTCTTCCTAATGCTGTTATAAGTCAATCATTTTTTTAAAAAGATTTCATTAATCAGGCTGCAGGAAGGAACCCTGTTTCTAATATGATATTTAGTTGAGTGCTTGTCTTTGTCTTCCTAAAACTTGAGTAACTTTAGTAAGTTACTGATACTTGAACTCCCTGAGCAGTCAGTCCATCCTGTGTGAGCTTTTCAATGCTCATTGATAGCTTGCTGTGTGGTGAAGAAGGCAGCAAGTGCCAGTGCTGAAGTTAACTGTAATGCTTTGTTTCTCAGGATGAAGAGACTCAGCACAGCCTTGAATGCATCCAGGCTAATCAGATTTTTCCCAGGAAGCAGCTGATCCGAGAGGATGAGAACCTTCAGGTAATCACCATGCTGCTCCTTGCCAGTGAAGATCATGATGTCTCCAGTTGACCTGTGTGTATTCTCTGGCCTTTCTTATCAAATTTTCATTCACAATTCAGCACAGAAACACTTTTTTTTTTTTTTTTTGAATACTCAGGTACTGTTGGTAGGACAGAGAACTTCTCCATTGTATTACAGGAGTTTCCCTAGAGTGTCTGAAAACCACAACAATTGCTTGTGTAATAATTCAGGCACTGAATTTAGTAATAATCCCTTTTTACCAACATAAGGAAAGTTTTATTCCCTAGGTTAGAACTCTTTTTTTGAAAACTAAGCTAGGGGAGTACTGCCATTACTTCTTGTAATGATAGTTTTTTGAGAAGTCAAAAAAATCTTCTGTTGCACTAAATAGATTTTTTTCTTACTTTTCCAAATAAAAGTTGTTTTAAAGTTCCTTTGAAAGTAACTTAGCTCAAGTGATTAATCCATGGCAGGCACTTACATCACCTGAAGAGGCAGTTTTTGCATTTAAACATAGAATATTTTTAATTGATTAAAGCTAAGTTAATATAAAACAAGATCATTTCAGCTGAGCATTTACACTTTTCACCCAGCTCAGCTGCATTGGGCTTAAGTCACCCTCCTAATTCACAGTGGCAATTTTGATGTGCAGCATAAGACTGCAGGTTTCTAACTGTACAGAGAGCAGCAGGGTGTTGTGCATTTTCATATTTGCAGTGAGCTGACAAAATGTAGAGCTTTTCCAGGCTTCAGCTGTGTAGCATTTAGGTAACCAGTCTAAGCTGGTTGTCTGAGCTTGCTCATTGAACTGGAGACCAATAGCATGGAAGGTTTTTCATCTTGCATATTGTACCTACTTTAGGCTTAATTTAAGAACATGATGGAAAATGCTGCTCTCCAGGAGTGAGGACATAAATCAGGAGGCACTCACACTGCATGCCAAGGTGTTGAGGATATTTTGCACAGATTTTTCATAAAAGTTCACTTTTCCCTGACTAAGCACTGCTCAGGAAGGTGAAGAGAAAATGAGGAATCATTATTTTTAAAAAGCTGCAGTTAACCTCTGAACCCATCTTACCCAAGGCTTTCCTTCTTAGCAGTAACAGCTAGGCTGGGTTCTCAGCAGGGCCTCATTCTGATTTTATGAGGTGGGGTGCTTGAGTGTACACATAAAGGAGGCACATTTTTGGGGAAATGGTTTCTGAAAGACTTTTTCTTTCCCCTTCTGAAGGTCCCCTTCATTGAACTGCACGGGGAGAGCACAGAGTATGTAGGACGAGCAGAGGATGCCATCATTGCTCTTTCTAATTACAGACTGCACATCAAATTCAAGGAGTCTGTTGTGAATGTAAGTGTTATTCATGCTTCTGTGGGATTGCAGGTATGCTGAGCTCCATCCAAATGAGAGAATTCAGGATAAAAGTCTGGTCACTCTGCTTTTTAAGTTCCATGGTAATGAAAAATCTCTGGCGTGTTCAGGTGGCATTTTTCAGGGAGAACAGATGTATTTAGGCACTGAAAGGTGACTCAGCTCCTCTGGAAAGCTGGCTAAGGGATCTTCACTCAACTTTATAGCTGGCTCTGTCAGCCATTTGTTCTCCTTAAACTCCCTGTATACTCAGTAGAGAAATACAAAGTCTTCTTCCCACGGGCTGTTTGGAGCACTAAGAAGCCCCTCATTCATGTGCTGCATCAACTGTCATATCTGTCCTTAGGATAATTGGGGCTTTATATTTTTAAGAATTTTCAGTTTAGTGTTTCTGAGCAGTAGCAAGAGTTGATGTTTTCTTCAGTAGTATTCTTTGTGCTCAGGGAAGAGGCTGTAAAAGTTTGTCAATATTACCATGTTTGTTTTGCTCCCCTGACCTTTCATATCCAGTATTCTGCCTTCTTACTTTGGCTGATATCTCCAAGGTTGTTGGTCCTGCTTCATGTCAGCATTAAGCAGAAAAATTCAATCAGTGCACAAGGGGGAGCAGAATATAGATGATTCTTCTGTAACCATAAATGACCATCAGTAACAATGCAGTGGGAGCTCCACTGGAATCCAAACCAGACAGCATTTAAAATATCTTCAAGGATGAAACACACTTGTGATAATAAGGAACCAGGTTCAAATTGTAAAATTTTGGAATAACAGTAACTTTAATGTTGATCAAAACTATTGACTGGGTGGTGATTTTCTAAATTGAGTCTTTAATTTTTGATTGAGTTCATCTAGGTTCTTTCTTAGTGTGTTTGTATCACTAGAGCTGTTCAGGAAACCCCTGTGAAACCTTTTTAAAAAAGTATAAATATTTATTAATGTTAGGAGATGGGGGTTTATATTACAATTTTGAATGGTTTTTGTGAAAATCATTGTCCTGATGCATTAGCCACACTAATGACCCTCTCAGCTCAGGGGAGAGGAGCACTTCTGTGTAAGAAAGGGGACTCTAAGCAAATATCTGTATTACAGTGCTTGTAAAACAAATTGATTGCCCATCCCTGTATGTGCAGGCATCTCCTCTTGAAGCAGGTGGGACATTCTCATGGTTCTCCAGACAAAGCACTCTGCAGGACTCCTTAGTAAAGGCAGCTGCATGAGGGCAATGGAATCCAGTTAAAAATGGACTCCTGGTCTTTGGGATTTTACCTCACTGGTCTTTTTGTTTGCAATTTGATGTCCAAATGATGCTTGTGGACCCCTTAGTCAGTAGCACAATGGCTGCTGGATCACTTCCTCCACCTGTGCTTGAAATGAAATACATTAAAAAGTTGATAATGCTCACATTGCAACACTGCAGAGCACAGCCAGACGTGTAAAGCTTTTTTTTTTCCATGGATAATTTCCTAGATCACAGTAGTAATAGGAACATGGTGTTTTAAATGCAAAAACAAAAGATCCAGCAGACCGTGCATAAATTGGAGGGATTATGACATTCAAAAGTGTTGACTTAGGTTTATCCAGGGGATAAAAATGCAGACTCAACAATGATCTCTCAGCACACATGGGAAGTTTGGTTCCCAGGCTGATCTGTATTGATTGGCTTTCCTTAAGAAAATTTCAGACTTTGCAGCTGGTGAGTGTTTCTCTCCAACCATTTTTCTCCCTGTAAGCTGGTTGCATTTTGTGGGAGAAGTTTATGAAACCAGGAATGTGTCTGTAGCCTTTTTCAAGTGGTAGATTTTGGACACACTCAAAAGAGTCATGCTGGTGAGGTGAGGGAGACTTCCAGTCTTGGAGGCTAGGAGGGTTTTATCATGAGCTTTCCCCTGCTTGGAAAAATTGTTGGGTTGGTCTCTTCCTTACCTGTGTAGCACAGTTGTGGTTCATCTGTGCTGAACAGGAGCTTAGTCCTTGCTTTGTTCTCAGGCCCTGATTGTTCTCATTGCATGCATATTCATTCAGTTTCCCTCTGTGATTGCAGAGGGGGGACTAAATGATTGCCTGCAAGACAAAACCTATGTGTCATTAATTGTAATTAAAACCAAAATTTCCTTCAGGTACTTCTTGTAGGTTATATGAACAAGAGTGCACCAGGGGAGATTTAATTCTCTCCACTTAGAAGAGTCCTTGAAGACTTTCTGAGCTGACCTTACATCCTCAGCTCTTTGTGCTGCTCAAAGTAACCACTTTGTGCCCTAACCCTGATGTTATTTCAGGCTCTGAACTGGGAAAATGAGAAGGAAGCAGTGATTACAGCTCCTGGCCCCTGGGTGCTACGTGGTGTCCTGGAGGGGCTCTGGCCAAGTGGTGTAAGCAGAGTCTCACTGCTCACAGTGAGAAGGTGTGAAGTGGCACCACGTGCCACTTGCTCCTCTGATAAGGACTGGGCCATGGGGTGGGTTGTTCCAGCACTCTAAACATGACTTGTGCTTTTTCTAGCTACTGAGGTAGAGTTTGCTAAATATATCTTGTACTGCTGTTGAATAACAGACTGTTCCAGTATTTAAAATAATTTAACAAGAAAAAAAATGTGAGTTGTAGAATGTTGCAACTTTTTAAAAGGAGAATTTTTAAAAAGGAGACAGTCAGGAGACTGATCCTGCAAGAGCACCATCCTCTGGCAAACTCTCTGATGGGATCTGGTTAGTTTTGGGTAACAATCCACGTTTGTGGTTATGAAAACAAAAATGATTGCTTCTCCACTGCTTTATTTTCAGATCTGTTCTATGGTGAAGTGCCTGCAAATAGGATTGATGGCTCTTTCAGGAGCAGGCTGGCTGCAGCAGGGGGTGCAAGCTGACTTGCTGCATACAGCAGCCTGAAAAAACCTAACAATGAAAATTGGAAGGTTATCAGTGGGAAAGAATGGGTCTGAAGGCAGATAATATTAGAGTTGTACTGGGGGAAGAATAATGGGCAGAAAGGAGATTGAAAATGTGAGAGGATCAGAGGACAGATTTTTATGAGCAGCACAGAAAATTTAAAAGATTGATATGAAGGTTGCCCTGAAGACAAACCAGCAGGTTCTGAGGAAATAGTGGGTGAGCTGCATGTAAACTGTCAAGAGGAAAAAGAGTGGCTGTTGAGCAGAGGGCAAACTGAAAGGGCACAGAACAAAGAGTGACTTTGAAAGAAGGAAATTAAAAATAATACAGGGGTAGAAGTCTAGTGTGTCATTAGAGTGCAGGCAGGAGGATGAGAAGCCAGAAGCAGACTGCTTGGAGGAGGGACCAAGCTGAAGAACTGCTTAAATAAAGATTGACAGGGGAAAAATAGCAGTAAGAGAAGGTTTTGGGGGAAAAAAAAATAATGTTAACAGACAAAGCAGCAGTTGAGTGAAAGAGCAAATCTTCTGGAGTCTCCATTTAGCTGGAGAAAGGCACCTTACTTCCCATGTTTGTGCCATGTCAGGGGTAGATTTAAATAATTTTTTGATGTATGTGAGGCTGTCCAGTCAGGAAAAAAGAAGATTCTCTAGTCTGAGTCCTGTTTCAGTCCCTAGTAAGACAAAACTATTCCAGTTTAGCAGCTGCAGATTTAACTAGCAGCAGTACATCTGGGGATGAAAAGAGGACATCCCTCCCAGGAGGGGATCCTCATTTCATGTGCCCCTTTGGTTGCTGCTTCTGTAGTTTACATGAGACTGTCCCAGCTCTTGGAACAGTAATCATACTGAAAAAACAGGAACCAAAATGCCAGTTCTGGCTTTATTTGAATACCCAGACTACTGGGTTGTCAGCACTACTGGGTCAGACAGCATCTTGTCTAGGCTCCTTGTGTGTGAGTTTTTTGTTGGCCCAGATGCAACAGAAGGAACAAAGAGTAACTTACCTGTTCCACCCTCACTGGTCAGGGGGGACAAGGGGCAGTGATTTCTCCAGCTCAGGAGGTTCCTGGTTGTTCTCTGACAAGGATTTAAGATAATCCCTGCCTGTCATGTTCTGAGGATTGTGTGCTCTGAGGAATTATTTGGCCTTTTGGATTCAGAAGGGGACTCTGGACTCCAGCTTTGAAGTGGCAAGGAGATAGAGCTGTGTGCCTGCCTTCCCAAGGGACAGAGGAGTTTTGATCATTCTCCTGGACACACATTACCTTGCTCCAGGCATCTTCATGCTCAGAGAGAGTTTTTCCTGTGGTTTCTATTTCTGAGTCACCTCTTGCCTTTGCCCACTGCTTTTAGTTCAGTTTCCTTTCTCCACTGAGGTACTTTGAAAGCTTTGGGGTGCTTGAGTAGAAGCTGTCTTGAGCCCTTGATTGGAGGTGACCTTCAAGAACTTGCCCAGAGCCAGATGGAAAAGCAGAGGTAGAGGAGGATCTTACAGCCACATCTTGCAAGCCATAAACCAGGACTTCACCTGCTGGATTTTCCTTCTCTGATGGCAAAGAAATATTTGAGTGTTTCTCCAAGAGACTTCATATTGAAGGATCTTGAGGTTTTGGTACCTTGTGCAATTTCCATAGAATTTAATAAACAATTCAAGCAATTTTACACTTGATGTTGATCATGGGTATTAGCTAAATTCTGTGTTTGGAATTCAGTTGCATGTGAGATAGCTGAATAGCAACTTTCATTCATTTCAGACAGTAATGTGTATTTGCCTGTCTCAGGTAAAGGTCCAGAAATACTAATGAAAATTAATATTTTCATCTTGTGGTTTCTTCTGAAGTTTAAAGGTACTTGCATGTCCTTCTGCTAGTTACATGTGCCATAAAACATAAGTGCATATAACTACACCTTTAAAAAGGAATGATTCAGCATTGTTACTGTAAATATGGCTGCTTTGCCCATGAGTGTGGATCTAAACAGGCCACGTGTTTGTATCCTGAAGAGGAAATCCAGGGCATTTCCATATAACAAGTCTCTAGGCTGAAGCAGTTGTTAAGGGAGATCTTGCTTAGCAATTCAGTTTGGACACAAACCAGCTAAAATTATATTCCAAGATCCCTAAATTTGGACCTGTGAGAGAGAAGGAGGAGTTCCTCCATTAGGGAGGAGCTTGTGGGTTTCTTCTGCTTTTCCTGCCCTCCCATTTGTCTCCAGTGCTCCAGTCTTCTTGGCTCTGTTCTCCTGATCCCTTTGGGTTTTTGGACTCCAGCAATGGAGCTGAAACTCCTGATCTCAGGTACCACACTTCAGAGCTGTTGAAGTAGTTATACTTAGTGTTATTTTTTTTCTCTCTCTCTTTTCAGGCTCCACATAGTCCTGCAATACATCCTGAAGATATGCAGAGAAATCACAGTGTTGGTGCTGGTTGAAATAAAACTATGTAATCTTTTTAATTGCAGGTTCCATTGCAACTTATAGAAAGCGTTGAGTGCCGTGATATATTTCAGCTTCATTTGACTTGCAAAGACTGCAAGGTTATAAGGTATGAATGTTGAATGGGGGTAGCTGTGCTTTCCACAGGCTGGAGACAGCTGTGACACTTGAAGGAAATATTTTTTCTCTTAGTGGACTTGCTGTTTCACAAAAGATTTTTTTTTTGTCTGGTTTTGCATATGGGAGCTGAGCATTTTTGGAAAGAGGATGGGAGCAAGATACTTACAGCATGGGAGCATTTTTGCTTATAGCAGCAAACCTTGGTCCCAGCCTAAGTGGCTGATCTTGATTTTACTCTGAAATTAAATTGTCTCACTGGATTTTCCCTGCCTTACAGTCAGTTATATCATGTTGCTCCAAGAAGCTGGTAAAACCACTGACAAGCACACTTCTTGAAAAAGTGTCTAAGTGAGATTTGGGGGTCTGGGCTTGGGCTGTTCCATGGGAAAACTTCACTCTGGATAGCATCAGCCACTGGGCATTTTTCACAGCTGTGAGGGTACCATTGCTGGCCTTAAGATACAGTGGTTTGGGAGCCACTTAAGATACAGTTTCTTAGAAAAGCTGAAGGAATAAGGTAAAGCCAGGTAGGCACTGCCCTGTGTGACCCAGCAAAGTAGATAGCATCATGGAGAAGGGAGTATTTATTTATTTATTCATGCCTGTCCTTCAGCAGACTTCAGAGTCTGCCCCAAGAGTCACTGAGCCTGAGCTTACACCTATTTCCTACTTTTCTGCAGCAGAAATTAATTTTGATCTCTAAACTTTAATTAACAAGAAAGGAACATTTCTTTTTGATTAAATGTTTGCTGGCAGTACCTTTTGTATAATGAAATGAGCCCCAGTCATAGCTGAGTACTCAGAATGTTTAACAGGCCAGCTGCTTCCTGAAATGCTGCATTTTGATGAGGACTGATTTTACTTTAGAAGTAATATTTAGTTTAATTTGAATTAAATATTTAACTTCCTCTTAACTTGTAGCTCTTGACATTTAAAAAAGTCACCCTTCCTCTCTACATCAATTTGTTATTTCTCTTCAGTTGTAGAATGAATACAAATTATTTGTATTTATGCCCCTCCTTATGAATTTCCCTTCAAAACTGCATCTCCAAGAAGTCCTCAGTACTTGGTGCCACGGGCTGCTGGAAGATCATGAAGTGTGGGGCTGAGATGGCAGATTTAGAAGATGTTCATGTTCTTTTGTGTGAACAAAGTAGTTTGTGTTTTGCATAACAGGTGAAGATAGTATTTGTTACTTGCAACACTGGCTGGGAAAGAATTTAGCAATGAGAATGGGGTCTTTAAGGTGAGATGTAACTGAGTATTGATATTTCATAGGGAGCTATCCAACTGAGGGTGGTGGTTTCAGCTTGCTTTAGTGTCAGGGATGGGAAATAAACACCTCCAGGCTGCACCTCACAGCTCTTTAGACACATGCCATGAGCTGAAGATCTCTCTTTTTCCTTCCACTGCCTGACTTTTAGATATTTGCAGGTAAGGGTAACAAATCCTGCCCTTAGAGAATGCAGGGGCTGTTCCTAACAGTGGATGCAACAGAACACAGACTGAGCTGAGTGTAAATACTTGATGAATATTTTATAACCATCACTTCTTGAAGAAAACTGTCAGAACAAACCAAATCACTGAACTTATCTCCAGCCTTTTATTCTAAAGGGTCCAAAGAATCTTCTTTGGAAAGGCAAGCTAATGTGATTTTAATACACTGCTTTGAAGGTTAGTTTCTCCTGTACAGGGAATATTCTTGCTTGTTATTGTTTTCAGGCTAGTGTTAGGCAAAGCTCAGTTTCAAAAACATTGTTTGGCTTCCCACCAAGGCCAGAAAGAGAACCTCAGCACAGGGGAGAGGGGAATAATGTAAGACTTCAAATGCTGGAGTTTGTCCTCATCATTCCACATTAAGTGGAGCAAACAAATGGATATTTCTCCTATGTCTGCTGGAAAAATTGGTCCTGTTGATGGGAACATGGTGCATAGATGATCATGTTGAGTTCCCATCTGAGACCACCTGGCAGCAAGGTGCTGTCACACATTCCTGTATCAGCTTGTGGGAAAGCTGCAGACTGATCTCAGCAATGTTGTGTCCCTGGTTTTCCAGGGAATCTGTGTATAAACACCTCCCTCATTCCTGACTGGCAGGGTCTTCCACGGGTTTAATCACAGACCATTGCTTTCCTGCTTCCTGTTTTTATTTTGCCTTCCCAAGTGTGCATTTCTTTCCTTTTATCCCAAGGTTTCCTTTTGCTATCCATTAAATCTGTAGAAGCAGAACTCAGCAATAAGGTGTTTGCTTTCACAGATGTTTTCACAGTTGACTTGCCAGAGCTTCTGGTCTGGCATCTTCTACTGAAAATTAATAGAGAAATATTTGTTTCTGGGCCAGGTGTCAATTTTCTACTTTTGAGCAGTGTCAAGAGTGGCTGAAGAGACTGAACAATGCCATCCGCCCTCCTTCCAAGATAGAGGACCTCTTCTCCTTTGCCTATCATGCCTGGTGTATGGAAGTTTATGCCAGTGAAAAGGAGCAGCACGGGGATTTGTGTCGGCCAGGTAGGTGGAGACACTGAGGGACTCATCCCAGCTGCACTGAGAGCTGCCTCTGTGCTGAGAAGCAGAGCTTTCCAGAAAAAAATAAAAAATAAGTTTTAAACAAATTCAGTCTGTGCTGTTGCAAACCAAACCTGGAAAAGAACAGGGTGGAATTTCTCCTGAATGTAAGTGTTCACACTGCTTAGTGAATAGACTCTGCAGGGATGAAATAGGTAGCAACTTCCATAGAGAACTTCTTGTATTTATTGTGCCCACAGTTTTTGTAGTTACCCAGGACATGGGTTGTCAACATAGATGCTGGGAAGCAGGAGGGGAAAAAGAAGAAAGCTTTTGAGGTTCATTTACAGCTGCAAGACAGGGTCCTATCCTTGCTGGAAAGTTTTAGATGCCCACAAGTAAATAAAAGCTAGAGATCAGGTGGTTATAGCATGTGTTTGAATATAAGGAAATCTGAGTTCCAGGCTCTCTTGGCTCACAGTTCATATTTGAGAAGGGTGACTTGGTGAGGACTGGGAGTGTGGTTCTGTCCTTCCTACTGAATTTAGTCTGGGGCTGAGCAAAGACTCATCTCTGGCTTCTGAGCAAGAGCAGTCAACAGGTAGCACACAAGTGGGAGGAGGTGCTCCTTGGCTCTGGTTCCTGTTCCTCCACTTTACACTCGTAATGTTGACACTTACTGAAGAAATCCTCCAAAAATTTCTCATTTTAAACTCAGGTCTTTTGTCTCCTTGCTAAATTCAGGCACTGGAAGATAGCAGACATGTGAGATGTCTTTGCTAAGTCACCTTGTTGCCTATTCCTTATTGGAACAGGTGGGCTTCAGCCTAACCCAAGGTCAGGATAAGAAGCAGCATTGACCTTTTATTAACTTTCAGCATTCCATTTTTTTTCTTACAGATGTGTCTATCAAATAATTTTCTTTAAGAAAATTTTCTTTAAGGTAGTAACATTTTTTTTCCCTGTAGCTTGCTTCTTTCTGGTGCTAGATATTCTCCTTCTAAGAGCTGAATTATATTTGTAACAAATCTGTGGGAATGTAATTGAAGCTAATACCAAGACATTTATTTTTTTACACCCAAGGAGCCTGATATTTGGTAGATCTGGAGAAAAATACCAAATAGCTTCAACATCTGCCCAAATATCAACTTATGGGAGAAAAAATCTGAATGTATGTAATGGGAGAGAGAAATTGTGGCTCACAAGATCAGTTTTCACAGGCAGAAGGCACAAGACACCAAATGTATGGCTTGCTTTTTCTCTGATTTTGAGCTGATTAGATTGCTTCAGGAATTTTACCCATCTTGGCTCAAAAGGCCTCTTAAAATACCAGCATTTCAGGAGGACAGGACAAAATGTAAAGACTGGGGGTTCATTTCTCAGGGGAAAATCTATGGTTTCATGACTCACACAGCAGCTGAAAATTTAAGAGGGAGAAATCAAACAGAATATTTCATTTTCATGTAGTTTTATGTGTTTCTCTTAAAACCCACTAATGGCATGCAGCATTTGGGATAGTTCCAGTATTCTCATTTGCTATCCAGAAAAATCCTTGAGGATGTATCACAAATCTTTATCTCCATTCCTCACAGCAGCTGATGATGAAGTCTGTCCTCAGTGCTGCCAGAGCATGCTGCTGTTCCAATAAAATGCTGGTTTTTTTGTTGTCTTTTTTATCATTAAGATCTCTGCTAAGGAAGAACACCAGAGGCTGTTGTCTGGCTGGGATGTTTTGTCCCAGTGTCACCTCTGCACTTGACAGAGGGTCAAAGCTGCAGCTCTGGGGGAGCAGGGACTGGAGCAGCTGATCTGTTGGAGTGGGCAGCAAGGAGAGAAAAGAATTCACATTCAGGCAGAGTTCATGTGCAGTGGGACCTTGTTGGCAAGCTCCAATCTGGCTGACCTGGTGATGGGGAAGGTCCAGCAGAGCTGCAGTGAGAGCAGCTCTCTGCAGAAAGTGCACAACTCTTTCTTTTTTATGGTGCTGTTGGACCTGTGACATGATGTAAAGGGAGGAAGTGATGAAGCTCAGTGAGGTCCAGAGATTTACTGCTGTGTGCCTGGAAGAGTGACTCTTCTCCAGTTTCACACAGTGTCAGTCTCATATTTTACCCTTCAAAAAGGGTAAGAAAATTAATGTCATGATGCAGATCTCTTGCACGTGGTCCATATTGCAAAGCATGTAAAGATTGGCAAAGCACCATTTTCAGTGTGTAAACTGGACTGTAGGAATAAATAACATTCTAGCTTTCCTTTCAGTAACTAAGTCCTGTAGTTAGGCTGCTTTCTCTATTCTTAATTTACCTATTTCTTTGTGCTTACCTCTAATTGTTCTGTAATGTCACCTAAAAAGTGATTGAGAGATGTACATGGACATCTTGGCAATACATATGTGACTATGTATATCTGAGGTATTAAGAGTTTTTAAGGGTTTTCTGAAATACATCATGGAAAGATGATACTTCAAGCAGTAATTTTTAACAGATTTTTTTTCCCCTGTTGGGTGCTGCTTTGCCTCCTGATTTAATGATACAGTAATTTAAAGAGACAAGCAATGGACAGGCTTTCAGAATCGTTTTATCTGGTGTTGCTCACATGGTCATTAAATTTATCACAGTTCTTAGCTCTGTGAACCCAGAAATTTAGAACATGATTCTCTTCTTCATGTTGATTTAGTACTTTCTAATTCTTTAGACTTTGTCAGAATATTTTTGCTTTATTACCATTGTACATTTTCTAATTATTTTTGTATACTTAAAAAAAAATTAGGATATAAATGGAGCTCATTCCAGTTCCTTCAGCATTTTAATCCAGGATTTTCTGAGGATCTTGACTGATATTTGAGTCAAACACTCAGATGTGTTTTATCTTCTCTCCACCTGGAAGACTAATGTCCAATTTACAGATGAAAAAACAAGATGCAGGTTAAATTCCAGGACTTGCCTACAGTCAGACAGGAGACCTGTGGCTGAAATTGGATGCTAAAGGAAGGTTGCTTGAGTCCAGACCATGTTGTTGCCCTTTTCCATATCAGCTGATAGAAAATTCTAACTACTAACCCTCACATCCTTCTCATTGATACAAAATTCTAACTACTATGCTTTTTCCCCTCAGACTGATGGATACAAATTGCTTTTGTTGATGTGCTTGGTTCAGGTGTTATTGTTTCTTAGATGAAATTCCCAGAAGGGGGATTTTGGAGAAGAAATGAGTTCTGATCTGGGTTTTCAAAATAGGGTTGTGAAGTAGAGATGGGGTTTTTTTTGGACTGTTCCTTTCTCTTTTCAGTTTCTCAGAAGTTTGTGTGTAGTGGTGGTTCCTCAACTATTTTGCAAGGTAGGAATCTTATCTTGCATTTATTTTCTCTCTCTGCTTTTGCTACCCAGGAGAACATGTAACTTCAAGGTTTAAAAATGAAGTGGAGCGGATGGGGTTTGATATGAACAATGCCTGGAGGATTTCCAACATCAATGAGAAGTACAAGTAAGTTATGTGGGTTGCTGATCCACAGCCAAATGGCATCTCAAAACACCAGTTTTGTTACAGCAGATTACTGGAATTTTTTTCAAGTTCTGCAGTGCTTAGTAAGAATTATGATTTTTTTGTTTTATAGGAAAAAATGTGCTTTTCAAGTATTCTTTAATGTTTTATTAGCTGCTACAGTTTTTGTAGGCTTAAGAATACCAGATTTTGAAGTGCCTGCTGGAGGATGTCTTAGAGAATAAATATTCTAATGGAAGAAAGGGAAGGCCTGACTGAGAAAAGAGTGGTTGTTGATTGAATTTAAAAAAAAAATACAAATTATTGTGTCTTATTCTCCAACTTGGGGCAAGGACTTGTATTTTTAAAAAAAACTTGGTTTGGAGGAGTTAATCTTGTGGATCCTGCAAATAAGGGAAAGCCCTTTCTGTGTTAACAAATGTGGCCTCTAGCTGGAGGAGCAGGGGAAGGTGTTCCTTGGCTCACAGGGCAGAGAGTGCTGGCTGCTCCCCAGTCCAATCCAGAACAAAACCAGGAGTAACATCTGGAAATGTTTCATTGCTCTGTCTTTGCAGGATAATGACTTGGTAGCTGGTGTTGCTGCAAAAGGAATATCTGTCTCTAAAAAATGAGGGAAGAAAAAAAATAGCAATCCCTGACATATTTAATATTAGAAAAAAAAGGAGAAAACCTTCTACCTGGCCCGTGGAATCAGAATGACACAAACTCCTCTTCTTTCTTGTGGACAGCACTTGATAAAGTGCATTTTTTTTCAGGCTGATGGATGTGGTTTTCTGAATAGAATGGTCTTGGACACAGGTTCCTGTCTGTCCTGCATGAAATCCATCCCTTTATGGGGATGAGCTGGTGTGTGCACAGCAATGTGTTGCAGTCACTGCTGACTGCTTGGCTGTGCTCATTGGCACTTGTGGCTTTAGTAGGTAAATTCTGGAGGAGGAGGTGCATCAAGTAGAAGAATGTTCCAGTTTACCAGTCAAGTGTAAGCCAGTGCACTCAGGCTCCTGCCTTCAGTGAGGGGTAATTAGCCAAGGTACTTTTTTTCCATGAGTTTTCTGTCTTGAATCCTGTAGCCTGGGGTGGTTCTGCTGCTGAATTTTGTGACCAAGGAATCAAGTGGCTGATTCTGTAGCACAGAGAGACATGGGATTTCTTTTCTGTTGTCCAGTTGATTTCAGCACCAGTTTAAAAACCTGTCAATTTCCTAAGAAAACACCAGCTTGAATCTTTCAATTCTAAAATGCATTTCTGCCCCTTGATGTTCAGAGTGCTTTTTGTATGTGCAAGGAGGAGTTTTAATGAATATGCAATGAAAAAAAAAAAATTAACAAAAAGGCATTTTGGAGATGAACAGTATGTCTGGGAAGTGTGTCACTTCTCTGAATCAACCCTTCCACGCTTCCATTGCTTACATTCAACCCTTTGCACCACTTTTCTTCCAGGCTCTGTGGGAGTTATCCTCAGGAAATCATAGTTCCTGCCTGGATCACAGATAAGGAGCTGGAGAGTGTGGCAAGTTTTCGGTCCTGGAAGCGTATCCCTGCTGTGGTGTACAGGTGAGGCTCTTGCAGGTGGAACAGCTTTCACCAGCCTGTAAATGGTGATAATAGCAAATAAAACCAGAAATCAGTTAAAATCAATCAATCAAATAAAACTAGCAAATAAAACCAGAAATCAGTTGCAACTGGGAATCTTGGCTTGTAAGGAAAGGTGTTCAGACTCCTCTGTGCCCCAGATATTCCCTTACTCAGCCTGGCTTTGGGAAGATGTTAAAGGTGTTTTAAAATAATATTTTTATCATTTGTTGTAAAAAGAGGTCTGGCTTGTATGCTGCTGTATTTTGGCATGCCTAACTTGTGAAGAGATGCTGTGGGAAGTGCCAGGACCTGCAAGGGTGGAGTTGGAGAACTAGGCTGGGGAGAGGCAGTGAATCCAGGGGCAATCCTCTCTCCTCTGCCTGGCAAAAAGGTACCCAGACTGATCCACTCGGGGATTCTGTCTAGGGTGAGGTCCTGCTTTTCCACTCCAGTGGACCCTGAGTGTCTAATTGTCAAAAAAGGATGACAGGGAACCCCTTCATGAGGAAAACATTCAGACCTGCATTTAACTGACAGCAAAGTTTGACCTGTTTGGCCAGTTAGCTTGGAATTTTTGTCTCTACATTTCCTACCTATCTGTGTATTGGGTAGTATGAGGCAGCAGCACACACTGGCCACTGTCAAGTGGAAATGAGTTGAGGCACCATTACTTGTTCACTCTGACAATAAGTGGGAATAATTGTTTATCTCTTTTCATCCCAAAGTCATACTGTAGGGACATTCAGCATTTGTATCTTCTGCAAGTCATTCCTTGGGCAGTCATGTCAGTTCAGGTGGATTTTTTAATTTTTTTTAAATTTGAAAATGAAAAAAATAGACATCACAGCTAAAGAAATGTTGAATGACACCTCTGGCTAGGTACTCCCTTCATTTTTCTCTAATTCTCATCTGGCTAATACTCAGACTGCAGGACAGGCAAGGACAAATGCCAGAATTATTTAAGGGAGATGGGTATCTCAAATTACTGAAGGATGTATATGTTAGCTCTATCTATATATTTTAGTTTTAATTAGACAGTTTCTTCTTTAGATGGAGTCCAGCAATTTTTCATAACAAAATTGTGTTTTGGAGAGAGGGGATTTTTGGTTGGTTTTTTTTTTTTTTTTTTTGCAGCCTGCTTAATAAGAAATATATTTCAGCATCTGTTTCTTGCAAATATTCTGGAACCTGTCATTTAATACCTTCCTGGTGGAGTCATCCTCCCATAAATGTTTAAAATCTCTTTAAAAAATCAGATGACAAAGGGATTAAAGAGATAATGAATACTGATAATTCCATTAAGTCTGCCTAGCCACCCATTCCTTCTAAGCAGACAGAGGAAAAGCTGCTCTCTGAGTGGGAAGCTAAATTTAGAGAGCAGTCAAGCTGACAAATTCATACAGCCTGTGTTGGAGGAGCACGTGGTCAAGGGTTAAGAGTAGGCCACAAAACATGATGTACCTAGCTTAAGAGTTCTGTGAAAGGAGAACTAATCAGACCATTATCTTTAAATCCTCCTATCTTTTATCCTTTCCTTTTTCCAAATAATAAAGAGTTAGCATAGGCTGGTTTTGAATGTTAAGATATTGCTCCATCCTCTGTTCAGCTCTGTGAAAAGTGCTTTCCAGGAGAATGCTAAAAGACTTAGTATAAGTATGTATATTATATATATATATGAATAAAAGGGAATAAGTTTAATTTTTGTGGTTTTGTGTTCAACTTTGAACCCTGCATTTCAGGCCACTTTGTGCCTTTTATGCTGCTGTCACATAATTGGGGAGCACCTCAAGTGCAGGGACATTGAGCACGGGGAAGAATCCCTCCTTCTTCCCTCCCTATATTATGTACAGGAGAAGGACAGAACTATTTCCATTAAAGGTACAAGGGCATTTCTGGGAGAGTGAGTGAAATGTTCAAAAGACCTCACAGACTGAAACTGTTTGATCCCTGGCATTCAGTTTTCTGAGGCTGCATGTTAAATTATGGCACAGTTTCTCATTTTTATCTCAAAATCAGTGGGAGGAATGTTTCTTTTTTCATTTCTTTTTCCTTATCCTGATATTTAGTCATAGATTTTTCAAGACATCCAGTTCATCATTCTGGCTCTGATAGAACTCCCATCAGCTGCTGGTTGATGATCCGTGTGATTGGAAAGCCATGTAAAGTTTTCTCTCTATATATATTGCCATCAAAATAGCTTTTTTTTCTTCCTTTTGAGGAGGACTAAGGGTCAAAAGCTCATTCAGCATTTTTTATCTGTTAAAGATGATTTGGGGACTACTTGTTTCATTATTGATCACACTTGAAAAATCTGCTCTTTCTGCTTTACCTCAGGGGAATTAAGTAATAATATTTTAAAATTCATCCTGTAACTTGGCTCAGAAGCTGAACACTGGGAGAGAGACCAGAGACACAGCCACTTGGCAGCAAAAAAATTCATTGTCTGTTCTTGTGAAGTGTTCAGGACCTGGGCAGTAGGCATGGGCTGGATTCAGAGACAGGCTTCAAAACTGCTTGGTTGAGCCTTGACTGTCAGGAGTGTTGCTGCTGGTTTGTGATAAGATTTTTAGAAAAACCTCATACTGAGCTTCTGCCCTGATTCTGTGTTTACAGTTTTAAAAAACAGAGGCATGTATTTATGTAGCTAAACCTGGCTTGCTGGATTATATTTGTGAATTGCAGAGATGATTTTTATTTCTTTATTTTTTTTTCAGTTGTACCAGGGTACTGGTAGTTGAGACACCACAGAGGGAATTCTTCAAACCTTTGTTAGGTCTCCCTGCCTTTGGAAGTACAAAGGACTTGGTGGATTTATTGTTGTAATCAAAAGGTTGCTTGAACACAAAGCATGTGCAGAGGTGTACTCTTCATCATAGTTGTACACTGCTTTAGAGAAGCTTTATAGTTCTCTAATGGTGATTTACTGGGTAATTTCTGTAGGAGACTGCCTTGTGCTTTGTCTCTAGCAGATTAGGGAATTAACTCTTCAAACAGTGGAGAGTTTAATATTTTAAAATCTTTTTTTGGGTTACTGAGATCTGAGTGACACCTTCTTATCCCCAGCTCTTGTCTCCAGGGACCTCAGAATCACACTTGAACTGGCAGCTATTTTTTGTTCCAGTGGCCAGTCTGGTTGGAATGAGTGGGATTCCTTGGACCTCCAACATTACCCTAAATAGAATTGTTTGCTGATTTCTGCTGGGACATCCAAACATTGCATATTTGTGCAGGCTTAGGAGTGTTAGGGCTTCACAGCTATCAGTGAACTCGACTTCTGGCCTAATGATTCTTCATTATTTGGGGTATAAATGGGAGACAAGAGCCTGAAGATGAAAATATAACTGCTTATGAAGCTGTGAGAACAATTCTGCAGGCAGGTAGTAATGAAATCTGGGAGAGCATGTGTAAAAATAAATGAGCTGCTCTGGGTGCTCAGAGTCAATTTCTTACATGCATAATAATGGTGGATTATTTTCTTTTGTTATTTGAGCAAGAGTAGCAGGGAAATAGGTGGCCTTTCAGTGTTTTGGTTTGTTTTTTTTCCCCTGAATAATTTGTTACTGATAGAGCTGTTCCTGGGAGGCTTTTCATTTCAGCAGAAACATGTCCTCAGCCTGCAGAGGGCTGGCACCTGCTGGAAGTGCCTTGTCTGTGCTGCAGTTAATGCCATGTCAGTTGCTTCCTCTCACTGAAGGAGTTTTATATGCACCACTTACAAAAGAGCTGGGAAAAAGACTTAAAATACCATTTCACAACCTATTTGATCACGTGGAGCTTTTGCAGGAAGGAGCCCCCAGCAGAGGTGAGGGTTGTTTGGAAGGTGGGTTGTGAGGCAGCTGCTGCTGTGCCCGTGGTGACTGCAGATGTGGAGCTGCTCAGCCTGGCAAGGGCTTGACAGCCCTGGCAACAACCCCTAGCCCAGCTTGTCACACCTCCACCAACAGCTTTGGAGTGGTGAGAAGAGGAAAAAAGTGAAGATTTAGAGGTTTGGGTGGGCTTCCTGCCAGTTCAGGGCTGTCCAAGTGGAATGTTTAAATGTGCTTAAAGATCCACCTGTCTGTCCCTCACCATTCTCTGCTGTTGCCTTATTAGAGAGAATTAAAGGCACTCCAGAGTGCCATGAAGCAGAGATGGACAGTTTGTTTGCAGGAAGAATGTAAAATCCTTTGTTGCATGGTAACATAAAGGAACTGGAATTAGTTTGTGCTTACTTGGTCAGACTGGTGGGTCTCCTGGGCAAGACCAGCATTGCCTAGATGTGCCTGGGCTTAAAGGGCTCTGTAGCTGGGACCATTTCAACAGAACAGCAGCAGATAGGTAGGTGGTGGAGCATTTCAGATGGGACACAAGGCAGGGAGCAAACATTTTGAGGTGTTCCACTTCTTGGCATCATTGACTAGACATGTGGCATGTGGCCTGAGTGAAGTTGTGTCTCCCCTCTGCTTGGGCCACTCTTCATGCCGAGAGCTGGGGCTGAGCTCCTCTGAACTCAGGGCAGTGCTGCTGAAGGTCAAGGAGAACATGAATGCCAAATGTAAATACTTCAGTGCACAGGGAATTGCATTGCTCCTGGCAGCACTGGGATGTGCCAGCAGAGAGTGAAACTGCAGTGATAATGTTTCAGTCTTTTTTTTTATAATAGGTTGTAGGGGAGAGCTTTTAAATCTTCCCTAGAGTGTTGGCAATGGTTGGATGTGTTTTAATTTCAGATCTGGTCTTTATTTGTAGTACAAGAAGGCAGGTGAAACTTAAGGAAACAACTGGTAACTCTTCAGACATTTTTAAAAAGTATGTGTTTTTTTAGTGTTCAAGTTAGGTCATTTTTCAGTTATCTTCCTGAGAGATTATTTTATTGTTTCACATCTGTACACCTTTTACCATTCCTCAAGTTTTATCAAGCATACAGAGTGCTTGCAATTTGTTGCATTTTAGAAGAAAAATATTTTGTTAATACAACAGTGTTTCCTTTTTTCAGTGCTCCTCTGGTGTCTGTAGCAAAATGTACTTATGGATTTTATTACCACCACACTGGTGTTTACATGTAAGAGGTTGTTGCTCTTCAGCAGTTCTTTGCTGCTCTTCTGTTAACCATGATGGGTGTTTGAGGCAGTGGGTGAAATGCTGCCCAAGGGGGGGTCAGGAAGAGGGATGGAGAAAACCCACACGCAGAGAAGCAGCTGAAAAGGAGGTGGCAGAGCCACTTCTTTCCAAGAGATGCTAATACCAAACTTCAGAATAAGTAGAGCTGCAGGTGTTTTACATCCTGGGATGCAAAAAGGTGGAGCAATACCTGAACCATGTGGGCTTCAAGAGCTGGTTCTGCTGTGGTCAGGGACTCACTCCTGGGATTCACTGGGAGTGCCTAGAAACAGAACCAATGTGCACAGGTAAGGATTTGGGTTACCATCAGATCCCAACATGCCACATTCTGCCAGCATTTCCTGCCTGAGTTGAGACATTCTTGGGATTTCATTGATGGTATCTCTTGCTTTTAAAAAATGATCAGAAAGGGAATTCTACGGTTTTCACTAATGCTAATTTTAAAGCTGGAAGACATGAGTTTTACCTCTCCTGTGAAGACAGGCTGAGAGAGTTGGGGTTGTTCAGCCTGGAAAAGGCTCCAAGGAGACCTCAGAGCATCTTCTGGTATCTGAAGGGGCTCCAGGAAAATTGGGGAGGGACTTTTTACAGGGGTGTATAGTGACAGGACAAGGGGGAATGGTTTTAAACTGGAAGAGGGTAGATCTAGGCTAGGCAGAAACTCTTTAGTGTGAGGGTGCTGAGCCCCTGGTGGCCCAGGTCACCCCCAGAAGCTGTGGCTGCCCCATCCCTGGCAGTGTTGAAGGTTGGATGGGGCTTGGAGCACCCTGGGCTGGTGGGAGGTGTCCCATGCAGGGCACTGGGACTGGATGGTCTTCAAAGGCTCCTTCCCAACCAAACCATTCTGTGATTCAGATGATTGGAGGAGTTAACTTGAGCTTTCTTATTTACTGTGGTATTGCAGCAGAGGAGCTGACAGCCCAACAGGGGTTGAGTACCTCTTTGATGCCTCATCTGCTGTTCCATACCATTCCCTAGCTTTCACTGGCCAACAGGCAACTTTGTTGAGCAAGAAAATGCTTTGGTTTCTCTTCCTGACCTTGGCTTTGACTTTTACCTTTCAGTGACTGTGTGGGCACAGTCAGCATTTTGGAGGGAAGCACATGGAATACGTTGCCATGGAATGACAGGTTGAAGATAACTGCTGAATGAGAGAGGTCCCTGGCAGGAATCAAAATACTGGAGTGCACCATTTACTTTTTCACTCTCTCTTGTGTTTTTCATCCTGATCCTTCAACTTATCCCCCACTGTTCTTGTTATTCTTCCCTCTCTCAGGCACCAGAGCAATGGGGCGGTTATTTCCCGCTGTGGGCAGCCTGAGGTCAGTTGGTGGGGCTGGAGGAATGCAGATGATGAACACCTTGTCCAGTCTGTTGCCAAAGCCTGTGCCTCGGATTCAAGGTCCAACAGTACAAAGCTAATGAATGGAAATTGTTCCAGAGATTTCTCCAACGGTGGGGACCTCTCTGATGTTGAATTTGGTAAGTTGGTCACTTCCTTTCCTTTAAAGGGCAGAGCTTTTGCATAAAAGCTTCACTCTTACCTGTACTGTAGCAGATTCAGTCCTTTGTATCTCACTGGGTGTCCTCCAGTCTCTGGATGTCAATGCAGATGCATTGTGACACTTGAGTGAAGTGTTTACAGCCACACATCGTGGTCCTTTTAGTTACTCATCAGTTGCATATCCTCCTCCCCAGATTCCTCAATCTCCAATGCTTCAGGAGCAGAGAGTTTGGCAATTCAGCCTCAGAAGCTTTTGATCTTGGATGCCCGATCCTACGCAGCAGCTGTGGCCAACAGAGCCAAAGGTGGAGGCTGTGAGTGCCCAGGTGAGCAGGGTTTCTTCACAGTCTTCAAAGTTCCCTGTGAAGGGAATCAGAAAGGATTTGCTCACATGAAATCACCCTGATACACTTCAGTACTGGGTTTTGAGCAGACTGCATGGATGCCAGTCCTATTCATCTATATGAAAGTTCTGGATCACTCCAGCTAGCAATCAGCCCTTCAAAAGGGCAGGTTTAGCTGGTAATTAAGTCTGTTTCTCAAAGCAGAAAACCAGCTGGTAACAGTGTTCAGTAAATGCTGAACTGTGTGGAATATGCTGATTTGTGTTCCCCTGCTGAGTCAGGTATAAAAACCAGAGAGACAAAGGTGTTCAGTGTGTTAATGTCTAAAAAAAATCCCCCAAACTGGACAAACTTGTAAAAATCCACTGAGGATAGAGGATAATAATGACATTCTAGAGTGGTTGTGCAGAATGCAACTTCTCAGCATTTTTTCTAAAGCTGAAACATTTTTCAGCATTTATATCATAAAGCAACTGAAATCCTGATCCATCTTGCATTTGTAATACATCTGCAATTACCACTTTCTGTGTTCTTTGGCACTTGTAAATTGTTGCTATTACAAACAAGATATTATTTTATGGTCACTGGTGGCTATGAATGCAGCCTGTTAAAATTCCATGGGTGGAGAGTCTAGAAAAATCACTAGACAGATAAGCTGTAGATAACATATCCTATTTTTGACCATATATTCTTGTTTTGGTCTTTGCTGCAACAGCTGCTGCACTTTGATATGTAGCCACCAGTAAGAAAAGATGATTTTTTTCATTTAACACCTCTAAAACTACTAAATAACTCATCATTAGAGAATAAAGCCTCAAAACAGAAAAGCAGGGTATGTAGGAAGCTTAATGTTGTTCCTATGTATTGGTTCTTGAATTCTTTGTAAAAAATTTCCAAACAGTTTGTCACTGTCTCTAAATCTGATCTGCATAAGTTTTCTCCAGGCTTTGCCAGGTTTGCTCTGATGTAGTCCTTTTCCCTTTTTCACTTTTTCCTTGCAACAGAAACTCAGAATAAAGCAGTGAAAGAACTCATCAGTCAGCCTTTGAGTGGTTAGGGAAAGGACTGTGCAAGGTCTATAAAAATACCCAGTAGTTCACCAAATTTAAGGACATCCATAAGTTATCAGTTAAATATTGTTTGTGCTTCAGTCTTGTAGGATGTTCCTCAGTCTTGATAAAAACATCCTATCACCTCAAACCCAGAAACACCACTCTTCCCCTGGGTTTGTACTCTCCTTTTTGTGAAGAGGAATGTTGAGAATAAATAGACAAACCCTTTGCTAACTCCTCCCTGCTTTGCTGTGCTGTGTTTTAGTATCTGGGGTACCTACCCCACTCCAAGTGCTAGTTTGTCCTTACAGAGGACAAACCCTTCCCTCCTTTTTTTGATGTTTCCCTACAGAATATTACCCCAACTGTGAAGTGGTGTTCATGGGAATGGCAAACATCCACTCCATCCGGAAGAGCTTTCAGTCACTGCGTTTGCTCTGCACACAGATGCCAGATCCAGGGAAGTAAGTGTATATTTGGTGTTTTCTGCCTTTGCTTTCATGTTTCTGCAACTGCAGTCTCTTGCTGCTGATTTGTAAGTGGAAATTCATTGGGATGACTCTCCCTGAATTTCCTATGTGGTAACCCTAAGTTACATTCTTTTAAGTTTCAATTGAATTTGAACTAGAGGAAATAGTTGGTTTATTATCATTGAAGTGAACCTAGAAAAGGAGATCTGAGATCATAATGTAGCCTTTATTGATGAATGTTACTGCTTTCAGGTGACCTAAGTATTGGCATTTAGGTTTACCTGCTGTTCCTGGTTCTTTAATCTTTACAGTTTGGTGTCCTTCAGAAAATTCTAGAGGTCTGCCAATAACTTCATGTGTTTATAGTGTCATTTCAGGAGACCTATTCCATAGCCTTCCAGTGCTGTGGGATAATTACCCTGATGGCCCATTTTGGGAGCTTCCTAGGTTGGGTCTTCTGTAGTTGTACTGGTCCTGTTTCCCCTGGCACATCCCTGGGTTGATTTTACTGCTATGAGTCTTTGGTTTCAGGGTAGGTCCAGAATGGCCACTCTTCTAACCTGGCTGTGTAGATCTGCACAGTGCAGAGGTTCTTAAGGTACCTACAGAACACCTTGTAAAGCCTGGGAATAGCTGAGATACAGTTTTCACCCTTGAGGCACAGTTATCAGGGGTGTACAGTGCAGTCCTGAGATACAGCAGTGGTGCTGGGTCACCTGAATCCTCAGCTCAGAGGATGGGAGATAACAGAGGCTGCTGAAAGTCATGATGACTTTAGTGATTAATTGTCTTTTGCTGGTGATGTGTGCTCTGGTCTGTGAAAATGTTATTTAAGCTTCTTGCAATTCTTAAGCAGCAAAGCACATCCCAGAAACTGTTTGCAGGTAAGCTACAGGACTCTGTTTCCTACAGACCTGGGGAAGTGTTAATGAGACATAAATGAGACACGTTCAGGAATGATACTCACAGCTTGTTAAAAGTAGGAATTTTGACCTGATCGAGCCAAAGATCTAAACCTGCAAGCATTTTAAAAGGGCAAAAACTGTCTTCCCTTGTTTTCCCCTAGTTGGTTATCAGCTCTGGAAAGCACCAAGTGGCTGCAGCACTTATCTGTGCTCCTGAAGTCTGCACTGCTCGTAGTTCATGCTGTGGACAGAGACCAGCGACCAGTCCTGGTGCACTGCTCAGATGGTTGGGACAGAACCCCCCAGATAGTGGCACTGGCCAAACTGCTGCTTGATCCTTATTACAGGACCACAGAGGTTTGTAAACCAGGTGTTGGTACAAGAGGTGTTACCAAGTTGGGGTCTTTTTCTTGTAAAATAATTAGAAATTATGTTTAGAAATTATTTCAGTTTCTTCCACTAGAAAAGGCACTAAAGCTAGCAGGAGTTTGCCAACAGTAGTCTTCAGATAGAGTTACACAGAGGTGTAAACAGTTTGTAATTTCCCTATATTTAGGAATATGTCATACAAAGTGCTACATATTGCAGTTTCCATTACACCTTTGCAGTTTCTCAGCCAACCAGTGATACAAAGCCTTTCTCTTTTTCAGATTTCCCAACTTCATGGTTTCTTCCTATTTCACATTTTCATTGTTCTCTCTCACTTAGTCATATTTTCTTGGTTTTTTCAGTCTGAATTTTTGTTTCCCCATCACTTTTCAGCATTGTGTGATATGTGCTGGCTGGACTCCATCTGCCAGCCCACATGCAAGATGCCTTTGTTGTCTAGAACAGAAGCATATGTCTGAACACTGTGCTGTGAACTGCTGCTTAAAGCCTCAGGCACATGAGGATCAGAAGCTGACCTCTAGCAATGCCCTTTGGAGGAAATTGTGGAAACTTCTCAGGTCCTTTTTATCTGCAACCCGAAAGTCAGCATCCTTTAGGTCAAAACAAGCTGCTGTGTGCACAGAAGCTCCTCCTGGTCCCTTCATTCACCAGTGCTGCAGAGGAAACCATAAAATGTACCTGCCTATGAAAAGATCAGACATGTTCAGGAAAATGAGTCTTCAACACTGTCACATTTCAAGCTTTTCAGCTATCACCTTTGCACCTTTTTTCCCCTCTAGTTACAGCCATTGACTACCAGTGTGCACTACAATTTTTCCCTCCACTAAGAATCAAAACCTCCCTAATCTGTGATGACTTTCAGGTCCTGTAAGATGAGGTGTTGCATTCAGGTCCTCAGCTAGGCCATGTTCTTTGCCACTTTCATTTGCATAAGAAATTGTGCAACTCGACCTTTACTCAACCTTGTGCCTGCTACATCTGGTAAAACACACAGGCAGGCACACTGGCAGCCCCTCTGTGGATGGATTGTTATATGACAGATCTGCCCATCGTTTCCAAGGGAGAGTTTTCCTCTTTCCAAATGTTGTTTACCATTATCTAGGAGATTTTAATTACAGTGACTTTCCTATTTCCCCCTTGCCTGGCCATGACAGGTCTCATATCAGCATCTTCCACACCAGTCACTGAGGGCTTAATCTGCCTTATGCCTTTTCTTGTTCCTGGAGGCTGGGGAATTCCTACTTCTTCTGATTTCATCAGGCAGCATTTCAGAACACAGAGGCAGGAGGTAAAGCAGCAAAGGAACCAAGAAACGGGAGCAAGCGAGGGCACAGGAATAAAGTGATTCCCAGAAGTCTCAAGACTGCCTTAAAAAAACCTCAACCAATGAAAAAAAAAAAAAAAATCAGAACTTTTCATCTCTGCTTTCATTTCTCCAGGGTTTCCAGGTGCTAGTGGAGACAGAGTGGCTGGATTTTGGCCACAAGTTTGCAGACCGCTGTGGCCATGGTGAGAATTCGGATGACCTGAACGAGCGCTGCCCTGTGTTCCTGCAGTGGCTGGACTGCGTCCATCAGCTCCAGAGGCAGTTCCCTTGCTCTTTTGAGTTTAATGAAGCATTCCTTGTGAGTTGTGGCTCGAGAGATGGCTGTTTTATAGACTGCTTCTAAACCAGTGTTAACATGCTACAGAGCCCCCAGGGGTTTGGGATTTTTCCCATCTATCTGTGATACGCTGCAGCCTGAGAAAAGAAAATGGGAGAGCTGCCCAGATAGGCAAAAGGACTTGGGTACTTGGTGGGACCTGAGATCTGTTCACTCCTAAAAGTGAAGCAAGACACTTAAATGCTTTTAAACTGTAAAGGAGGAAATTAATGATATTCATTAATAGTCTCACCTAAGAGGTGCTGAAATAACTCTGGTACAATACATCCAAACAGCCTGAAAAATCTAATATTTGGCACTAAAACTTCACCCTACTTTGATCTTGTTTTGATTTGAAGACTCCTGTAAAAACAAACCTTCCCTTTACCTTTCTCTTTAGTTTTGCTGCTGAAAAGATGTAGGAGATACGAGCTGTGTTGATTCTCTTTTGGAGGAGACAGCTCTCCTGTGAGAAATTTGCCTGGGATAGGCAAAATCCATTCTCAGGGCTGGAAAACAGATCTCTGTGAAAGTGGCAGTCACTGACTGCAGGACTAGCAATCTAAAGAACAAAAGTTTTTATGAAGTGGCTGATCTAATGAGATTTAAAGCACATTCCTGTGATTATGGTTGACTTGAGTTACTGCTCGACAGCTCAGGCATGTAACCAAGTATATGTAGAGTCCTGGCTTAGCTCAGTTGTGAAATGAGATACATGAGGTTATAACTGGCTTCACAGCACACTGCTAATCTACAGGAGCTGTGTGGGACTGTACCCTTGCTATTCTGGCCTCTTTTGAGTAAACCCCTCAATTTATTAGAGGATTGAAGTACTTGTCTTCATTTAAACACCTGAATAATGCAATGGAAGTCATTTATATGCTTAAAGTTAAGCTCATATTAAGCTATTTTGTCAGACTGGGACCACAGCATGGAGTGAATAATGATCAGGATGTGTGTGCTGTGTGCATTTATACCAGTGGCCAGGAGTTAACACTTTTCCCCACCATTCTTTACCTTTCTGTGGTGCAGTCATGCTTTGTAACAGGTGTCCTGATTCTCTTCTTTGCCTGTCCTACAGGGCTGAGTTTGAACCAGCAAGACTTTTATACCTGGTTATCAATCAATATTTTGTCTTTATTTTTTCTGAGTAAAAAAAAAAAAAAAAAAAAAAAAGCTACATTTGTAAATCAGTCTTTAGGAAGGAAAGATTTGTCGCTTCTGAAGCCTGAATGTTGATTCTCACCTGAAGCAGCTGTCTTCTGCCATCTGACAATATTTCTGTGGGTCTGTGCAGGTCAAATTGGTGCAGCACACCTACTCTTGCCTCTTTGGTACATTCCTGTGCAACAATGCGAAGGAGAGGGGAGAAAAACACACTCAGGAACGGACCTGTTCTGTCTGGTCTTTGCTGCGGGCAGCAAACAAAGCCTTCAAAAACCTGCTCTACTCCTCCCAGTCTGAATCTGTATGTATCCTTCATCCTGCACCAGGTGGGGAGAGTCCCCTTAGGGGCTCCCAGGTATCGTGTTCTTCTAAGAGTGTGTGCCTTAAGGAAATAATCCACACTTGGAGGAGGAGTGGGACATCCTCCTGGCTTCACTGTCCTTCTGAATACAGGGTAGGGAGGGGCATTTCCAAGAAAAATGTGCTCAGCTCTCCTCATGGATGTGATTTGCCTTTGAACACTGTTCAATCTGACATTTCAAGCCTTGCATTAAATCTGCTGATATTTGAGAAATGTCAACTTTTTTTTTTTTTTTTTTTTAGCAGAAAGCATTTCTATCTTTTGACATAGCTTAGTTTTCTAGCAAAAATGTTTTCTATGTCAGAGGAGTGTCATAAAACTGCATACAGACCTAGACACTGTGTCTATATTAATCTTAAATCTAAACAGAAAAGGTAACTCAGATGACTTAGTGTATCTTTGTTTCTCTTCCTACTTTCACATTTCCACTGTGGGTCTTGTATAGTTAGAGCTCCCTGAAGCTGCTGAGAAGGGGCTCACAGTTACCTGTTTGTGTATTTAATAAAAGTCCATGTAAGGCACTAAGGGATCCAGTGTGGTGGGCATGTGAACAAATAATCAGTCATTACCATGAGGGCAGCAAAAACTTCTATCAATATTTAAACCCTTTTTGTATGTAGAAAGTATCAGATGACATAAAGCAACCTAAGGGCTGTGCCATGGTTTTGCACATGGTAACTGTGGCTTTTAATTGTTGCCTAGACTGAAATTAAAACCTGGCTGAATAGGGAAGGGTTTATGCTGACATTTATTCCAAAAGGCTGAATTTTATATATTGACATCAGTGAGTGTCTCCCCTGGATGCTGGGGGTGCAGCCTGCACTCAGCCTGTGGGCAGCTCCTCTGTGTCACTGCCACAGGCAGAGCCCTGCAGGGCTTTGCATCCTGGCATTGTCAGCATAGGAGTGGACGTGGGAGCTGGAAGTCTGAGGCATGGCAGATAAATGTGGCTCGTGAGCTATGGATAGAGCTGAATTTGCTCTGAAAATCCCCCCAGGTTTGCTAAGGAGGGGCTCAGCACAGTGTCCTGCAGTGTGGGTGCAGTCCTGGTGACTTGGCCTCTGTTCTCAGTAAATGCTACACTGCAGTGTCCTGAGCTCCTCAGGATAATCTGGATGTGGGGGGTTAGTGATTTCCTGTGTTCATCTCTCTGTGGGTTTTACTTCAGTGTTTAAAAGGTGCCTCTTGATATAAAACTGTAGTTGTTCAAGAGCAGCACCCACCAAATCAAGGCAACCTGCAGACCTTCTGCTCAGTGCCAGCAAAGCCTGGCTCTGCTCTGCCATCACCTGCTTCTCCATGAGGAATTGCCTGGGAAAACTGAAACTGATAAAATGACCCGAGGTGTTTTTAAACTGAAACAGAAAGCATATTTCACAGTCAAGGAATCCCTCTTAAGAGGAAGCTGTCTCTTCAGCAAAGCATTTCTGCATACACTGAATTTTTAACATACGAGTGGTTCCACTGAAGACAGAGTCAGCTCTGAATTGGAGCCTGCAGGGGGAGGTTCAGCTCTCATGTGGCCCAGTATAACACCAGAGTACAAGGAAATCTCTGCACTAACAATGGGCCACTGAATTCTTCAGCAGTTTGAGTTGCTCAGGAGCTTTACTGAAGTGTAGATTCACACAGAGCACTTGACAGTAATTCATTCATGAGAAGCTGAAAGCTGGCATTGTTATGCCTCTGTCTCAGAAAGAAAAGATAATTCTATATCCAAGTCCAGCTGATTAAAAATGCCAGAGCTGCTCACTGGCCTTCCAGGTTATCTGGAGTTCCAGCAGAGCCTCCCAGCTGCAAACCTGAGTAGTAAACTACCAGAATGGGATCTGAACACATTCTGGGAGTGAGCAGTTCCTGACTCTTGCCTCTTCTCCCCTGCAGGTGCTGTATCCAGTGTGCCATGTACGGAATTTAATGCTCTGGAGTGCTGTTTACCTGCCCTGCTCTTCCCCCTCCACCCCTGCTGAGGACACCTGTGCCCCATACCCTGCTCCAGGCTCTAGCCCTGAAGATCAGCCTCTGGGCAGGTGAGCCTAGAGCCCAGAAAATCCCATCCTGTAAAGTAAGATCAACAGAGAATATTGTGGGATATAAAGAGGAGAATAGTTGTGGTGGGAGGGAAGTGTTTTTCACAGGTTTATTTGTGGGATTGTGTGACCTACCCAAAAGCAATCTGTTGTTGTTTTGGTTTGGGAACTTGGTTTCAGAGGTGACAGCATACCAGAGAGAACATCAGCAAATAACTTAAGCTCTGGGTGTTGCACAGCCTTGTAGAATTCCTTGTATCTTAGTGGGACATAAGCTTTCATTTCCTTGTCTTAAATTTGAGTTCTTTTTCTGTGTTGTATAACTATTTATTTGTTGGTTGGTGTTTTTTTTGTTTTGTTTTTTGTACAATGATTCTGAGCACGTGTTAATTAGGAGGTGTGACCAGACTGTAAGCATTTGTGCTTCGTGGTACAGGGATTATTCTGGGAACGTTTGAAGTCTGATTGAACATATTTTCCTGATGGCAAACAAAAGAAAGTAGTGAAGCAGCTCTGCACTACAGATGGTCCAAAATGTGCTCCTAGATAATGCTTCCCAGAAGTCCATTAGTTAGCAGATGGTTACTGTTCTAATTGGGGAGGGGTGTAGGGGGGGAGCTTTTAAACCGTAGTAGTTAAACACTGAGGGGGGGAAAAATAAAAACCAAACCACCCAAAATCCCCTGACTTGGGATTCTGATTGTTTGTACCTCTCTAGGTTACCAAAGACAAGATCATTTGACAATCTGACAACAGCTTGTGACAGCAATGTGCCTACAACCAACCGACGCAGCAGTGACCCCAGCCTCAACGAGAAGTGGCAGGAGCACCGGCGGTCCCTGGAGCTGAGCAGCCTGGGGAACCCTGGGGATGATCCCTTTGATGGAGACAGCCTGAGCAAACAGGGCAGGGCTCCAGTTGGAGCAGAGCTCTCTGTTGCAGCTGGTGTGGCAGAGGGACAGATGGAGAACATTTTGCAAGAGGCCACTAAAGATGATGTGGGTCTGGAGGAGCACTTACGGGGGAGCCTCGAGACCGTAGGTAAAGGGGATGAGATTGCTCTGGAGAAGGAGAAGAGAACTGAAAATCTCCACGGGTATGTCCGTGACCTCTGTGAAAAGGCAGAGGCGGATAAAGGAATGGTGATGAACAATCCAGCACCCAATCCACATCCAGTTTCACAAGGTGCTTCTGAGCTTAAAGGACAAGAGGATGAGCATACTGATCTCAGCAACGCTCTCCAGAAGTTACCTCAGGTGAGAGGACTGCAGGCTGTTCCTTTGGAGAGCTTTGGAAGTAGAGATGCTCAGAAGAACACGGAGGAGGAAGGTGTGAGCAAACTTGAAGGAGAAGCAGAGGGCCTGTTGTACAACCCAGCACAGAGCAACCTGCCCTTGCTTCTCACAATCCCACGTGAGGTGAGAACATCCAACATTGAGAGTTCTACCGAAACCTTGACAGAGAATGAAGCAAAGCAAGAGCTTGTTCCTAAGAGTCCTTGCCACAGGCCTCACCTGACAGACAACAGTGCTGAGGAACTCTCTGAGAACAGGCTAGAGGGGGAGAGCACGCTGGAACTTCAGAAACCGGGAGCAAAAGTACACAGGACTTCTGGTAGCAGCAACACACACATCCTGATGCCTTCCCCTTGTGCCTTGCCTTTAGCTGAATGTAAAGAGGAGGTTGTGTGTAATGGAGAGCTGGAGCCTGAGAACAGGGTGGCTGAGAAGCCTGCAGGGTTCAGCATCCCCCAGAAACACCCCACCACCAACGGACACTGCGTGAACGGGGAGGACGGGCGCATCAAAGCCTCTCTGAGCCGTCAGGTCTCCACAGCCAGCTGTACTTCTGCCCAGTTCCACTTGAGGAACTTGCACCAAAAGTGGATGTTCAGTCACCTGGGGAAGCAGCAGGTGGCCAGCAGCCCCGACCAGCCTGCCAGAAGTCACCTGGATGATGATGGGATGCCTGTCTACACCGACGTCATCCAGCAGCGCCTGCGCCAGATAGAAACTGGCCACCAGCAGGAGGTGGAGACCTTGAAGAAGCAAGTGCAGGAGCTGAAGAGCAGGTTGGAGAGTCAGTTCCTCAACAGCTCCTTACGGCTCAATGGTGACTATGGAGATGAAGTGGTAAGTGACCTGGTAGCTGGGCCACTGCTGGGAACGGTGGGCTAGTTAGTCACCTGCTGCAGCTCGCTGTAGTGTCAGCTCTGGTTCCTTGGTCAGGTAGTGATTATTTTTTTTTGGCAGTGCAGGCTTTTATAAAACTCTCAAGGTCATTCTGAAGAGGGCAAACGACTTGAGTACAAGGCAAGTGGCAATTAAAGCTGACTAATATTTTCACTCTCTCTTCCAGTTTGACCATAAATGTACCAAAGGTTTATTTCAGGATGGGTGTTTCACAGCCTGCTCACACGTGCCTGGACATCCTCAGACACCCTGCATTGGCCTCTTTCCAAAGCCCATTTGTTTTTACTGTTCTTTTTCTGTACAGGCAAAGCTGTTTTTCTAAGGACATGAATGTGTCATTTATTGAGACAGCAGCACAGGACTCATCTCCTGGTGCTTTGCCTGCTCAGGGTAAGAGATGCAGCAGTGGCTGCTCTGTTCACTGAAACCCAGGAAGTTCCAGCCAGCCTCTTTTCAGACAGCTGCCTGGCTCAAGGCTCATTAGCTGGAATGAATTAAGAGCTTTTGTGACAGCTTTTTGTCAATGAGGGGGCTTTCTCAACAAATTGGGAGTTTTTAAATTTTGTGCTTTCACATGGAAGTGTTTAAAGCCTTTTAAGTTTGAGGTGTGATTCAAATGCAGTTTGCTGGTTCCTGTAGTGATTCAATGATTTATATAGTTGTGGTTGCAAAAGAAACTTTAAGGCCAGCAACAAAGTAAGTGCAATTCCAAGTTCAAGATCTCAATAGCTGGCAAGGCTTCTAGGTGCCTCTCTAAAGTGGGTTTTTTAGTTGCTTCTCCCCTACTTGTTTTTTTGCCTGGTTTCTCCTTGTCTTTTAATAAATAATGAAATGTCAATAGTAGTGCAGTCACTGGCACTGATTCCAAAAGTAAACTGTTTTGGGGAGCCTTTTAAGCACAGAGCAGTGCTATGAATTGCTGACAGACTGATTTTTTTCTAAGGCCTGGTGTTATTAGTTAAAAGAAATGAAGAGGGGGGTTTGGATCTTCCTGTGGGTTTGACTCCTGGACAGAGCCTTGGCTTGTGATCCCTGAGCTTGACATAACATCCATCAAAGATTTCCTTTTCCAACATGCACAGCAGAATGTGCTTTATGTACCTGCAAAATTGAAGAAGAAAAAAAGAATTAGAGGAGATTTTCAGCTTTTAATTCAGTGTTGTTCAGCAGTGGCAGAGGTGCTGGATAGTCCCAGGTACATCTCTTGTGAAAAATACTCAGAGCCCTTTTGGCTATTCCCCTTGGAGAGAAACAGCTCGGAGAGCTCCTCTTGGGCATCCATTCCAGCTCAAGGTCAGCTCAGCTTGGATTCCTTGGAGAAAGTTGATGTTTTGGCTTCATTTGTTCCCTTGTTGTTGTTTTTTAAGGGCCTTCACAAACTGTGGTGCAGGGCTGGATGTGAGCAGTTCTGTCTGCTGGGAAATTTCACCATTTTTAAGGATTTGGTTTCTATCTTCTAGTTATGCCTCAGCTTAGAGGCAGCAGGTTTCCTTCTGGAGCTCCAGAGGTGCCCATTCTTCAGGCACACAAAGACATGAACTCAGGATTTCTTGCTGGTTTTAATGTGGTTTAAGGGCTGGCTGAGTTAATTCAGTTAAAATACAACTCTGCCTGGCTAGATTATATTCCATATAGAGGAATGATGCTTCCTTAATATTTGTAGCTCAAATTCTGAGTTTCCCATGTGTCATTTGGCTTGCATTTTCCAGAATTTTTACCCACAAAAGGCTGTAGGTGGTATGAGCATTCATTTTGACAGTGGAACAACCTTGGAAAGGAAATCCAGCCATGAAACTGGAGCCACGGGCAGCAGCTTTGCTGCTTCCTCACCCAAAGTGTTGCCAGACTCTGTGCTAACACAGCAGAAAACAGATTCAAAATCATTCTACCTTACCTCATCCTCTAGTCAGAGGATCAACAACTGACCTTTTTATTTTTTTTTGCTGGATTTTTTGAGGTTTTCTTCAATTCACCCCTGCACAAACCACTTGACCATGTGGCCACTGCTGTGGGGAGGTGCCTGCTGATCAGATTCCCCCATCCAGTGCAGACATCACCTCTTCCTTAGCAGGAGGAACCCTTTCTGCTCCTCCCCACCACTGTCTGGTCTTTATTTGTAGGGAAGCAGGACTGTGGGAAGGTTCTGTTCATCTGTGTTTGTTTGCCAACAGACTTCTATACCCGACTCGGAAAGCAATCTGGATCAGAACTGCTTGTCTCGCTGCAGCACAGAGATTTTCTCTGAAGCCAGCTGGGAACAGGTGGATAAACAGGACACAGAGGTACAGACTAAATCCCTGTCAATTGCTCATTCTTCCCCTAGGATGGGATATTCACCGTTCAGATTATCTGATGGCCTTTGGTCACTTGGACAACTTCTTGTCAACTTTCTTCCTCACTTGTTTCTTGTACTTCCAAACTCAGTACCTGTGCCTATGTGCCCTCTGCTGTGTGTGACCTCTGAGGAGCTGTGGAAGGGATGGTTAGCTGAAGGAGCCTTAGGTGGACACATGCTTGGTGAATATTCTTGGCCTGCTTACTTCTAAAGCATAGCACAAAACCAAACCAGGGAACTGGACTTGATCCCTGTTCATCTGAGGGGATATGTGCTCTCCAAGGGAAGGTTTCTGTCACCTGTCTTCAGTTGTTGCAAACACTGAATTTGTGCTCTTGCACCAGTACTTCATGGTGCTTTGCTTGGAATTTGTGAACACCAATGGGATGGATTTGTTCCTCATGAATTGCCCTCTCTCTTTTCTTTCTCCCAGGTGACACGATGGCTCCCAGACCACCTTGCTGCACACTGCTATGGCTGTGACAGTACATTCTGGCTTGCCAGCAGGAAGCACCACTGCAGGTAACCTGGGGGGGCAGGCAGGCAGGCAGCCATGATCTTGTTCCCTCTCCTTAAAGCAGGAAAAGACTTTCCTGTAATTCCTTTCTCAGGGATGGGTGTCAGACTGAGTGTTTCAGAGTAGGGCTGTTCATGCTCCTGAAGGAGCTTTGGGAGAATGGAGAAGTTTCCTCAGTTCATGCAGAGTATATATTTAAAAAGACAGATTTTTGGCATCTGCTTCAGCCTGGCCTAATCAGATCCTGCCTTTTTTTCTCACACTGGATTTGGGGGCAGATGGCTGTTGAGCTTTTTAAGAGGGTGTCAATAATTAAAAGTGCTGGATTGTCATCTTAGCACTCAGGAATTCAGTACTGCAGCTGTATGAATAGCATCTTCTTACCATCACTAGTGGTAAACCTGCTCCTTTCCTTCTGCAACTGTTCTCCCCTTTTCAGTAAACTGCTCTAGTAAGAGACTCTGAGGACACCTCTGAAATCAAAGTTTTCTGGATTATTCTTTGCCAAACATATTGCCAGCAGAGGCTGCACCAGATAATGCAGGCAGCAGGGGTTTAATGCTGAACAGGCCTTTTGATTAGATCACATTGAAGTTAAAGACAGAATTTCAGATTTCTAAGTTCTATTTCAAATAAATCCCTGTTCCTGAGTTCTGGACATGAGAAAATGATCACAGTGGTCATTTTAAACAAATGGCAGTTTTGAGGCTTCATTGCTTTTTGAAGTTATAAAGAATCATAAACATCTTGCTTGTTTTCTGACCATTTTCTATTTTGTTCCATTTTAGTCTTGTGAAGCTAAAACTGGGGAAGAATGACTAGAACTTGAGTGGCTTTGATTTTTATTTTTCATGTCCACTATGTTTATATCTTAAGGCTTCAGATGAAATATCTCATTGCCAAGCACACAGTTGGACACACCTGAAGGGTTTTATAAGAGAGAAAAAGGTGTTTTCCTGTGTCCCTTTCCTGGTGGTGTCTGTTGTGATGTGTGCCACCTCAGCTGGCTGACCCTGGGCAGGACATTCCCCTTTCCTAGGCTGGGCTCTGGAGAACTCCTACCACATGGATACACACAGGACACCCCAACCCCCCAGGAGTTAACACTGACTCCAGGTTTCAAGCTTGGTTGCAGATTTCCCTGTAGTTTCTTTGTTCCTGCAGCTTCCAAATGTCTGTCCTGGGCTGCCCAGGTTGTCCACCTCCACTCTGGGCATTCCTGGCAGGGACCTGTGGGCAATCACCAAGGACACCAAGTCTTTCCCTAGTCCACATTTTCAGAGAGCCAGCAATAGTGCCACTCTGGGAATGAAAAAAGAGTTGAAACCCTCCCACTGTAAAGCCTTGAGCAGGAGAAGAGTGTCCAGCTTCATCACCTCTAGTTGCTGCTTTTCCCTGTTCCCCTCTGAGCTCTCTCTCCCCTCCTTGCAGGGACATTGAACGTGTTGATCAGATCTGGTGAGCATTTCCAACAGCCTCTGTCTGTTGTCTGTCTGCCTCTTCTTGGTAACTTCTCCAAACTAACTTGGTGTCTTCCTTCTCTGTCTTTCACTTGCCTGGAACTCACTAGAAATATGTGGTGGGTGACTGGCACGACCTGTTGGGTGTTCAGATGGGGATGAAGTGTCCTCTCTTCACAGAAAGTCATTCAGGACTTGGCTTTTGGTAGCTTCAGCTTGGGGTGTGGATCACACTAACACTGTCAGTAAATTGTGTGTCACTTCTAACTGAGGAGAGACTCAACTTTAGCTGTATGCATTCCTTTTCCCTTCCTACCTTAGTTTTGGGAGAGGCCCACTCCTTGCCCAGCAGCTCTAATACTGTGTGTGGTGTGGTGGTGACAAACCTGCCACTTCCTTTAGGGCTGAAAAGACTGTGGCAGTCACAGGTGATGCAAAGATGGTGGGGGGTTAGTATCACCAAAAAAAAGAGACAAACATCCTTGATTTAGTAAGAAGAGGAGGTGGTGACAGCATGATTTGAAGTCCCCATTCCTCAAAGGAGTGAGATCACTTTTCCAGCGTGGTCTCAACATCTATTTGATCTCAAGCAAAGCTGAGGACCACCAGGAGAGAGAGGATGAGTTGTTCAGAGCTTTCTGAAGCTTGGGGGAGAAGTTACAGAGCACTGTTATCTGTCCCAGAAAGATAAAACAACAAAAAACCCCTGAGCATATGTTAGGAAGCTGGTGAGCTCCAACAAACAGATCCTTATTTTAATTCCTTGGGTGCTTTTTTGACCTCATCCAGCAACAGTGAGCTTCTGCTTTGAGCAGCAAGATGTCAGAGCTGCTTTTCTGCAGGTTGTTTCCGTATAACACCTCTCAGGACTGCTTTTACTCCTGCTGTTTTATTGGATAGAGATTTCTAACAGGATCCTTAGGAAGATTTGGGAAGCCCTGTGGTCAGGGCCACTGTCAGCCTCCCTGCCCTGGGGAGCTGCTCTGCAGAGCTGAGAAAATCAGCCCATTCAAGTGAGAAATGGGATTTCTCTGCTGCCTCTGTCCCCAGCAGTGACCAGCATCTGGCAGTCCTGTCTCTTGGCAAGGAAGGATTAATCAGAGCTGCTGGGTGGAGGCAGAATTCTCAGCGTCAGTCTCTTGGCAGCCACGAATCTTTTCCAGCACAAACCAATTGTGGCACAAATGCCAAAGAGTTACTGAAAAGGGTGTCAGGCCTGGGGGAGTCCCTGGAGAGCTCTCCTCAACTCCTGAGCAGGACTGATGGGTTTGGAGGACAGGGCAGTGTGGTGCTCACCAGCCTGGCTTGAGCAGCAGCAGTTCTGAGAGGGCTGTGAGGAGGTAATTGGGTTCCAGTTGTTGGTTTTTCCTCCCTGCCTCCTGCGAGGTGCATGTGCCTCCCCCAGCTGAGAGCTGACACCCACCCTGCTGCAGCCCTGCTGAGCATGAAATACCTGGCTGCCCATCTCCTGGCTTTGCATGATCCTTGTTGACTCAGTTTACTTTGTGCACAAGTGTGGGACTGCCAGGAATGCTGGGGCAAGGACTGCAGCAACCCAAACTCAGTTTAATTTTTTTCATCTGTTCCATGCTTAAAACTTTCCAGCAGTGCACTTGGAAGGAACGGAAGGAAATGTCTCTGTGCTGGAACTTCTCAGCACACACTTCCAGAAGAGTAAAGGAGCAGAGATTCCTCCTTCCTGCCAGGACTGCAGCATCCAACTTGTCCATAAGGCCCATGGGGTCTGTGCCATGAGCAGGGCCAGTGCCCTGCACACCCCACAGAGGGAAAGCCCCGGGTGTCCTTCCTCTTAGCCCCGTGTCCCCCGGGTGGCAGGGCTGAGCAGCACCATGGCCCAGCTCCTCCCCAGGATGTGGCCAGGGGCTTCCCTCTGGGTCCCAGAAGGCCCCTGTTCCCTCCAGTCTGAGCCCAGACAGAGCTGTGCAGAAGTTGTGTCATGGATTTTGTGCCCTGATTTCCTTTGTGCTCCTCTCTGGTGTCCATTCCCTAAAGCTCCAGAGTGCAGGGTTGTCTGCAGACTCCTGGGACTTGAGGAACAGCTGCAGCCTCCAGGGCTGAGCCCATCACAGCACTGCCAACAGCATCGTGTAGAACTCGGGTAACTTTGTCAGGCTGCTTCTAACATTTTTCTTTTCCCTTTCTCCTCTCTTCCCGACGCAAGGAATTGTGGAAATGTCTTCTGCTCCAGTTGCTGTAACCAGAAGGTGCCCGTTCCCAGTCAGCAGCTCTTTGAACCCAGCAGAGTCTGCAAATCGTGCTACAGCAGCTTGCACCCCAGCAGCTCCAGCCTTGAGCTCGAACTGGATAAACCCATCACTGCCACATCCAATTGAAGGCCCGGCCTGGCAGCAGCGGGGGAGCAGCCCTGTGCCGCCCCTTCCCCGGCAGCCGGGCGGATCCTGGCTGGGCTGAGGCTGGGAGGAGCCCTGCACTTCGGAGCTTGGGGCGGGGAACACTGCTGGGCGGGACAGAGCCGAAGGATACTGCTGGATTGTGGGATTCTCCTTTCCCGGCTCTTCCCCCTTTCCTTTCTGTCCTCTCTGTGTGTATGTCTATGCGCGTGTGTGTATATATAATAATATATATATGTTTGTTTGCTGGGAGATTGCGGAAGTGGGAAGGGAGCTGGTGCCAGGGCCAGAATTCCCCTTTGGATTTCACTGTCCCAACTGCTTGAACTGTTGCAGACAGACAATTTGATGGGAGGGAAGGAGAGGGGGGGAATCAGTGGAGGCAGTGTGCACAGTGTGGATACCTGTAGCCTCAGTGCTAGTGCTTTCAATCACTCCTGTTACTTCCAAACAAAAAAAACTGCTGTTTGGGAACCTGTTGCTGCTAGAAGAAATGGGAAACTCTTTCCCAAGAGAGCACTCTCCCTCTCTGTTCTTAGAGTGGGCTTAGTTACCCTCGCTGCAGGCAGGGGGAATGGGTCATGGATGTCCCTGCAGGGTGGCTCTGTCCCTGCTGTCAGCCCGTGGGGGGGGCTGGGACCACCTGGAGGACACTCCCTGAGTGATGTGATGCTTGGGTGGGAGGGGGCTGGACAGGCTGCCCCGGTGAGATGGGTGGTTCTGCTGGCACCTCTTGGGGAAGGTTTGTAAATGCAATTCATTATTTAAACCCGAGGGGGAAAGCAGGAGACTTGGAGTCCTCTCCTTGCCCCAGCTGCAGGGTGGGTTCCTCAGTGTGGAGCAGTGCACTCCCTGGGGCTCTTACAGACACCCCCGAGCTCTTGTTCAGACTGGCACTTTAACATTAGAGACTTTCCAAACCAACAGAAGAGCAACTGGGACACGCTGGGGTCTCCTCCCAACCCGGTCCCTGAGCAGTGCACTGGGGCTTCTCCTACTCCTGGGATGTCTCCTCCTTTTCCAGTCTCTATTGAGTATATTCCAGATAGGAAAAGCCTGCCTGAGGATCTTTAGAAAGCTCTGCAATACATCACGGATTACCCTGCCCCAAGCTGAGTCACTTTTCAAGTCCCCTCACTGAAGTGTGAACCTCTTGATCACAGGAATGAAAAGGAGTGTTCAGGTCCCCGTCCCTTTAGAGCCCACTGAGTGCAGTCGGGCAAGGAAGAAACGTGGATCCTGCTTCACAGATTTACAACTTCTCTTGTGATATTCCCAAACCCAGAAACATCCTGCTGGAGAGTTGGAGAGTTTTAAATACAACAATCTAAGAAACCTGGGGAAAGGAGCGTGGTGCTTCCCTTCCCCAGAGTGTCAGAATCACCCAAAGTGAGTATCACAGAGAAAACCATCTCTGATTATTTGTAAGGGCTGGTGAGGGGGTGAAAAGAGATGTCAGGGTGTCTTATTTGTGACTTTGCCCTTCCCACACCCTTTGCAAGGCTCCTTACCCTGCTGCAGCCTGAGCTGAAGATTCCCAAGACAAAAATGAATGTCCAGAAGGCTGGTTTAGTGTGGCAGCCTGTGTCCTGAGGGGAGGGGGCCTGGTAACAAAGCACCCCGGGATCTCCCCTGGTGTGGGGTCTGAAATGTTTTTCAGGAGGGAAGAGCAAAGAAAAAAAATGGGATTTCTGGTCGAGGGGTACCTGGAAGTGTTTGTTCCTAAAGCAGTGCAGCCACGAGCTGTAGGTGTTGTTGTTCCATGCCAAGAGGCAGCTGGAGCAGGACAAGGATCACCCCCAGCTCCTGCCTCTGGCTCTTCCGTGGAAGGGGTGAGCAGAGGGGTGAGTGCAGGGGGCAGGGTTCTGCACACTAACATTGTGTGGGGTTGTGGTGCACGTAGAGAGTCAAAAAGAAGTCTAAGATTCTGCAGTTCCTAATGACAGGTGCCAAGAGGTTATGATACGGGTTTCTGGGGTCTCTGATGTACAGTGTGAATAAATGCTTGCAGCTCTTAGTCTTTTTTTGATCGATGAAGCACTTTTTTTATTAATATTATTTTTCTTTGTATGTAAAGGAGGAACCAGTATCTCTCCATAGCTGTATATATAACCCTTCTCTCCTAAAGAGAGTAAAGTGCTCCTATATTTTTCATTTTTGTCAAAGCGAGAAGTAAATACTTTAGAATTGTTAAATATATAAATAAAAGTGAATAAAGTTTAGACTTTTGCATGGGAGCATTTGCTAACACACTTTCTATTCTTTTGAATTTTTCTTCCCTGTCCTTTGCAGAGGATCTGTTTGAGGTTCAGCAGAAACACCAAGGCCTTTGTTCAAGGAGGCCTCTGCTTCCTTGCTTTCCCCCCACGTGTCTGTGAGGAACAGCAAACTGTTCCTAAACTTAGAAGAAAAAAAAAAGTTAAGCTTGGTTTGCCTGATGCAAGAGTCCTGGGGAGGGGATCACACAAGCCTGAGGCAGCTCCAGTTCCCACCATCCCACTGGGGGGAACTGTGTAAGAATCTCCTCCTCCTCAGCCCCTTGCCTTGCCTTTTCCCCGTCACCACCAGCTCTATCCTGGAGCATCTGGGATGATTTTATCCCACAGGTGGGGGCAGCCAGGGAGCTCCTCTGCCTCTCAGTGGTGTTTGGGAGGGGAGGGGGATGTTGAGCCCTGGCTGTGGGGCAGGGATTGGTTCTGCTGTGCACGTTCCCTGCCTTCTTCTCAGCGCTGGGTGGTGGAGCTCTGGCTCCTTGGGAACAAACCAAGTTCAGTATCTTTATCTTTTCCCAGAAGGTGGAAAACCCAAGTGCTGTGTGTCCTGCAGAAGGGTCCTTTTCCTAGGACTCCTTCCAGCCCCTTGGCCCTCACATCACTTCATATTCCCTCAGTTGTTTCTTTTCTTACTTGAAGTCAAGTGAGGATTTGCCCTGAATCCAGTGACTGAACAACTCCTTGAGCAGCTGAGTGATTTAGGACCAGGTATTTATTTAATCAAATAAACCAGCAGATTGGGGGCAGAGCTGTGCTCACGGCTGGGGCTCCTATTTACAGCTTCAAGAATAAAAAAATTTAAAATTAAAAAAAAAAAAAAAAAAAAAAAAAAAGCATCTATAATGTTTTGCACTCCTAAAAACCTGCAGAGGAACAGAAGATTTTCAGCTACACACCAGAACTTGATTTTTCTGAGCTCCTTCCACAGGTAAAAAGGCTGCAGTGGAGGGGGTGCAGATATGGGGTGCACAGCACTGCTTGGGTGTTCCCCACAGACACTGAGCACGACCTCTGGGTCTCCTCAGCCACTGCAGGAGGGAAGCTGAAGGATTTTTTTCACCTCCACGTAGCAGGAAGCTGTTGCCTTGCACAAGGGCTGCACTTCTGGGGTGTTGGTGGGTCTGCAGAGCAGCACAGGGTGATGCTGCTTGGCACCTCCTTGCCAGGTGATCCCTTCTCCCTGAGAAATGTCCTCTCCTCCATTGTTACAGCTCTGGAAAAGCTGAAGGATCAGAGTGGAGCAGGGCTGGGCTGGCAGTGTGCAGCCCCAGTGCTGCCTGAACCATCTCCTCCTGGCAAGGCTCAGAGGGGCTCCTGAATGGCACCGGTGGCTGAGGACCAGGACACCCTGGGAACATGGAAAAGATCCATCTGCAGCCCAGGTGGGATGGCAGCCAGCCCAGCCTCTCCTGGGGGGACACGAGCACCGGGGGCTGGTGGCACTGGAGCTGTTGGGCCAGGCTGGGCAGCAGGTTGTTCATCACAGCTTGATTGTAGACTGAGGGCTGGTGGGGGACACCCTGGAGGAGAGAAAACCAAAGGATTGGGGGGGGGTGAAGGGGAGAAAACAGCCTGAGAGGGTTGGGGGTGTTCAGCCTGGAGAAGAGGAGGCTCTGGGGGATGCTCAGAGCACTTCCCAGTGCCTGAAGGGGCTCCAGGAATG
>JAAWXA010000024.1:11518908-11532586 GCA_038090715.1 Florisuga fusca | reverse complement strand
CCAGCCCAGGGGGCTCCCAGCCCCATCCAACCTTCATCCCTGCCCATGGCAGGGGGGGCACTGGGGGAGCTTTAAGGTCCCTTCCCACCCAAACTGTGCTATGATTCTGTGAAGGTTTTGGGAACCCCCTGGGAAGGGATCCTGGAGCCCACCCTGGGAGAGGTCCTGAGCTCTTGGAATGCTGTGGAGGGCAGTGGCCCCGGGCAGAGCTGTGGTTTCCCAGGTGGGTGTGGGCAGGGGTGTCCTGGCCAGGCTGTAGCTGTCCCCTCAAGAGGTCCCTGAATGTCCCAGGTGAGGTCTGGAGGAAGCTGTGCCCAGGGCAGGCAGAGGTGGGTGTTTTCCTGAGCAGTGCTGAAGGAGATGCTCAGGCAGAGCTCTCACCTCAGGTTCTCCATGGCCCTTTGATTCCATTGCTTCGTGGGTTCAACCTTTCAGCCTTTCTGTGTTAAAAAGCAAACCCAGCAATTTTGGCTCCTTTTTTTTGAGTTGAGTGAGGCAGCTGTGCTGGCACTGCCTGGCACAGCCTTTGCTCAGGGTTTTCATCTCTGCAGGACTGAGCTTCCACTCTCCTGGGGCTCAGCAGTAGGGATAGGGGGAAGTTATTATTTTTTTTTTAAATTCCAGGTTTTTTTTTGTAAAGAGGGAACCCCCCAGCACTAAGGCAATGCCACAGAAAGAGAGTGAGGGCCTTTTCCTGTGCCAGGGCTGTGGGAGCATTTGTCTGTCTCTACAGCACAGAGCTCTGCAGCTTCCCTGGGCAGAGGAACAGCACATTCCCATTTCTCCCCCTGTAATCCAGCATCAGAGCTCAGGCTGTTACATCTTGAGATTTAAAATCAGCATATTCTGCAGATTTTCAGCTTTTAAAAAATGCTGCTAAAGTTTCACCTTACTGTTTCACAAATATGGTTTTATCAAGTGTTTTCCCATAGTTCTGCTGTCACATGATTTTTACCTTGCAGTGACAACAGGTGATCCAATTGATTGTACTTTTTTATTTGGTTTTTTTTGTTTTGTTTAAGTCTGGATTAAAATGCCATCTGAAGTCATGATTAATTATTTCAAGGACATCAAATGTTTTAAAAGATGCAGCTTTATGAGAGCAGAGAGCTGTTTAGCAGCAGTGTGAAGTGTTAGACCTTAGTGCTTGTTTGCTTGTGGCAGCATTTGTTCTGCTGCAGCCTCCAAGGGAGGATTTAGATCTCAATAAATCTGTCATTTTCCTACAGGGTGACAGTTTTACAATCCCTTGTGTTTTCTGTACTGGTGCCTCTGCAGGGCTCCCAGTTTGCAGGGCTTATTTTTAGGCAAATTATAGCTCATATATTAGGAAAAGTTAATTGCAGGGTAGAAAAAAAAAACCCCATCACAAGAGGTGCTGTGACCTCCTGAATGGCAGTGAGCGTGGGCAGCAGTGTGGTTTGCCAGGGCCCTGGGCTTTGGGGATGAGTGTTTGGTGAAGATGGAGCATCCTGAGGGTTCCTCAGCAGCTCTGCAGATGTTTTTAGGGCTGTGGGGATGTGATGCTGCTGCTGGAGCAGGTGGTGCAGCTGGAGGTTCCTCCAGGAGGATTTGTTCTGGCCCCTGGTGGAATGTTCCCATCCCCTCTGTAGGTGGGGACTCGGGTGGGGGAGGATTTGGGGATTATTTGGGGTTGTAGCTCACCTTCTTCCCTGGGGGCAGGAGGTGCTGGTGGCCTCAGGGGGGGGTCACAGGCTGCCACAGCAGGCAGGGCTGTCCCCAAACACCAGTGAGCTGTCCTCCATCTCACAGCTGCCATTCTGGGACTCTGTGGCCACCAGGCACAGGTCCTGAACAAAGAATGCAAAAGGTTTGTCCCAGCTCTGGCAAGGTGACAGTGATGGTTTTAATTTGGGGACCTTCTCATCACTGCTGGAGTGGAGGTTCCCCAAGGCAGGGATGTGATGTTGAGAGAAACCAACTCTAAATGCTGTTGGTTCCTGTGATGATGGGAATGGCAAAGAAACTGCTCTGCATGAGAAACTGTCTAAGCTGGGCTAGAGGAGGGGTTTTCCTTCCCTCTGAGCAGCTGAGATGTCTGCAGAGGAGGCATCAGGCTGAGCTACATCATCAGTTAAAAGTTCTCCTGTGGAAGAGTGGGAGACATCAGTCTTGGAGTCAATCTGGAGTGTTGCATCCACCTCTGGAGCCCTCAACACAGGAAGGAGGACATGGATCTGATGGGAGGGCCACAAAAATGCTCAGGGGGCTGGGACACCTCTCCTGCAAAGCCAGGCTGAGGGAGCTGGGGGTGTTCAGCCTGGAGAAGGCTCCAGGGAGATCTGATAGTGACCTTCCAGTATCTGGAGGGGTCTCCAGGAAGGCTGGAGAGGGAGTGTGTGCAAGGGCCTGGAGGGCATGGATGGGATGAGGGGCGATGGCTTTAAATTGGTAAAGAGGAGATTTAGATTGGATGTCAGGAAAAATTCTTCCCCATCAGGGTGGTGGAACAAGGGTTGCCCAGGGAGGTGGTTGAGGCCCCATCCCTGGAGATATTCCAGGTGAGGCTTGAGGAGGCTCTGAGCATCCTGATGGAGCTGAGGGTGTCCCTGCTGAGTGCAGGGGTTGGACTGAGTGACCTCTGGAGGTTCCTTCCAACCCAAATCATTCATCTTTTTATTCTGAAAGAAAGTGGGGATGGAGCTTTCTTCAAAAGAAAGGAACTGCTACCCAGAAGGGGTGACATCACCTGATCTAGAACTGATCCCAAGGCCTCTCCTGCTCTGAAATCCTTTGTGTCTCTCACCCATACCTGCACAGATCCTTGCTAGGGTGCAGGAGAAGTCTCTTGCTGCCAGCTCCATGGTCACTGCCTGCCTGGACCCAGCTGCTTGGGTGACCCCAGTGAGGCTGCTGAGAACCTCCTGCCTTTGCTCCACAGCAGCCTCCAGCTTCCCAGGGCTGGGAGCCAGTCCCAGTTTTTTCTGCAAAGAAAACAATGGCAGGAAAAATGACAGTGTAGTTACCTCCTGCAAGGAAACGGGGCTGATGAAACCCTGAGCACCCCCCCAGGGAGTGACAGAAAGCTGGAAGGGGGGTGGCTGCAGTGGCACTGCAGGAGGGGGAGCAGCCAGGGCAGGAAAAGGGGATGTTGCCAAAAGGGAACTCACAGCCTTGACTTGAGGATGGAGAATTCCTGAGCCAGACCCCCTTGGGAATGGTTTTGTGCTGTTTTTCCAGGTGTGGATGGGGGACCTGATCACACCTCCAGCTTTGCACACCTGAACCAGGTTCTAGCTGTAGGTGACCTCCCTTGTCTGTGTATTTTCACTGCATGAAGTGCAAACTGGAAGGAGCTTTTCTCTGCAAGTTGTGTCAGAGGGACAGGACCCAGGTAGCTCTCTTCTGGTGGAGTCTCCTTCTCTGGAGACATTCCAGACCCACCTGGATGCATTCCAGTTACATGCCTGATGTCACAGGATCACAGAACGATAGGGATTGGGATGGACCTCAAGAGTCCAGGGCTGGGTCACCCTGCCCTGGACTCTTGAGGTCCATCCCAATCCCATCATTCTGTGATATCAGGCATGTAACTGTGCCCAAAAACACAACCAAGAAGCTCCCCCTGGTTAAGCAGCTTTTCCTCCAGCATCCCAAGTCCCTTGGGAAAGCCCAAGTGCCAGTCAGCTGGGAGAGTCTAAACTAGCTGCTGCTTTGCCATGAGATGCCCATGGCTGCCTGGATGTGACCAGCAGGTGCTGGCCCTTCACCTGCCTTTCCCCTCTTCCTCCCTCTAAAGAAGGATGGAAGGAGAAGAACTTGCCCTCTGTCATCTCAGTCCTCCCAAGGAGCAGCAGCCAGCTCTCACCCACCCCCCCCATCACCCACCTCAGACCCTGCACCCTCCCCACAGCTCCTGGTGCAGCAGAGTTTGGGTGCCCCAGGCCCTGCTGGCACTGGGGTCTGGCTCAGGCAGGAGCCTCCCTGTGCTGCAGGAACCTCTCAATATTCAAGAATCAGTCAATATCTCTAATACTCAACATTCAAAGCCAAGACTCAGCCCTGTCTCTCTGCAGTAGAACTAAAGGATTAACCTGGACAGGATGGCAGAAAGGACCCAAAGGACGTATTTAGGGAGCACAGGAGGTGGTGGGAGATGCTTTCTGTTAATTAGGCTCATTTGCAGGTTGTTTATGAAACTGCAGCCTAGACAGATCTGCTGTGCAGAACTGATTTTTGATAGTTTGAGGCTTTCAGTGCTTAAGTGATCATGCAGTCCCACTTCTCAGGACGTGCAAATGCAGCTGATCAGGGCTCTGGGCTGCACAACCTCAACCCAGGTTTGTTTTCTGCAGTCGGTTTGGGCATGACACCTTCTGCCTAACCAGCACCCTGTATTTTCTGACTATTAATACAAGAAAAACATGCTCCTCAATGGATGCTATTCTGTGCTCCAGGCAAAGCAAGACAGAAACCCTCCCAGCATATGCTGTACAAACACAAAAACATCGTCCTGAAAGCGGTTGGGTCCCGCGCCAAGATAAAGTCCAAGGGACCTTCCAAGCCCACAGAATGCTAATAAGATGTTTTTAAAAGTAGCTGGGAGCTTGCTGCTAACAAGCAGCAAAAACCCCAAAGGCACAAACATCTTCCCAGCAGCTTGGGTGGAAGCCAGAGAGTCCCAAGGCCCAGGACAGGAGCGACCCGGGTGCTTCTGTTGGTACAGGGCTGGGGTAGGAACAGCTCTGGTCTTGCTGCTCCAGCCATAAAAACTTAGGCAAAAAAACCACCAGGAATATAAAAGAATCATTTTTAACCTTAGGGGAGGGAAAAAAAAAAAAAAAAAAGCATTGTATTCTCTTTGCTTTCCACTAATTGATGCTTTTTTTGTCTGTTTGTTTCGGATTACACTCGCCCAACAAGCACTGGATCTTCTGAAAGCTCCAGCTGGGTTTTTCCACCCCCTCCTCTGCATTTGAGACTGGAGAGCTGCTCCAGGGATGCTGCCTGAGGCAGTAGCAGCTCCTGTTTTCTCTCCTGCATGTTGATCTGCTCCAGTTCCTGGGGGCTCTAACGCTTCTTTTCTGGCTGGAGCCATCAGAGAGCAGAAGAGCTTTGCAGCTCCAAGATTTCCAATTAATTTGGTTTTCATGGAGGGATTTTAAAATGCTACTCATGCATCTGCTCTCACTAGCTACCAAACAAGATGGTTTTTACTTAAAGAACAATCAGGAGAACAACCCAAGAAGCACAAGTCTCCTATTAATGTTCCAAGCAAACCTGCAGCAGCACTTTAATAACCCTGATTTATTTCCTGCTCTGTTAAAATTGTGGTTGTGGCCTGTAAAAGCCCTGAAAACACTAGCACGTGTCTCAGGTTGGATGTCTGGATTTACAGCTGGAGTGCCAGCCCTCCCCAGTCCTTTTTGATCCATAAAACCAGTGATTCCCAGCTCTGCAGGGCTGGCATTCCCAAACTGCACCAAGTTTAACCTCCGGTGCAATCATCAAACAATTCATTTGAGAGTCACTCAGAGCAGCACTTTGCAGTCACTTTTCAGATTAGAAGTGAATCATAAAGTACACCCAGTGCTCTGGCTCAACGTTCCACCTAATGAGTAATTCAGTGTAACATGAAATCCCTGTCCCCTTGCAGCATCCACCTGAAATTCCCAGCAGGGCTGAGCTGGAGCCCAGGACTCTCTCTCCCATTTGCTCTTCTCTCCCTTTGTTGTCCTGAGACTTTGCAGACTCATTCCTGCTGGACACAGAGTGGTTTGTGTGTCCAGAACCCCAGAATTTCAGCTTCTCATAATCTGTAAGGGTGAGGAATTTCTCTGTCTTTCCCTTTTACTGAGGAGAATTATGATGCTGGATTCCTGCTCCCAGATCACAGCCCCAGCAGTAGAGGCCACAGGATAAAAGCAAAAATAGGTGGCAGTGGGGTCAGGGAGGGAGGGGGAATTACTCTGGGATACAGGGGAATCTGTAGAGAACAAAGTGCCAGGGTTATAGTACAAAAATGCTGCTTTCTCCAAAGCAATCTGTGTCACCAGGCACAACTCCTGCAAGCTATGAACCTTGAGGAACAAACATAAAATCAATTGTACCAGTTGTGCCTGAGTGAAAAGGAAATAGATTGGAGTGGTAAAAAAAAATCCCTTTATGAAGGGCTAAGTGATTTCCTCACTAAATGGTAATGGGGAAGAGGTTTCAAAATGGGCCAGAGTCCCAGAGGCCAAAAGGATTTGGAGGCTGCTTATCACCTGGGAAGTAAAACCCTGACTCTGGGGTAGAAGCTCAGCACATTCCTGCTGGATGCTGCAGGGGCACTCTGCAGAAATACCCCCCAGACTGCCCTCCCAGGGCCTGGCTGCTGAAGCCATAAGGAAAAAGCTTTCTGAGAGGACCAGGCTGAATTTGCTGAGTGTGATCTTGTGATCCAACCTCAGTGCATCAGCACTGCTCTCCCAGCTCAGCTGTTCCAGGAGCCAACCTCAGTGTGACACCAGCAGCAAAGGCACCTTCTGGAATTTGGAGACCCTTCAAGTCAGTGGCCACACGTTCACCCTCCAGTCTCACACACAAAGTGTGATTTGTGGGAGTGCCAGAGCAATGAGGAGCTTGGTGAATAAGGAATCTTGACACTGTGAAGGGACCTGACTCCTGGTCCTTAGTGCTCCCCTGAGGACCCAGTTCAGAAGCTGGAGGGGAGGAGGTGTGCTCAGTCCTGCCCAGGAGCAGGTTTGGGTTTCTTGTTTGGTAGCCAAACCTTTTGTTTTTCCCTTTAGCAGAAGTTGTCTGAGAGGATACACATCTCTGGAGGGCAGAGAGGTGCTGGGTACAGAATACAGCTGAGCTGGGGGGGTTGGAATGTCACAGAATTTCTGTGCAGGGGCCCAGACCTTTCCCTTCTTGGAGGGTCTGGAGGAGAAAGCAAAGGATACAGACAGTAAATCCAGCCCTCCAGATGTCCAGGATTCTCTCAGTGTACCTGGTCTGATGTAATCTGGAGTGCTGTGCCTGGATTAATAATCTAATCCCAGGGAGAATGCCCTCTGCTATGTGGATCAGGCATGTCAGGCTGGTTCCTGTCTCCCTTTACAGGACATACCAGCATTACCTTCATGAAATTCTGAGCTGCTTTGAACTCTCTGTGACCTCCTGTCATCTGAGCACCTTTAAAAGAGCAGCCTGGAGGTAAAGCCTGAGAACAGCAAATCTGAAGAGACAGCAAGAGAATTCCTTTGGCTCTTTGCATTTCTTTCAGTGGGAATAAAACCAGGAAGCCCTAATGCAGTAGTAGCCCTAGTGCAGGGTTTGTATTCAGCAGCCTTGTGGTGCTTTTCCAGTGAAGAAACAAAACTCACACAGTTATTGTGGATTCAGGGAGGTGGCTCTCTCACATAAAAAACACACTGCTGGTGGTGGTGTCGTGAGGAACTCTGATGATGCAAGACTCTTCACTGCTGAGATGAAATCATCTGCATTTTTCTTGCAGTGTCTAAGTATCCCCAGCTGAGCTCTGCTTTCCTTCTGCTTTTGTAAAGTGCCTGTTAAAGAACAGGATTGTAAGATGCCCTCAGAATACTTATCTGAAGCTTTCAGCTTGGTCACGTTCTTTGCCTGTCCCAGGTAGGAGCAGAAAAAAACCAAATCAGACCCTGCCAAGGTGGGCTCACCTGCCCTGAGGAGAGGAACACAGCCATCACCTTCCAGCTCATCCAGTTCCAACCTCCTGCCATGGGCAGGGACAGACTTCTCAACAGACCAGGCTGCTCCAAGTCCCATCCATCCTGGCCTTGACCACTTCCAGGGAGGGATGGGGCAGCCACAGCTTCTCTGGGTGACCTGGGACAGGGGCTCAGCACCCTCAAAGGGAATATTTTCCTCCTAACATCCAACCTAAATCCCCCCTCTTCAGGTTTTAAATTATTTCCCCTTGTCCTCTCCCTACACCCCCCTGTCCAAAGCCCTCCCCCAGCTTTCCTGTAGCCCCTTCAGATATTGGGAGGTTGCCCTAAGGTCCCCCTGGAGCCTCCTCTTCTCCAGGCTGAACAACCCCAATCCCTCAGCCTGGCTTCCCAGGGAGGTGCTCAGCCCTCTGAGCATTTCAGTGGCTCCTCTGGACACCTCCCAGGAGCTCTGTGTCCTTCTGGTGTTGGGGACTCCAGAACTGGGCACAGGACTCCAGGTGGGGTCTCAGCAGAGCAGAGCAGAGGGGGAGAATCCCCTCCCTTGCCCTCTCTCTGTGCTGCTTTGGATGCAGCCCAGGACCTGGTTGCTTTCTGGGCTGCAAGTGCCTGTTCCTCCCTGCTTACTGCATGGGGCTGTCCCTCAGCTGGGTCAATGTGCCTGGATTAGGGAAATGCCCAGTTTAAAATACTAAAATTATTTTTTGTTTGTTTTTCTCCCAGCTTTTCCTGACCTCTTCTCAGCTCTTTCCCCCATCCAAGCCTGCTGGTGCAGTGTTCTGTGGAGTGAACAGCCAGCCACAGAGGTGGAAGAGAGGAACTTTTTCAGCTGGTGTCACTGCCAAGCTCCCCACGAGCCTGCCTGGTCCCACAGGGAAGGTGAAACCTTACTTACAAGTTCTGCTGGAGCTCCCTCAAGCCATAGCTCTGCTGTGTGCCACCTGCTGTGTGCCCAACTTGTCCTACAGCCTTTGGATTTGGATGTTGTTCAGCTTCCCCTCCTCATCTTGAACCTTCAGGAAGAACAGGGAGAGCCCACCAGAACCCTGGGGCATTGGAGGAGGATTTCACTGCAAGGAGACAAGGATTAAAAACAAAACAAAACAAAACAATGCCCCTGCTCCTTCCTGGGTTCCACCCTCAGACAGACCTGTTTCACATCTCCTTCAGCCTCTGCTACCCTGGCCAGGGTTAAGGCCATATCAGAATCAGCAGCTGATGTAAACCATTTAAACCACAGAGATGGTATGTGCCATCTGGCTGCTCCCTGGCCACTGTCTTGGTTCTGTCTTGGTTCTGTTGGCTGCAGGGAAGGAGGAGAAGATAATTTTGGCATTGTTCTTTCTCTTAACAATCAATTTTGGTTTAAGCAGCAGCTCTTCTGAAGTTACCTCGTGCTCCCTAGGAGTCTGGATTAGCTGCTCATCTCCCAGTGACCCTGGAGAAGCAATGCTGCCAGAGTTCAGCTCCAGGGAGGAGCTGGGAACACCCTGAGTGCTGCATTCAGCTCTGGGGCCCTCACAGCCAGAAGGACATGGAGCTCCTGGATCATGTCCAGGGAAGAGCAGCCAAGGTGGTGGAGGGTCTGGAGAACAAATCCTGTGGGGAGATGCTGAGGGAATTGGGATGGTTAAGTTTGGGGAAGAAGAGGCTAAAGGGAGACCTCATTGCTTTCTCCAGCTCCCTGAAAGGAGGTTGTAGGGAGGTGGGTGCTGATCTCTTCTCTCCTGGAAATTTTAGGACCAGAGGAAATGGCCTGAAGCTGCCCAAGGGGAGGTTTGGACCAAACATCAGGAAGAATTTCCTTACTGAGAGAGCAGTCAGGTGCTGGAATGTGCTGCCCAGGGAGCCACCATCCCTGGAGATATTCCAGAACCATGCAGATGTGGCACTTCAGGATGTGCTCCAGTGGACATGGTGAGTTTTCCTGGATTGATGGTTGGACTTGGTGATCCTAGAGGTCTTTTCCAACTGTGACAATCCTGTGATTCTGTGTCCTGGGCTCTGTTTAGGTGACCCCAGCAATGGCTGCAGATGGACAGATGGATGTGACAGTGCTTTGTGAGCAGAATGCACCAGGGGGTATATCCCAGAGCCAAGAAAAACAAAGGTGCTACAAAACTGGGAATCCTGCTGACCCTTTCACTGCTTCCACCACAAAACCAGCTGCAGCTTCATCAGATTCAGGTGAGTCCCCTTCCACTTCTCTGTCTCTGCAGCCAAGTCCCAAGGTTTCCTGGCCCATCACACAGTTCCTCACACTAGCCAAGGAATAAGTTGATGGCCAGGGATGTTTTCTCAGTCCCAGCTGGGATGGGTCTGGCTGTCTTGCTCAAGGTTTAGATTTAGTGCTGGATATCAGTCTGTTAGCTCTGCAAGGAGCACAGCTCTGTACCTGCCTGTGTGCCCTGCACGCAGCAGTGGAGAGATGTTTGGGATGGTTAAAAAGCAGAGCCATGTGCAGAGGATTTGGGTGACTTTTGCTGAAGTTTCCTAAACCAGGACCTGGCTTTATCAGTTCCCCACACCCTTCATTTTCTCAGTTGTCACTAACACCATGAGCTGCAGCTCTGGCTGCTGCCCACCTCAGAGCACCCCCCAACATCAGAGCCCCATCCACTGCCCAGAGGTCCAGAACTTCCTGGGATCACGAGTTGTCAGATGCTCAAAAGCATTTTTCAGAGATCCAGGGATACCCCAGTGACTATTTTGGGGATGGGAAAAGAAACTCAGAAGATCACAACACATAATGAACCATATAACTAACACCAGCCTGCCCTAGGCTCTGAGAGTCCCTCAGAGTGCCCAGCTCCTGCCTGGCTGCTGCAGACAGAGGTGACACAATCCTGTGTCACAGAGGGGGTGCTGAGCATCCCTGTCCCTTAGGGCTTCTGCACCCCTGGGCATCTGGACAGAGAGTTTGCAAAGGAGCACATGTGCCAGGGGACTGGCAGGTGGGTGTGTGTGCTGGATGTCACCAGCAGCCAAAGAGCTGCAGGGAAGAGGTGACTGCCTTATGATCTTCCTTTTTGTTGAATTAAAATACCCAGGGCTAGCTACTTCAGGGATAGATTTTCTCTGAACCTTACAGAGCAAGCCACATAGTGCAAAGGGTATTGCTGAGGGGCAGAGACAAAATCCTCAGATTGGGCAAGTCTGTTACTTTGCTTCATTTCCATCAGGGATGGAGCAGGACCAAGACATTTAACTGCCACTCCACGTGGGGGAGAGGAAAACAAAATAACTCCTACTAAAAACACATGGGACTCTGTGCCAGCTAGCTGGAGTGCTGTGGGTCTCATGTGCAGCATGAGTAGAGAGTGCTGTGGGTGAATATAAAACCTGGGCACAAAGGTCACTGAAGGAGAAAGGCAGTGGGAGATGGAGCTGAGGCACAGAGCAAGGGAAGGCCATGCTCAGAGCAGGATCAGCTCTCCTCCATCCTTGGCCAGTGCTCCTGTCTCTAACCAGTGCTTCCAGGGTGTGGGCTGTGCCCTGAGAGACCAGCTGAGCTCATACCTCAGTGACTTTGGCTGCCTCGTCAGTCATGGCCAGTGGACAGTTGAAACCTCCAGAGGAGCTTGAAAATAAGTAGAGTTTGACAGCCTGATGCAGACAGCTGGGGAAAACATGAGTGAAGACAGACAGGTTATGCAGCAGCTCAACAGCAGGAGGATAAAATACTTTGAATAGGAAGAGCAGAACAAAAGAGAGGTGAGAATCAGACTGCTCACTTCTGACAGGGGAAAAAAAACTCTTTCAGCCAGGAGGAGAGAAGAAGAGCAATGGAGCTCCTCAGGCTGCCAGTGCAAGGCATTGCTTGCCAGCTGGGGCACAGGAAGAGCAGTTTTTAAAAGTAAGAAACTTGAGAAAAACTAAGAATCAGACAATGAAACTGCAAGTGAAATCCCAGCCCTTTAGCTGTGCAAAAGCTGGAGCAGAGCAGGGGAACTGCCAGGCCCCAGAGCCAGGAAGGTGACACCAAAGAATATTATGATCAACTGTAGGCCATTAGTTACAGCTGATCACTGCTGATGTGGAACATTGCAGTGGACAGACACTGCTGTTCAGTACAGCAGTTGGTGTGCTTCTGTCTGGGCATCATCTGTTACCCATTACACAACATGCTTCAGTCCTGCACCTTGCTGAGGACAACCAGGAAGGCACCAAGTCCCTCCCATTCTCTCCCAGTTACCTCCAGTTGGAGTATCTCCTCTCCCAGGCCTCAGCAATCAGCCCCTCTCCTGCTGACATCTCTCTGATCCTCCTCCAGGCTGAGCAGGTGAGGGAGGATGTGATCCACCTGCTGCCCCCAGGCATCCACAGCAGGGTTCAACTCACCCTCCCAGCCCAGAGGTTTTGATCTCAGTTACCAGATGGTTCCCAAATCTCTCCAGATGCTGATTCACCTCCTCCAGGATCTGTGAAACAACCAGAAGAGTCCTTCAGCCCCTTCCCTGGAAGGCAAGGAGCCCAGGTCCTGGCTGGAAAGATGGAGATGAGATTGTCCTGCTGGGCTACTGCTCTTTCACCACTTGGCCCTTCCATGCATCCTGTCAGGCAGCAGGACAGCTTGTCTCTGAGCCTCTGCTGGCACAGCTGGGCTCAGCTGTCACTTTTTTCCCCCCAAAAAATAATATTTTTCCAAGTTATGTTTGGCAGCACCTCCGGATTTCACAAAAGACAGAAGAGCTTTTGTATCAGGGCTGAGAATGACACAGATGCAGGGGGATGAGATGCTCTCCAGAGGTCCTTCCAACCTCTGCCACTCCATGATTTACTGCTGGAGGAGAATGCCAGGGGAAGAGCTGCCAGAAACAGAAACAGCTTCAGCTGCACAGGAAAACTTCCCCTGGGCTCAGCAGTTAACCTGCCTATCAGATTAGAAAAGGAAGGACAGAGCAACCATTTGAGCTTCAGCCTGGCACCCAGGCAGTCTAGATTCCAATTTCCAGCCTGCATCCAGCTTCCTGAACAGCCCTGGATAAGGATTCCCATGTCTTTGTTTCAGCTTGGCTGGTTTGGATGGAAAAGTCTGTCCAGAGTTAATGGGGGAATCCTGCACCCAGGGAGTGATTCATCCCAACCCCAAGGACACCTCTTTTAAGGTGACAGAAATTACTTTCTGCAAGTCTTCTTCACTGCCTGTGGCCAGAGCCTGGGGAAGATGCTTGGACTTAAAAAACCTGATTTATAGATGATGTAAATTAGGCCAGGGGGGCTCAACCTCAAGCACTGTTGGACCCTCATTAAGTATAAAAATATCCAGGGCTGTAATGAGGGTCACTGAAGCACCAGATCTTTCATCAGAGGAATCTCTTCTGCTGTTCTCTCCTCCACTAAGAGATGATCATTTCCTCCTCAATATAACAACTGTGGAGATGAATGCCACAGCTGCTGCACCCCAAATGGTGCAATTATAAAATCACAGAATCCTAGAATGTCAGGTTGGAAGGGACCTCAAGGATCACCTGCTCCAACCCTTCTGAGATTATTGTTGATGTGAGATGTCTCAGCACCCACTGAGCTGAGAATTCAAACTTTCCAGAGGGGGGGAATCCACCACTTCCCATGGGAGAGCATTCCAATGTCTGACTGTCCTCAGGGGGAAAAATTGTCCTCTGGTGTTCAATCAGAATCTCCCCAGGAGCCACTTGTGCCCATTCCCCTTGTCTTGCCCAAGGGACTCCTTGGAAATTGGGAGTCCCCATCTTTCTAGCCCCCCTTTTAAGCACTGGAACGTGGTCATCAGGTCTCCCCTGAGCCTCCTCAGGGCTGAGCATTCCCCCTTTTCTCAGCCTCTCCTCGTATGGCAGTCCTCTGATTATCCTCAGGGCTCTTCTCTGCACCCTCTCCAGCCTCTCCACAAAAACCTCATTAAGGTGCTGCTGGTGAATGGTGAAATAATGGTTAAAATCACAAAAAACAACCCAAAGCCATGCCTGGTGCCTGCTCAGCTGCTCTGGTTCATGCTGCACTCCTGTTTGCTGCCCCTGGAGCTCAGCTGGGGGGGGATAAGAGAC
>JAAWXA010000024.1:11508093-11518892 GCA_038090715.1 Florisuga fusca | reverse complement strand
GGGTGGGTGCCTCCAGCACTTATCATATCTTGACAACAATTTGAAGTTTGTTTTAGAGGCAGAAGTGAAGAATCCAACGTTCCTGGACTTTGCTGATCCCTGAAGCAGAAGAACCTTTGAACTGCTTGTTTACCTGGTAGTTTCTTGTGGGCAGCAGAGGATGAGTCTCCCAAACCAGGTCTCTTGGTCAGCAGACTGCAGGGAACTCAAACCACAGCAGTCCCTGCACCTCCTCCACGTGTTCTAAAAACAAACCCCATCTGTCAGCTTGTGCCCTGACCCCATGGAGCCTCACAAACCATCCCTGTTGCTCCAGGGAATGGTTTTATTTCCAAGGGAAAGGAACAAAAATCAGAGCTGCTAGGTTTGAGGCTGCTGAATGTAATGCACAGCAGCCTGGGTGCTCCAGAAGACTTCCAGCAGGATTTGGAGGGCATCTGGAAAGCACCAGGGTCAGGGCTGAAGCCACCACCTTGCAGCATCTGCTGGGAGGTCTCATTGCCCCTCATCTGTCCTCTGACATCCCAGGGATGAATATACTGGAGATGCACAAAATATTTCACATTAAGGGAGCAAAGAGGTAATTCTTTCTATAAAAGGACATATTTTCAGGGGGAATCAAACAGATGCTTCTCCCCAGTGGTGGCCAGAAAAAGCAGCTGCTTTCTCCTGTCTTCTCACCCTCCCAGGAATCTTTTTCCCCATTCCAGGAGAAGTTCTGTGTTCACCACTGCACACAGGTGAAGAGGACAACGGGAATCAGTGGGACACACCGTGCTTCATCGGATGCAGCTCTCCTGGAGGAGAGGAAGGTGCTGGCAGGGCCAGGCAGCTGTGAGGCTGCAGACAGGCAGCAGCAGGCTGGGCTCTCCCTGTCAGCTCTGAGGCAACACTGCCCCGCTGGGACCGAACACAGGAATGTCAGGGGGGCTCCTGCCGATTCTCTGCGAGATTCTGCAGCCACTTTGTCTCCTGGGGGAAGGAAGGAGTGGAGAGGAGTTCTCACCCTGCTGAAAGACATCATTGATGCTTTTATTTTCTGGGAGATGACGTTTATTCCAAAGGTGCAGCTTAGGATCTCCATGGCTGCCAAGAGGCATCCTCCTTCCCTCCTCTTCTCTTCTGGCAAGAAGGTCAGAGTGGTGCTTAGGGAGACCTGATTTCTGTCCTCAGGATGGCTGTGACACAAGCAAAGTCCCAGCATTGCCACCACACTCTTGCCACCCTGTGTCTGCAAGGCCTCACAGACCTGGAGACCAAGCAGTGAAGGAAGAGAGTCACTGAAAGGCAGGTTCTGCCCTTCTTCTCACCCTGTGTCTTCCACAGGTTGTTGCATTGCTTCTGCTGGAAGAAACCACTGGGAGAGATCCCACTGTGCTCTGTCAGACCTGCTCCTGGAAAGTGGGAAACAGCTGCAGTCCTTGGGGTGACAGCAGAGGACAAACAGTGAGATGAGCCACCTCTTCCCAGGGGTTCCTGTTGGACTGGAGACCCACAGCTCAGGCTCTTATCCCACCTCTCTGCACCCCTCCATCTGTTCAGAGCCAGAAAATCTACCCAGAAAAGCCAAGGACCTGTGCTGAGAGCAAGCAAACACCAACAGGCCCTTGCATCCCTCAGCTGAGCACAACTCCAGTCCCTCAGGAAGGAACATTCTCAAAAGCTCCCATTCCCAGGGGAGGGAAGTGGACTGGCACAGCAGAGTTTGGAAGCACCTTAATTTTTTTTTTACTTCTCTCAAATTTCTTACTCTGGATGACCAGAGCCTGCAACACCCAGGCCAGTCACCAGAGCCCACCAAGCTCCTTTCTGTTTATGTCCTGGCAGTATTTTTGACCCCTGCACTGATTCAAAGACAGCAAGTTTTAAAGAATGTCAATAAATTGCCCCAACTGAAACCCTTGAAGGCACAAAAAGGGCTTAGAGAAACATTTAATTCACAGTCCTAAGCAGTGACCTAGCCAGACTTCAGAGTTTGTACACACAGAAACACAAACATGCATGCCAGACCTTGGGAGGAAGATGAGTTTTCAAGTAACTCCGAAGCAAAACATCTTCCACATTCTGGTTCCCAGCCTCAGGCTGCTCTTGGAAGAGGGTCTTGGTTTCTCTCCTTACAAGGGGTATTTCCAGATCTTCTCATAGTTGTTTCTCCTGCATGCTGACCTGTTGCCTGTGCCCTGCCATCGTGTCCATTCCTTCAGGACTCAGTGCTTGGCACATCTCCCAGACACGAGGCAGAAGGTGCCTTGACTTCCACAGCTTGCAGGTAGCACTGGGAGCCCACCAAGGCAGCTGACAGCCAAACAGGGCCCTGCAAAGCCTGGAGTGTATCCCACCAGCAACTCTTACCCCCAGAGCCTTCCTGGGTTGACAGCAGCACCCACCCTGTTTTGGTTTGATGAGGTAAAGTTATTCTTCAGCATCAATGGTGGCTTCTCTCCTCCCTCGAGGAGGAGCTTTGCAGCAGCTGTTGTCAACTGAGCTAGGGGAAAGGTCTTTGGAAAGAGATCAGGAAATAGCCTGAAAAAAACATGAGGATTCAGAAAACATTGTGTTCTTCCTTACCAGCCAGATGGACATTTCCAGAGCTGGGGTGACTGGGGGTGTGTGTGTTCTCACCAGCACCCCCTGAACTGCTTGGGATGGTAACAGGAGAGAGATGGGAGAGGAAAAGAAATAGATTTCATCATAACAAAACGCTTGGAAATGGGAAGAATTGGCTTAGGCAGGTTGTTCACTAAACAAGGTACAGGTGAAAACAGAGAATCCATCCTCCTTGCCTGGCTTGTCACATTGGCTCCAAAACAATCTTCCCATGAGCTCCCTCATGCCTTGGAGCTGGGATGGTGTTCAGTTTTTCTTTCTGTAGAGAAGCACCAAAATCTTCTAAGAACACACCTTCTGGCTTTGAAACATGCGCCTCACTCGGGTGTTTTACTTTAAAGCGATTTAAAACAGGTAGGACAAGGACAGCTCCGCCTCCAGCCCTCACACCAGCCCTGAGGAACACCCGCAGACCCGGCGTGTTCAGCGCCATTTGCGGCTCTTTCCTCCTCAGCCGGACCGGCCACGGAGCAGGCCCGGGCAGGGGTGTGCTGGCCCGGGATTGGGGGTGCCGGTCCGGACAGGGGGGTTGCTGGCCCGGAGGTGTCGGGGCTGGCAGTGCGGGTGCGGGAAGAGCCCGGACCTGGAGGGAAGGAAGAGGAGGAGGAGGAGGAGGAGGCTGCGCCTCAGGGGACACCCCCGCACCTTAGGGACCTCTGACACTTCATGGGCTCCCGCTCTGGCGCCTTGAGAGGATCTCCCTGCCCCTCAGGGACTCTTCCCCTGTTCCTCAGGGATCCCCTTCGCCCCTCGGGGATCCCCCCCTGCCCCTCAGGGACCCTCCCTCTGCTCCTCAGGGATCCCCCCTGCCCCTCAGGGATCCTCCCTCTGCTCCTCAGGGATCCCCCCTCGCCCCTCAAGGATCCTTCCCGCGCCTCAAGGATCCTCCTCGCCCCTCAGGGACCCTCTCTCCCTCTCTTTGCCCCTCAGGGACCCTCTCTCTGCCCCTCAGGGGTCTCCGCCACCTCAGAGGGCTCTGGCGCCATCGAGACCTCCCCTGCCCCCGGGGGGCTCTGGCGCCTTCAGGACCTTCCTCCCCCTTCGCGCCTGAGGTTCCGGCGGGTGCCGCTGGGAGAGGGGAGAGACGCGGCCTCAACAACTCAAAAAAAAAAAAAAAANNNAAAAAAAAAAAAAAAAAAATAGGAGCAAGAAACGTCCCCAAACTTTTGAGACTTTTAGAAATCCACCTGGAGGCCGCGGACGCTTTTTTAGGGCCTGCAAGCGGCCTCGTGTTGCTCTGGTAAGAGGCGGTGTGTGGGTGAGGTGCCGGGGAGGGGCTGCGGGGCCGGGGGGAGGGTTGATTTCTCCCGCTAAATACACATTTTCTAATACTCGTTTTTATTTCAAGTTTCTTCAGAGCAGGAGAGCCAGGGCTCCCTCTTTCCTCTGGCAGTCCCCGGAGCCAGCAGATGCTTGGCCAAGGTGAGAGATGATGCTGGAGCCCTGGGGTGGAAGAACCACATGGGGGTAGATCAGCTTAGTCTTCAGTGGAGTTTCTTTTGCACACTACGTCGATTCTAGGTGTAGCATGTTGTAGAAAACCTGTTTTCTTATCTCTCTGGCTCACTTAAAACAGCTTTATTTAGTTAATAGACTCATGTTGGAATAATGCCTTTGTCTGCTTTAATTGCATTCCAGTCCTGTTCACAGTGCTTCACCAAGCATGAATGGGGGAAAAAAAATGATACTTTCCTAAAATATTTAACATATTAAAAAATTTTGCAGGTGTATATTTGTTCAAATGTACTTTTAGAGCTGTAATCTCTCCTCATTACTAAATGAAGTGCTAAATTTAGCATGAAAGCTGTCAGCATGTTCCAATCAACATGTCTTAGTGACTGCCAACAAGTGGAAATCAGGCTTTCATGGAAAAAAAGGCTGTAAAGGTTCAAATGCAGAACAAGATTAGATTGACTGTTGTGATAACAGTTCCCTGCACACTGCATTAGGTCATGATTTAACTCAACCCACTGTGTTTATGCCATGATTTTAATTGTTCATAGAAATATTGACTGGCTGTGGACAAGGCAACGCTCCTCTGGGGACCTCTTGGTGTTTCCTTTCATTAATGTCTCCCTGTTAGCAACTCCACGTTGAGCTCTCCCTGTGAGCCATTTTTCAGAGCAGTTAATGTTGCCTTGTTAATTCCATCTAATGGAAGTTTTTAATCAAAATGTCAGGAGGCACAAGATCAAGCACCTTACCAGAGTGCAAGATGTGTAATGTCCACATTATTGCCTTTTATCAATCAGCTTCCCACTTTTGGAAAAAGAGTATTTTCCTCTTTAATCCAGGCTTGTCTAACAGAGATGTTTTCATTGGAACTATGTGGACTTCTCTCTGTTTTGTGTTTTTTTTTTCCTTCTTTCAAGGTATCCTGGCAGGATCATTCCCTTATTCTGGCTGAGATAGATGTTAGTGCACTTTTTGCTTAAATATTGGCTGCTGTTGGCAGACTTCCAGTTCTCCCACATTCCACCTTGACACTTTTTAATGGCTCTATGAATTAACATTTGTGGTTTGGAATATGAGAAATGCATTTTTGAAGCACAGGTACAGCTGTGGCCCTGAATTTCAACTACTATTGATCGTTTTACTGCTGAAGAAAGTTTTCTTGCTCTGCAGACTCTCATGGAGCATCCTTGGTTTGCTTTGTTTTAGCTGTCCTGGCTGGCAGTGATCTTTCAGACCTGAGTAAACTGAAGAATCTCATCCATAGCTGAAGGACAATGAGAAGCAGCAATGACTGTGTATTTTCCAAGTGTCTCTTTTTTTTTTTTTTCAGGTTTCAATTACAAGTGGAAGACAGGGCTGTGAATTAGAGGATGGCTACTCAGCAGCTTTTACAGACCAGGCAAAAGAAAAAGCCCACTAAGGTAAAAACCTTGAAATGTGATGGTACTGACAGTCTGAGCTCTTGGCTTTGGACCTGGCATGTCTGTACGTGGTGAGGTAGGAACCCCCTCTGTTTGGCTGTGCTGTTCTTGGCTGGATTGTTTCCAATTTAGTGAGTCCAGGGAGGTGCAGCATGAGACTTTGACATGTGTTTGACTCAGGGAGTGTGCCCAGAGCTTTATTAGCAGGAAGAAAACTAACAGGGGAACTAAATTTAGTGTTCTTTCCACTGAGATTGTTCATGTATAATCACAGAGTGTTCAGTACTCACCTTAGCTCCAATCCTAGATCTGTGCTGTTTACAGCCTTCAGGGCTACCTACAGCCATGACAGGTTCAGCTGGCTGTCAGAGCTCAAAAAAACCCTGTGTAGAGCTAAACTGGCAGAAAACTCTACACTTTTTTTTTTATTTATTTATTTTATAGGGGTGGTTGTCTGGTAAGTGGCAGGATTGGTGCAGTGGAGGGGGTGGGAGCTGTGACTGGTGCATCTGTGATAAAAAGAAAAACCCATGCAGTCTGCTGCTGAGTAAACCTGCTGGATCTATTGATAACTAGCCTCAAAACATTTCATCCCACCCAGGCATCCCACCAGCTGAGAGTAATTTCTAAATAGAATCCCTGTGTTAACACTAAAACTGTGCTCTTTTTTTTTATTATTATTTTTTTTTTACTTTGCCCTTCTTTTTCAGGAATTAGTGTTGTTCCCCACTGAAATTGCCACAGAGCACCAGTCTGTGGTGCTGGTGAAAAGGCTCCTGGCCATCTCAGTGTCCTGCATCACCTACATGAGGGGGCTGTTCCCTGAGAGCTCTTATGGAACTCGCTATTTGGATGGTAACACTTCCAAGTTGTGCTGAATTCTCATGCCTGCTTGCTATATTTCAGCTATAATCTGCTTTACAGGGGAGCTCCCAGCTGCTCACATGTCTGTGAGTTCAGTTGATTAGGAAGAGAGCTAAATGGGTCCTCAACAAGCCTGGATGGTGCTTCTGTAGCAGATTGAAAGCATAGAAGGCAACTTGTGGCTTCTCTGTTCATGTTTCTTGGGGCTTATAATAATTTCTTGTCATTCCCAGCCCCCTCAGTCAAGTCTCAGAGTCAGGAGAATGACTTACAGATCAGTGAGTTTTCCAAAAATTAACTCTGATCCATGTTTTCCTTTGGATTGTTGAGTCCCTGAGGTTTTCAGCTTGCCTTGGGAGCCTGAAAGGAGATTTTGTTTGATTGTTTTATTGTTGGATTTCAGTGAAAAATATTTCACATAACCACAGATGCTTTGGGAATCAGAACTTTAAGGACAAAAAATAGTTTTGATACCTGTAGGATCTGCAGTCTGTAGGATCACAGGGATTAATGAGCCCATCAGTGTCTTGATGTGCTTACAGGATGTGTTGGCAGGGGGTGAAATGTCTCCCTACATTTTCATCTGCTGCTGCATTTTTATTGAGGGAGTTGTCCTGAGGGATGGCCACAGGCACTTGGTGGACTTGGTTGAGAGCACAGGAAATCCCAAATTGCCTCTTGATCACCTCACCCTGAAAAAAAAAACACTGTGTCATCTGATCTCAGGTCTTTCAACTGCCTTCTTGGTGGGGAATGTGTAACATCTGGCCTGCTCCTGCCTTTGAGGGCTCCTTGAATCCTAAACTGTTACTCATTCACCTCTTCACTTGCAGGAGAGGTTCCCTCCAGCCATTCTGGATGCCTGAAAAGAGTTAGAGGAAGCTGGGTGGAAAGGCTTAGCAGGAGTAGTTGATTTTGAGCACAGATCTTACCTCAAAGGCTGTTGGTGAGGGCTGAATGCAGCACTGAAGGTGTTGTTGGGGAGCTGAGGAACAGACAGGAGTGGAGAAGAGAAGGGAAGCTGCTGGTGTTTCAAAATGCAGCCAGAACTCTGGGGAGAGCCCAGAGCATCTGAAGAAGGTCTTGACATTCAAAAAGGCAGCAGTAAGCTTGTGTCAGCCCACCTGGTGGAAACCCACCATTTCCTCTCAGGAAGGACCACCAGATGAAGCATTTTATCCAAAAAAGGGAGGGTGACTGGCTGAGTTTCAGTGTTTGCCCAGCAGCTGTGATAAGGATTGTAACTGTGTGCTAAATCTGGTTTTGCAGACCTCTGTCTCAAAATTCTCAGAGAAGATAAAAGCTGTCTGGGATCACTGCAGATAGTCAAGTGGTAAGTGAGTAACAGTGAAACTCAGACAAGATTCTGCTGAGTAGCAGGAGCTCTACCCCTTGCTGCCTTCTTCCTGAATTTGAAAAGATTGTGCCCAGTTGTGCTCTGGGCTGGCTCAGGGCAGCTCCTGCCCATGCAGCCCGGGTGCTGCCCCACTCTGAGCAGCATCAGGAGTTCAAGGTCTGCTGAAGAGTTGGGTGAGGTCATGGTCATGGTATGGAGAGAGGGGAAAGAAAAGCATCAGACTCATTTTGTTGTTTGGTCTTTTTCCCCTTTTGTAGGGGTTTTTAGCTTGTTTTTTTTGTAGGTACAATATGTTATCTGCCTGGATACTCTGTGTCCAAGCAGCTTTACAGCTTCCTTGTGTGACATTTAGGTTGTGTTTCAGAGTTGGCCTGTTCCCAGCTGGCAGAGAGTCAGGCTTTGATGTGCTCAGGAGATACCTAGCTGCATATCCTTGGACTCAAAAGAGTAAATATCCAACCATTGCTACCTCAAATAGTATTTACTACTTTGAGAAGGTCTGTAGCTGTAAGCTAGGCATCAGGTAACAAACTTTTACAAGACCAGACATGTCAGACCAAGTTCAGATGGAAGTTTCAAGGCTGCTGGGAAAAGAGCCATCAGAGGTCCAGCCAGGGAGGCAGAACAGAGCAGAGAGCCCCTTGGAACCAGCCCTGGGCCTCCAGTCCTTGTCTTTGTCAGGATTTAAGTGGGCCCAGGCTGACAGGATGTGGCTGTAGAAGTATAAACAATGCACAAATGCAGAAAGGAGGACAGTGCCTCTATGATGGTTGACCTGAAAAGGACTTTACAAGCTCAAAATGTTGCTAGCTTGTGTTGTCCTAATTCCAGGGAAAATGCACTTTAAACTGGATCTAATGAGCATGTGTTTACAGATCATGAGATAAATATTGCTGCTTAGTATTAACATGTTTTTTCCCTGGCAGGATTCAAGGTTGTTTTCATGCTTTGGACAGGCAGTATGTAAGTTTTTTTCATGTTTGTTTGGTTTGTTGTTTTGCTTTTTTTAATGGGAGTCTCTGTTTCTCCACAAAGTAAAGGAAAATCTCTCTTTCCCTCCCTGTTTTGGATTTTTTTTTTTTTTCATGCATGCACAAAACACACCTTCACAGCTGAGAGGCAGGAGGATGCCCTGGAGGGAGATTTGGAACTTTATTCCTTGAGGCTAAATATTGCCTGCTGCTCCTCTCCAGGCTTGCCTGTGCACAGTGGGTGAACTGGAATGGATTTCCCCAAGTTCTGTGTCCTGCATTTGCCTTCTCTCAAGTCTGGAGAGAGACAGTGCCAGTCACAACTGAGATCTTGATCTCCATGCCTGTTTTCTTCAGAGAGGTTCTTCTGTGCTTCTGCTTTCCTTCATCTCTTTTCCTTCTTCTCATCTTCCCTAACCCTCTTAGCTTTTCCTCTTGGGTTCAGCATTTTGTCCTGTTGGGGTTTTTTGGAAGGTAATTCACTGAGACAGGTATATAACTGGTTCCAGAACAAAATCAGCTCATCATAAGTCATCATATTCCTGGCTGACTGTCACATAAAAACTGCTCTGCAGAGGAAAAAGCCTTCTTGTCATTTCTGGCAGCTCTGGGCATCAAACCAGCTCTCATCTAGATCAGATGAGGGGGTGTTTGTTGCCATGCTGCTATCAGATGGGTTCTTACACATCAGTGCAACTGTCAGCATGCCTGAGATAATTCAGGGTGTTGTGAACTCAGTTTGTTGATTGCTGACAGTTCTAGGAGGTATTTAATCCTCTGCTGTTTCTGCAAGACATAAACTAGTTGTGATTTGACAAGGAGTAAGGGAGAAACAGGTATGTGAGGCATCTTCTAAGGTTCTTCTCCACAGTAGTCCCTGCCATAGGAGAAGTTAAATACCTTTGGGGGAGTTTCAGAGCAGAGGGCAAATATTAGTCTTCAACGGGCTTGGCTGCTCTTGTAAAAGCATTTTAAATCGTCAGAGCCCTTGGAAAATTGTTGAGGAAGAGTCCTCAGGAGCTCTGGGTGTGCTGTGTGCTGTTTTGGGGCACTGCACACTGGCCACTAGGTGCTGCTGATGCTGTGCTGTCAGCACTCTCCAGGTCTGGAACTCGCAGCTAGTCGGAAGTATCGATCCCTCCCCTGAATTTAATTTCAGCAGGTCTGCCTTTTCCTTGCTCTCTAAGGTTAGATTTTGATTTTGTGTTGTGTTTCGTTTTTTCCCTCCTAGTTACACGTTGCTGTCCTCGCAGTAAGTAATGAGAAAAAAATAAAGGTGCTTTTCTTCCCCTTCCCCCCCCTGCTTCAGAGAGACAGAGTGAAGGTTGTGTCAAACCCATTTGTGCCTTTTTGAACACGGGAAATCAAAAGCAATGTTGGGTTTTAACAGCGTTAAAAACTCTTCCTTAAATATGGCCAATACCAACCTCCTATCCTGTGTGGGAATATTTTCCTCAATATCCCAGACTTCCATCCTTAAACACCTTAGAAGCACTTTTGTGTGCTTCATGTCATTGCTCCCTCTTGCCTCCACCTTTGGAAGCTGCTGTGGCTCCTCCATTTTCCCCTGGAAAAGAGTTCTCCTCATGAACCTGCTCCTTGAAGGACTCCCCAAGTGGTGGTTGTTGCATGGCAAGTCCTGTGTAAAGCACCAGGAGCTTTGTTCTGCCTCTGCTCTGGTTGCCATCCCAGTGGTTACATCTGGGGCATCAATAGTTGCCTGTGAGGGTCCATCATCAGCAAATTTGCAGATGACACCAAGCTGGGGGGGAGTGTGGATCAGCTGGAAGGCAGGAGGGCTCTGCAGAGGGACCTGGACAGACTGGAGAGTTGGGCTGATTCCAAGGGGATGAGGTTCAACACAACAAGCCCATGGGGAGCTCCAGGCTGGGCACAGAGTGGCTGGAGAGCAGCCAGACAGAGAGGGACCTGGGGGTTTGGATTGACAGGAAGCTGAACATGAGCCAGCAGTGTGCCCAGGTGGCCAAGAAGGCCAATGGCATCCTGGCCTGGATCAGGAACAGCGTGGCCAGCAGGTCCAAGGAGGTGATTCTGCCCCTGGACTCAGCCCTGGTGAGGCCACACCTCGAGTCCTGTGTCCAGTTCTGGGCCCCTCAGGTCAGG
>JAAWXA010000024.1:11472035-11508081 GCA_038090715.1 Florisuga fusca | reverse complement strand
GGAGAAGGAGAAGGAGAAGGAGAAGGAGAAGGAGAAGGAGAAGAAGAAGGAGGAGAAGGAGAAGAAGGAGAAGGAGAAAAGAAGCAGCAAGGTGGATGAGACTTGGCGAGTTCTGCCCCAAACCTGTTATGACATGGGAAACCAGATATAAGCAGAATATATAAGCATTATATAAGCAGATATAATCCAGGAAACCAAAATAAGCAGACTGTGAAACACCTGCCATCATCATTTCTCACAATTAACAGCCAGCTTCTAGGCCATTCCCTACCTCTGGCTTTGTGAGTCATCCAGCAGCTTTTATTCATCTCCATAAATAGGGCAGGACCAGAAAAATAAGGGGGGTCTCAGAGGTTGAGGGTACTGGAAGGGTTAAGTTGGATGCCAGGGCAGCAGTGTGGGGGCTGTTTGGTCTCTTAGCACTTGAGAGAGAAACCTCTCAAGGTGAGCAGCAGAAAAAGGAGCATGATTTGGACCCAGGGCCAAGAGGATTGAAGGAAATTGAAACCTCCTGTTCCCAAGGAGATGTCAGAGAGAAGGTGGCAACCCATTTGCCTCCAAATATTTTGGGATTTAGCAGTCAGGGTGACTGTTTCTGAAGTCAAAGCAGCAGAGAACTGAACACACAGGCAGGAGAAAGATCCCTCTCCTTCTAAAGCCTCTGAGTGGAAAACTGTTCCTTACTTCCATGTGCTCATCTGGACAAGGACCCATTCCTTCCTGTGCATAACCCCTGAGGAGAGAGCAAAGCACTTTGAAGGGATTACCTCTTTTTCTCCCATGTCCGTGTCATATTTCTGGATCCAGTTGACGATTTCTGTCTCCATTCTGCACTTTCTCTGAAACACAAACCAAGATTGGCTCCTTGCTGGCACCCCAAGCCTGGTGTCAAGCAGCCTGAGTCAGAAACCAGGGGAGGTGTGAGCCCCCAGCAGCCTTTTGTTTGGGTGTAACACCTCCTCCTGGTGGCAAACTTCCTTCCCCTGAGGTCTGGTGACTCTCATGGAAACATAATATCTTTATTGATGATTTAGATGAAGGCATTGAGTCCATCATCAGCAAATTTGCAGATGACACCAAGCTGGGGGGGAGTGTGGATCAGGGGGAAGGCAGGAGGGCTCTGCAGAGGGACCTGGACAGACTGGAGAGCTGGGCTGATCCCAAGGGGATGAGGTTCAACACAACAAGCCCATGGGGAGCTCCAGGCTGGGCACAGAGTGGCTGGAGAGCAGCCAGCCAGAGAGGGACCTGGGGGTTTGGATTGACAGGAAGCTGAACATGAGCCAGCAGTGTGCCCAGGTGGCCAAGAAGGCCAATGGCATCCTGGCCTGGATCAGGAACAGCGTGGCCAGCAGGTCCAAGGAGGTGATTCTGCCCCTGGACTCAGCCCTGGTGAGGCCACACCTCGAGTCCTGTGTCCAGTTCTGGGCCCCTCAGGTCAGGAAGGAGATTGAGGTGCTGGAGCAGGTCCAAAGGAGGGCAACCAGGCTGGTGAAGGGACTGGAGCACAGATCCTATGAGGAGAGGCTGAGGGAGGGGGCTGTTCAGCCTGGAGAAGAGGAGGCTCAGGGGAGACCTCATCACTCTCTACAACTCCCTGAAAGGAGGTTGGAGCCAGGGGAGGTTTAGGTTGGATATTAGGAAGAAATTCTTTGCAGAGAGGGTGATCAGGCATTGGAATGGGCTGCCCAGGGAAGTGGTGGATTCTCCATCCCTGGAGATATTTAAACAGAGACTGGATGTGGCACTCAGTGCCATGGGCTGGGAACCTCAGTGGTGGGTCAAGGGTTGGACTTGATGATCTCTGAGGTCCCTTCCAACCCAGACAGTTCTATGATTCTATGACTGGAATGGGAATTAACCCCATTCCTCCACAGTTCAACAAATGAGTGTATTCCACCTGTCTTTGAAGTGCTAAGCATTGCCTGCTGATAGGGGGAGGCTGTTTCTCAGCCATTCCTTTGTCCCACACTAAAGACACTACAATTTCTGCTGTAAAATGAAAATACTGTTGAGTCACTTTTCAGTGGCTCACGTTATCTCAGAGGAGAATGGCCTCACTGTGCTTTCTCACCACAGATTTACACCAATCCCAAGGAACCGGAGGTAAGAGAAGAGTCTTAATTAATCTTTGAGGCAACTGAAGGCATGGGTGAGCAGATTTGTATTCAGAGTGGACTTGCAGATTTAAATTCCACCCTGACATAGCTTCTGGGTGACCCTCTTTCTCTTCTTGTGCCTTCACTCAAGAGTGACAGCTCAGTGAGCTGGATGGTGATCAAACACTCCCACCAGGCACCAGGCTGTGGGCCCATCCAGGGCCTCAGGCAGGGACCTTCCCAGGCAGCTGATGGGCATGGTGACAATTTTGTTTTTCCTTCCTGAAGAGAAGAAATGGGAAGTTCCACATAATTCTCTTTATGGATCATCTTTGTAACAGCAGCATTGAAAAGAAAGCTGTTTTTTTTTGTTTGTTTGTTTCTTTCTTTCTTTGTTTTTTTTTAACATGAAGAAGTTTAGGACAGAAGCTGTGAATCTCTTTGGCCCTGGGATGAGGGTGTTGCACTTGCCCTTTTGCTGTTCTCTGTGGTGTTGCTGTTTTGCCCACATCTGGGCAGTGGGGACAGGCAGTGTGGGGGGACACAGAAGCAAGGTGCAGCCTCTTTGCTTCACCTAAGGACAGTGCTGCTGCCTTGCACCTCAGCTTCTGAGCAGAGGGCAGGAGTTCAGGCTGTCCCAAGGCTGGGCTAAGGAAGGTTCAGAGTTAAGGGCTCAGCTCAGCTCCTAATCGACCTCACTGCCTCTGAGAAAAGTGAATTCTAGGCATGGAATTGGACTACAATAGAGCCCTTCTCTTGTGGTGAAATGGTCTGTTCTTCCTCATGATTTTTATTCTGTAAAATCAGAACAAATCCTTACAAATCCTTATTCCTTTGAAGTGCAAAAGCCACTAGTCTTTTTTTTATTATTATTATTTATTTATTTCCATCAAAAAACCTCTGAGGCCAGTGAAACCCAGAGGCTTTTTACCCATGCAGCCTGGTTTGTGTTTCCCAGTTGGAAGAGCCCTTCAGGCCCTTGTCTCCATGCAGAACTCTGGGCCAGGCTTCCTTGTGACACTGTCACCCGTGAAGCCTCAAGTTTTTCCTTCCAGAAAGGGAGGAGGTAGGTGAGCTGTGATGGGGTGGCTGGCCCCCTTTACCTCCTGGGCAATTTAAGCTGGGGAGTCAGGCCCCCAGAGCAAGGAGGAAGTTGTAAACATTTTTGTTGTTGATTATTATTTTTTTTTTAAACACTTGCTGGTTGGTAAGAAAAAATGCCCAAGCCTGTTCAAGCAGTAACAACTGTTATTATGTCATCAAATTAATGCTGAGCTCTCTGTGCTGAGATCAGGACACATCTTTGCTCTTGTCACTGACTCAGCCCTGTCTCTTCCTTTCCCCTCTCCTTTTAAATCCCCAGGCAGTGACTGAGCTCTATCGCTTCAAATTCAAGTACAAAAAGGAGGTGGCCCAGATGGACATCAGCAGGTAATGGCTTGGTCTTCTCAGAATTCCACCCTGCACACTGGCTGCTTGAAGCACAAAGGAACTGCACTCATCAGTCTCTCAGCAGCTGTAAACACCGGGGGAGCTGAGGAGATTCACCCTGCAGGATGTCAGCTGCCAAGCTGCTGAGGAGCAGGGCTGTTACAAAGCAGTCAGGCACTCCAACTGCTCCAGAAGTGCATTAAGGGTGATTTAAGGGTGATTTTAAGGGTGATTTACAGAATGGTGCCCAATCAGGCCAGCCATGCAGAAACCAAGCATCCTTGTTGAGCTTGCTGCTGTCTCAACTAATAATCAGTGTTCCTCCCTTGTGCTTTCAGCTGAGGCTTTTTTAGGTTTGTTCCCTTTTGCCATGATCTTGCACACAGTATATATATTTTTTTTCCTTGGGCATTTGCATGTGTGTGTGTGTGTTTTGCTTCAGCAGTGTTGTGTGGGTGACCTGAGAGAACTTTCACTGACAGTGCCTGAGTTGATGCTGCAAAATGTGTGGCAGGAAGCAGCAGTTTTTTGCTTTTTTTTTTTTTTTTTTTTTCTTTACTCTGTAAGATGTTTTAAAACTGTTTAGCAGGCCATAATCCTGTGTGGTTTAAAATGAAGGCCATCAAGGGCTGCTGGCTATAATCAAGCAAAGAAAAACAATTAATTGGTCTTCAGTTTGCTTCTGCAGTTGCCATCAATGAGAGGTGGATAACAAGAGAGCTCTGCTGTCCCTTGCTCCTCCTGCAGTGTGCCCTTAGCCACTCTTTGAACACATCCATGGGATTTGGAGGATGTGGCAAAGTGATTTTCCATTGGGAAAATCTGAACTCTGCCTGAGTCTTGGAGTCTCTTGGTGACTGTATCCTCTGGTTCTGCTGTGAAGCTGCTCTTGGTTGTCCTCACTACACTGAGGGAAGCAGGAGAGCTTTGGGCTCCCCAAAATAATAGATAACTCTTTGCTTTTTTTTTAAACCAGCTTTACTCATTAATTCCCAGAATCAGCAACAGTCCCTTTACACAGCTCTGCATCCCTTGGTGTGTCCATCAAGCTGTCCAAGGAGGGGCTCAGCAATCTTCCTGTGTGTTTGGATCTGCTCTGGTGACATTTCATTGCTGCTCTGAGGCTTCAGAGCCAGTGGCATGGGACTCCTGGGTGCTGCTCTCTTCCCTCCATGACTGACACTGCTGCTGGTGCAGGATGGTGCCTGTTCCTGCAGTCTTTACCCAGCTGAGGTCCTGGCACTGGTCATTGTGTCAGCTTTATTGTCAGCTCCCTGATAAAACTGCTTTTAGACACCTGCAAGTTTTATTGGTGTGCCAACTCTTCAGCTCATCATTCCATGAGAGAGGAATCTGTGGGTCTGCATCATCCTGAGGAGTCAAGGGAAACCTTCTCCTGGATGGTCTCTGCCTTATTTTAGGTGGATTTTGAAGGAATTTCTCACCAGTGCTTCAGAGAGGTTTATTTCCTCAGCTTCTACCTTTGGACACATTCCTGCATCCAATCCCACAATATTACTCCCATCTTGAACTTGACCTCTTCATTCCTAGGGAAGTCTCATCTGTTCCAGTGCTTGGATACTCTTCCAGTAAAGAAATTTCTCTAAGATCCTAATATTTCCTAACATCCTAGTATTTTCACTTCTAAAGGTGATGTGTAAGAGGATGCCTGCCTTGTCTTTACTCTTCCATAGGCATTGCCAGCTTTTCCCCTCTCCTTTTATATACATTTCTGCCCACACAGGACTGAACCTGACAGCACAGTGTGCTCAGCACAGAGGTTTGCTGACAGCAGTTTGAAGCCTCCCAAACTCTAGCTTGCAAATTCAAGCTGTTTCCATGAGCTGAGAAGCATCAAGGTTCAGGGAAAATCAGTCTTGCTGAAGCTGTTCCTTCTCTTCAGTCAGTCTGAACCCTGTCTGGGGTCCTCTCTGCTTTCTTGGGTTATTTCCTGCTTTTGAGTTAAGTTGGGATGATTATTTTAGGGACCAGCCAGCCTCAATTTTGGGTCCTCCACCTGCCAGTGAGCTCCCCAAGTTCCCAGGCAGGAGCTACATGTTTTCTGTGACCCCTTCTCATTGAAAGCTTAGGAAGTTAAGGTTCCTTAGTCATGTGGTGATTCAGCTAGTCCACCTTCAGCCATCTAAAGTTATCTGGCTGAGCTAAGCTGCCCAACTCATCTCCCTCAGTAGTCAAGAGAAACAAAACTCCTCCAGAGGGTGATTTGTCCCACTCCTGTTATCTCAGTCTAGACTGCTTGCTTAGGCCAGCCAGCTGACATTTGGGTGGGTGAAGAAGGTGAGAGGAATGCCCCTTAGTCACTTTTGAAAAAAATGTGCTTCTGAGCTCGTTTTTTTCTTCCACAAAACTGGAGTGAGAACATGCAATTCACTTCTCTCCAAACTGCAAAATGGACTTGAAAATAGCCCCCTGACAAATCAGCTTTCTATGGGATTCTCACCTCATTCCTCTCATTCCTGAAATTGTTTAGGTGAAAGGCACTTGTTTTTTATGGCCCTTTGATCCAATTTAATCATGTTCAAACGAGTGAGTCATGACATTTGTATAATGGGGTCCATTGCCCCAGCTCCACAGTCTGTTCAGATGGAAATGCCGTTCCTCTGAGTCTAGAGCTGTAGTTTTTTGCTGATGCCACCTCATCTCTGGAGTCTCTTTCACTTCCCCGTTTTTCTGGACATTACACAAAGGCCTTGCAGCTTTGTCAGAGTCAGTGGGTGCACTGTCTTTGTAATGACATCATGAATATTCATGAGCGAGGAAAACAAACCTGTTATTCTTCTTCTGATTGTAGCAACCAGATGAACTCTGTCAAGGGGGTTTGCGGTGAGGATGTGAAAGAGGCAAGCAGGCTCCTGGTCCGGAGGCTCTACCTGCTGCTCCAAAACCTTGGGCCACTTCCCAACGACGTTTCCCTGACCATGAAACTCCTCTACTACGGTGATGGTAGGTGGAGCACAGTGCATGCTGGAGGGAAAACTTCCTTTCCTCCCCCCTCCCCACTTTCCAGGCTAAAAATCAAGTAGGTGACATGGTGGAAGCTGTTAACAGGTGAGAGTGAACAGTGGTGTAAAACACAGCAAAGCCTCCTGAGACACAGGGAAGGCAGGTGCTGTTTAAGAAAGGATCAAAAACCATGCAAGAAGTACAGCCATGCAGTGAGAAAAGGAGACAGCCTTCTCCATCACAGTTTTGCTTGGGTTTTTTTTTTTTGTTTTTTTTTTTTAAGGAACAGGCATCCTGAAATTATCAGGTTCTGCCCCAGAAAGCTGAGCACATTAGTAGTATCTCAGCATCCTAAGGTCATTCTTTCTTGGAGCTCCCTCATAACATTTGCTCAGCTCATTTTTTCCTTTGCTTTCTCTCCCTTCTTCCTGAAAAAAAATAAAACAACAAACAACCCAAACCCCAAAACCAAAACCCCAAAACCCAAACCAACCAAACAAAAAAACTTTTTATATATTTTTAGTAGTTGATGTTGTTACTTGAGGCTGGTGTACACTTGTTCTTTATAAAGCAGATTAAGGATAGATGGAACTTGATTTCTCAGACATCACTGGCTTCTTTCTCCCTGTGCAGTAACTCCTGAAGATTACCAGCCCCCAGGCTTTAAGGAAGATGGCAGCCCTGGTGATCTCTTTTTCAATGGTGACCCTGTCAACCTGAGAGTAGGGTCAGTCTCCACTGGCTTCCACCTCATGAGAGTCAGAGTGACCACTGAAAAGAAAAGAATCAGGACAGTCAAAAGGGACCTGATCCAGGAGAGTGGCCCTACTGAGATCTCCCATCAAGGGTTAGACTGTGAGGAAGAGGAAGAGGAGAGGAGCACAAAGGTACAGAAGCAGCTCTGTTCTGTTCTTGCTGAAGGAATGGAGTGTATCTAGCAAAACTCTCATTAAAAGAAACACATTCTCAGCACCCTAGCTGAAGGTTTTCAGTTTGTGTAGGGGCAGCAGTGCTACAGGAGGTTGAAGGCTGACACTGGAAGTCCAGAAATGTCAAGTGAATTTCATTCCAGCATATCCACTGCCTCCCTGAGTCCAGCAGTGGGCAGAGAGACCCAACACACGTGTCTGCAGGCAAACACACCTGTACACTGGTACACAGACATGCACAAAGTGGAGAGAATTCCAGAGTTTTGCTCTTCCACGTGGCATTTCTCAGGACTAAACCATACTCCACTGTCTTTGGGTGGGATTCTTTCCCCCTAAAAGGTGAATGTTGTGCCTGAATTCTCTAGGCTGCCCTCTGTGCCTAGTGGAGGAGGAGGTGTCCTTAGCAGGTCATTCAGATGATTTCCTTAGACACCAAGCTAGGCCAGAATGAACCATCCACTGGTGGTTCCTCTCCAAAATGACAGAAGGGACAGGCTGGACTGGTTGCTCAGGCTTTACAATTTAATTTTAGGTGGTCAGTGCCAGGGAGTAAACCCCAACATAACTAATTGGTGAATAACTAATTCCATTTATGTTGAAATTCTGTCTTGTCTTAGAATTTTTCTCTCTTGAAAGACCCTGGGGAGAAGGAAGGCCTGGACACTGAGGGCCTGTGAAAATCTCATCCCTGTTATTGCTGGGTTTATGGATTTACAACCTGGGTGTAATTTTTGGCTTCTGCTCTTAAGACAAAGCATCCTTTGCTTTACAGAATCAGCCTCTCCCTGTCAGAGCAGATTCAGATGAGTGTGGACAGGACAAAAGTGACATCCACACAGACTGGCAAATGGAAACATCATCTTGTTCCCTTCAAGATTCAGGTAAGTGCCCAGTTTCAGAACTGAAGGAGCTTGTGCTTGTGACTGTATCCCAGCATAATATTCAGGTTTTCTTCCTTGCTGGCAGATGGGTGAGCAGAGTTTGTCAGGCTGTTTGCATTGTGTGTCAGATCAGCCTGAACTGTTGTAAGGGGCTTATTGTATGCATTTGGTTTGTTAACAGAAACATTCCATTTTTTTATTGGTATCTTTTTTCCAAATCCAGAGGAAATGCACAGATCATCATTACCAGCCTACCTTATTTACATTTCCCCCAAAGCTCTTTTCCTGATTGTGCTAATGACTTCCATATCAGAAAACACACATGAAAACACATGGGGAGAAAACCAACCAAACAAAAAAAGCCTTTTCTACCACTTCAGTCAAGCTGGCTCCTGCTTCCTCTGTATTTGACCTTTGAGGCTCTCAGATATAGCCTGTGAAACAATACCATCTAGTGACAAAATGGTAAATAGCATTCCTGGGCTCCACAAGCAGAGGACTGAAGAGGTTTGGCTGCTTAGGAAATCACCTTCTCAGGTTTTTCTCCTGCGGATTCTCTGATGATTAATCAGGGGTGAACTCACCCTGCCACCTTTCCCACTGTGGGGATACTAATGGGATCTTCCTTCTCTAAGCAGTTGCCAGTATTGATGGAATTGAGGTGCCTGGGGACCCTCCATCAAATTTTATTGAAGTCAGGTCAATGGTTCTTAGTCAGGGGAGAGCTCCCCACCTTCCCCATCCCCCCTCCACACTCAGGTAGAGCACATGCAGTCATAAGTTTTGTTTTCTTAGGAAACCAGGTTAAAATATAGTTTAAGTTTCAATCATAGGAGCTGCTGCAAGTTGATGTGTTGCACACTCAAATGCCACTCAATTCTGAAATCTCAGTTTCCAGGAATAAACTGCCTTTGGCACTGCCAAGGGTTACACAATGGGATTTTCCTACAGTGGTTTTGTCAGGCTTCTGGATTAATTTTTTTTTTTCCAACTAAATGTAGGATTTTAACTTCAGAGCTAATTTTGACCTGATGTTTGGATTGCAGGTGGGAAGAAGGTAACAGGAATTAAGAAGATGGCTGGGGTGCCTTGCTCAGGAGCATCTCAGCAGGTGAGCAGATTTTAGTGTCTGTAAGAGACACCAGGCAAGGTGCCACAGAACTTTATGTCATCTGGGATGGTACAAGATTTCACTAAAACTGGTGATTTGTTGTGTGGTATCAAAATTCACAGAGGCTGCAAGGTATTGGGGCACAGGGAAGCACAGGAAGGAAGAAACTTTTTGTGGTCACCTTATTTCATGTGCATCCAGTACAAGGATTTTGTCCTCTGGATTTGGCACCTGGGGATTCCACTAAAGGGATCAGGCTGGTGTAACCTTGTGTGGTTTTGGATTAAGGTTCTGAAATGCCTTCCCTTGTGGCAGGTTTGTTTGTGGCCCAACATGGTCTTCACCTCTCCTTTCTCTCCTCTTGCCTGTTCACATGAGTCACAGGTATTTACTGGATCCTTTTTTTGGCTACCTCCCCAGGATAGGAAGAATTATCCCCTGGGGGTGCTGATCTCTTTTTTTCAGTAGTTGTTGGGGCAACCCAAAGAACTAGGGTAGAGACCAGACTTGTAATTTTAGATACACATTTGTATGAAGTTTCACACATTTGTATGAAATTAATTCTACCCTGAAGGCTGCCCAGGCTAACCCTGAATTAGAGCTTGAATTCTCAGCCTTGTGCAGAGGTTTGTCCAGTGGCAGGTCTGATCTCTGCATAGCACCATCCTTGCCATTTGATCCTTCTCCCATTCAGATTAGGTGAAAATCATGTGTGAGCTTGAGTGTTCAGCAACTGAATCTCTGCAGGGTAAGTAAAGGAGAGTAGGAAATGGCTACTAAAATTTTCCCTCCCTCTCTTGAAAAGAATCCTTGGGTGTCTAACCCAGACAGCAACTGGAGACTACAACTTAACTTGTCATTCAAAAGGCATCTCTGAAGTATTTGCCTTGACTCTGGATCTAGGAAGTGAACTCCTGTGCCTAGGCTGGTGTTTTTCAAACTTGAACCACATTTTTTATTCGCTGTCACATCCTCCAGTTTCCTTCTGCTCATTGTTTATTCTGTTGTCTGTGTGAAAACAGGAGCCTTTTCTCTTTGTAACTCCTGGCTGCCACGCTGAGTCATGCTCTGACATTCTTTTGGGTCTGTCAGGATTGGGAGCAGAGCAGCAGACACCTCTCTCCTGCAGCATCTGAATTCCATTAGACTAAGGGAGCAGCAGTGAGAGTGTCTGAAGGTGGTGGAAAGTGCTGCTAAAAGATGAAAGACTCACTTTATCCATCAGATGCATCCAAACACTTCAAAAGAAATCATCCAAAGCCCACTGCCTGGTAGATTCTGCACGTCAGAGGGGTTTTTTTTTAATATTCTTTGATACTGTTTTTTTTAAACCATCCTAGCTTAGGAGATGGATAATATTTCATTCAGTTTAGGGAAAAGCTAAGTCAAGTCACTGGTTAAACACTGCAGATCATCACTGTAAATCCAATGCTAATAAAAATTTGACACTATTTTCCATGTGAGAGGGACTTTCCCTACTTTTCTGAGGGGAGTGGTTAAAACAAATGACCATTGTGTATTCCACTTGTAAGCAGGAAGCCAAACTGGTGAGTGAAGTTTGTCTTAAAGAATGAGGACAAGTTTGGGTGGATGGGAAGTCTGAGTGAGGTGTTATCTAATGGGGTCAAGTGTAGGTAAGAAGGGGAGAAGCAGTTCTGTTGGGGTGTGAATGCCAACACCTTGCTGCTATCTAGATTACAGGACAAGTCAAGTTTTCCATCTGTCAGGTGTGTTCAGGGGAAAGCTCTCTGCTTTAAGGAGCTGGAAGGTCTCCAAAAGTGACTTGTCTTCTCCTGGATTTTGGAGTTTATTTAGCTTGGTGTGTAAGAGACCTTGGGGAACAGCCTGGCCTGGGACGTGGAGCTCTGCTCCCCCCAAAAAGGGGGACAGACACAAGCCCTGAGGCTTGGAGTGCTAGTGCTTGACTTTGAGTGTTAGGTTTCCATCAGAAGAAGCTCCCCTTGGAAAAACTCACTGAGTGACCACTTACAGACATACCAGGACTACTGTAAAGGAGCAGGATGATGAGGAAGAGGCAAAAAAGGTCTGAGGGGGGGAGATCTGCCCTTTTTTCTGCTAGCAGTGCTTGTCTGTCCCTGGAGCAGCACCTCCAGGAGTGGAGTTGAAAGGTTGTCTCTGCACAGTTAAGCATTCAGGACAGGATTTTCACAACTACCTAAAGCAGTTTGGAGTGTCCCAGGATTTGGTATCTGTACAAGGATTTGATCTTCAAGGATTGCAGTTGAAAAATGTGGGACCCCCAGTCACAAGTTTCTTGTGGAAATGTGGACGAGCCCATTACTGCCCTTCAGCTGAAGGGAACTGCTGTGTTCTGCCTGGTTCCTTGGTTATCAAAAATCCAAACAGTGCTGCTGGAACTGAGTTTACTAATTATTATCCTCCTGACCCCCAGCTCTTTGGGAAGACTGGGAATGAAAAGTATTAAAGGCTTATTTTTATCCCATTTTGATGGGAGAGGCAAAGGATGCAGATCTGCCAGATGGGAAGCAGCTATCCCTGTCCAGCCAGGGCTGTGACTGCCCTTTGGAAGTGGCCATGGAGAATCTCTGACAGAGCTTTGCAGCTTTGAGGAGAATTTCTATGTGCTTAACTGGCTTGTTATCTGCAATCTCATGATTGATGATACTTGGGATGAAATGAGAGATTGCACTTGCCCAGCAAAGCATCTCTGTACTTAATCATCCAGAGTTAGACACCAGCATGTAAATGAGCCCACCTCTGCTGGCTGCAGGAGCCTTCTGCTGATTGCATCAGCCAAGGATTTGGCCCCATCTGCTGTCTCCCTGCCTCTTGCAACTTCCCACTGGCACTCCAGGAGTTGGGAAGGGTTGGGGAGAACAGGGAACTGCTGCCCATTGATGTAGCTTATAGAAAGCTGCTGATGAGAATGGCATCCTGCACTGAACTTAGGAGAACTTCTGGAATTCTCGAGCATCCTCCTTTATCCTTTTGTGGAGAGTTTGACATTCTCATCCTGCCTGTTGGTTTTGGTGAGCTTTGCCCTCCTGGAAGCAAACATGTCGCAGCGGAATGACTTTGGAATGAAACAGAACTCAAAGCTGAGTAAAATCGGACCATGTGGACGCCTCTGCAGGCTTTTATCTCCCATCAGGAAGCTGTGGGCTGAAGTTCTGGGGTGGTCCTTACAGCACAGTCTCACTGCAGAGAGCCCTGAGTCGCCTCTGACCGAGCCTGTGCCAGAGCTGGAAATGGTTTGGTCCTATCAGCACAGCACAAGTCCCTCTGCCTCCCAAGTTTCTGGCTTTGTTAGCCAGCACCAGACACTGCTTATGCTGCTGGACTGGCCGTGCTTGTGCTAGAAAGACTGCTGTTGGACACGAGGAAGAGTGTTGACACTTGGTGTTGTGTGGACACGATCAGTTTGGCTCGGGGGTCACTGCCTTGCGCGGTGCTGCCTGCTCTGAGCATCCCCCTGCCATGCGGATCAGCTCGCTCTTAACTGGGGCTGTCTGAGGGTTAGGTGTCTAGGGAGGGATTCAGACCCAAATGTTGTAAATCAGTGCTGCTTTGGACCTCAGAGGAGAGCCTGTCTGGCCTCCAGCTGCTGCTCCCATGCAGAAGACTTGGCTACCTGGCCCAGACTTCCTTCTCCCGGGGACTCTGTCCGTGATGGGAAGCAGTGTGAGCACAGGCTTGACTGGATAACACACTGTGAGGTAGTGTCCTCTTGGTGCCAGGGTCATGGTCACCCTGATGGAGATTCCTCTGCTCTTGCTGAACATCCCTGGTGTAGGCAGCTTCTGTCTGGAAGGGAAGGTCAATGCAAGTGGATTCGGTTGCAGAGGAACAGCTTGGAGATCAAGGACCTTTGTTGTCTGATTTTTCCCAGCCAAGCCCCTTTGCAAACTGCCATGACAAAAAGCAGTTGAAGGGTGAAGCTGGCCATTTGCAGAGCAATAGGAGAGCATTTTTCTGTGGCAATGTCATTATCTTGAACTTTTGCAGAAAAAAAAAAAACAACACACCAACAAAACCACAACCAAAAAAACAAAAAAGAAAGGTTTATCTCTTAACTGTCTATCAAGAGAGCTGTATCTGATGAGAAGTTCCCAGAACATTTTCCCCTCCAAGCCAGCTGAGGCTATGCAGACCCAAACAATGCAGAGAGAAAGATTGAGAGATGAGCTTGCCTCTCCTTCCTGTGAGCTCAGGCCATGCTGGGAGGAGTGAGACAGGGAGGTCAGGAAATTCCTGGCTGCTCTCGATTCACGTCAGATCCTTAGCTGTATCTTGGGGCCATTCATCCCTTGCATGAGTTATCCCTGTCTAGTGTGTAGGAAACATTTTCCTAGTGATCTCTCTTCATTCAGAGGTGAGGCCCATCACCCTGCAGATCTCAGGAGGTTTAATTCCTTCGCCCTCACGTTCCCCAGGGACATGGATGGGAAGACGTGGAGCTTCCGTGCTGGCTGCCTTTCCTTGTGTTCATAACATCCATGTGAGCAACCAGACCCTTGAGGGAAAGCTGCATAAATCAAGGTTGGACAGATCTAATATCCCACTAGGGACTCAGCTGGGGAGCAGCCTCATGGGCAGAAGGAGTGTCCATTGCTTTTCACCTCCTCGGTGACAGTGCTGTCATCTTACAGGAGGAAGGTTTCCAGTTTGGGGAGGTGGGATGGGATTGTGATCCTGCAGTCAGAATGGCCAGCACAGCACCATGCAGGGTGACTGAGGGTCGTGGAAGAGCTTAGATGGAGAGGGACTGATAATTTTTTTCTTTCATCAGGTATTTTTGAAACTACTTTTTTGGGTTGTTGTGTTTTTTTTTTAACACTCTGGAACAAATGTCTTCATTACTCCTTTAAATGCCACCAGATACATGAGAGACAGAGGAGGCCTGTGAGATCTCCAGTTTGCAAAAAAAAAAAAAAAAAAAAGGCTTTAAATGTCAGATTTTAACAGTGAGCTATGGAAAAGGAAGAGGGCTAGTGATAGTCAGTGATGAGTTGGCATGGCTTCCTGGGGACAAAAATATGGCAAGTTTCCACCAAAGCACCACAGTGAGTGTCTTTCATTCTTCCACCTGCGTAAGTTGGCTTTCATGCTAACCAGCATGATTCTCCTCCACTTGTTCAGATGAAAATCACTGATGTCAGTGTGATTGCTTTGCTGGAAACTGATATCAGACAAGTGCTGAGCCCTGTGTCCTGTGCTCTGCCCTCTCAGAATCACTGAGGTCAGCAGGGACAAGTGGAGATTGGTCATGTCCAACCTGCCTGCCTCCAAGCAGCTTTCTCAGGACCTTGTCCAGTCAGGTGCTGAATATCTCCAAGGCTGGAGATTCCCCAGCCTCCACTTGTACCAGTGTTTGCACTCATAGTTAAAAAAAAAAAAAATTGGCCTTAAATGGAATTTCCTGTGCTTCAGTTTGTGTCCCATTTCCTCTTGTCCTTTCACTGGACACCATGACGTGTCTTGTGAACCTTTTGCTGTGTTTGGGGAGCATGGAGCAGGCAACTGTCAGTGAGTAGGTGGGAATTAGTGCTTTCCAGCCCAAGAGGTTGTTCACCAGGGATGCCTCAGGTCTCAGGGGATCAATTTAGAGAGTCTTAATTTTTGAAAATGGCAAGTGGTTGCTGTGCTGTCACCTCAGTGTTCCCTGCAGCTGAAATCACAGGGTGCATCAGGCACCATCTCTCTCTGATTAAAGTTTCCTGATGACAACAGAGAGATTCTGGGTATTGCCCCAGCACCTGAGAATCATTCTGTCTGATTTCACCACTCAAGTCTTGTATCTCAGTCCTTATTCTTCTGGCTCCCTTGATGGGACTGAGCTTCTTTCATCACTCATGTGCTTCTGAATTTGTAAGACTAGTTACAAGGTACCAAACTAAACACTCTGTGTCCCTGACAAAGGGAACTCTTCTGAGGGCATAAAACTTGCCAAATGCCAAACCTCAGCATGGGGCAGGCCAGGGACAAAGAGGGCCACAGCCGAATGCTCTTGTGCAATTTTAGCTCTTCTACATAGGATGCCTTGGGAAGCAAAACACATGTCAGAAGAGCTGTAAATTTGCTTCAATTTATGTTGGGGAATTTTTGGCCAGAATACGTGGGGACACTGGGGACTGGAAATTGCAGAGCAGAAAACTAAGTCCTGATTTTGTCTATCTAAGAATAGCAGCGTGGCTGTGGTCTGCTCGTTCTGTTTCTTCCACCAGTCTGCCTTGGGAAGGCTTTAATCTAAGTCTAATCTATTTTTAGCCTGATATCTTCTCCAGACAATGTGCAGCTGTCCTGCTAGTTTTATGCCAGAAATTAGTAACACTTGTATGATTCACAAGTTGCCTGTATTTTTTGACGGGAAAATCCTGTGGCAAAATTTTTTTCTTTTTTTTTTTTTTTTCTTTTTTTTTTTAACACGTAGCACGGTGTTGTAAAGCAGGAGATCCAAACTCCCTGTGTGCTCATAACCTCGACCCACAGCTACCCCTTGGACTCTCCCCTGAAGCTCTCCATGGACTCTACCCCTGAAGCTCTCCCATCAGTCATTCCTAGCCAAGCCTACATGGGAAAAATCAGAATTAATCAACTGGGGCTTCGATTGGGTCTTTAGTCAAAGGGAAGGATTTCCTGCTTTTCACCACACCAGTTAGGAGGTTTACTTTCTGGTTAAGGTCAAGTGAACATCTGTAGGTTCTGACTTAACCTGATTCAGAGCAATTATTTCTGGAGAAGAAACTTGAGTGTTTGGTTAAGGATGGGGACCTGGAAGTAGGGCTTGGGGTGAGTTCCTACATGTATTTGTAGCAGGGCAGGGGCAGGACAGGACATGTTGGTGAAATACCTCACACAGTTGACATCTTATTCATTCAGTGGTTCTTCTCTGGAACACTTGATGGCTTGCATACATGTTATTGCCCTTGTCATCTCAGATTCCTGTTAGGTGGGCATGCTGCCTGTGGAGAAGGGGAGGAAAACCACCAGAGAGTTGCAGTGGCTTCTGCGTGACCAGCTGCTCCTTGTGGCTCTTTGTCCCACCTCCAAAGCATCCTGCCCATGCAGAAAATGTAGGAGCAGTAGCAGAGGGGTAAAAACTTTGCTGAGTAATTGCCTGTGGGGCAGAAGATCCATTCCTCAATAGAGGAAATAAAAGTGGTTTGTTTCTCCTGGGGTGGTTTAGGCTAGTGTGGAAGGAGAGCTGCCTCACTCAGGGTGCAAACCCTGCAGCTGGAGAGCTTTTTGGTTGCTGTGATTCCCTCCTCTGGGCCCTTTAGTTCAAAAAAAGGAAGCAGTCAGGTTAAAAGGATGCCAGGGAGAGGAAAGTAAATAACCACCTGAAGTGCCAGTTTGAGCAGCTGGATATCAGGGCAGGAGCTGTAACAGAGATCCACTCGTCATTCTTTCCTCAAACAAATACACCTTGAGCAGTGCTGGAAGCTATGTGAAGGATGAAGGAGAACCTGCCTTGTCCCACTTTGGCAGATCCTTCTTTTCTGGTTTTCTGGGAAGGAAATTGTACTTCCTGCACGAAGCAATATTATGTTGCTCCTAATGAAGACGAGGGAAGAGGGGAAGGAAACCACTTTGAAACGTGACAGAAAGGCAAAGTGGGGTTGTTTCAAACTATCATGCTGTTAATCCATAATTTTAGAGTTATTTTCACACATTAGAAAGACCATTGCTATGCAGAGGTTACCAAAGCCTCATACCAAGGTCAGATAGAAAGAAAGCCTCGATGACGTGGGTGGGGAATTCTGTAATGACCACATCTTGTAATCTGGAGACCTTGTGCTTCTCCCCAGGATGCCTTCTGGAATAGCTCTTGATTAACTCCTTGTGTTTATCCTGCTTCAGTTGTGATAGTTGTCATGCTTTATGGTGAAGATGCCCCTGTTTTGGAGCCAGACCTCTTTCCCCTCTTCATTCACCTCATTTTTCACCCCAATGAGCTTTCTTTTGGAGGCCAAGTGGGAGCAGTGTGCTGTGGTGTGTCCCTTCAGCTCAGTGCCAGGGAGAGCAAGAGAGGTTACATTGCCAGACTGTGTGCTCTGTCCCTTCTGGGTGGGCAACAACACACGTTGCTCTCAGCAGCTCCATATTATTATTGTAAAAATGCAAATATGTCATGTGATAACAAAAAGAAGTGAGTTTGTCACTTGGCACAGCCAACACTTCAGCTGTTGCTGAGGCTGTCCTTCTCCCTGTGGGCTGTCTGCATGGCCTGTCCCATTGACCCATTTATATTCCAACAGACACTTATCTGTGGTTTTGAGCCTTTCAGTTTGTAGGGCCCTGAGTATTTTTGAGGGAGGTTTGTGTCTTTTGATAAGGAAAAAAGCTTGCTTTGCTTTGCTTAGTTATTTTTCACAGGCTCCCAGGTAGTCTTGGAAGTCTGAGATGGACCAACTTGTGCTGCATTTCCCTGAGGTGCAAACTGAGGTATTGCAAACTTCTCCTGAAAGGCTTTTCCAGTGGCCACTGATTTGACACTTCTTTTGCATACTTCTGTGGTTATCTGAGGCTTTTGAAAAAGTCTGTGCCCTATAATCTATTACACTCCCCACAGGTCTCCATGCTCCTGGTGTTTTCTGTCAGTGCTGGGGAGATGGGTTGGGTTGTGTTCCTTGTGCCACCAAAATCATTCTCTGTCCCTGAAGCTCAACCTGTTCTTTTCACAAATCTTACAGTCCCAATCCCATCCAGTATTCCAGTTTTGATTCCTGGCCTAAGTGAACGAGATCACACTGAGCAAACCCAGGAGGATCCAGGAAAACCCACTGTAGTTTTAGAATTTGTATTTCTTGACTCATCTGGCAGGAGCCTGTACCGTGAGAATGATCACAGGTTCTGATCTTTCTTACAGATAAGCTGCCTGAACCTTGCCTTCAGCCAGGAAGAGGTAACAGGACCTAAGAAGAAAAGGAAGGTCAGTGAACCAGAGAAGCCACTTCTGGAAGGCAGGAAATGATATTCATTCTGACACACAATACATTTTGGAAGGTGTGAGTTTGCCTTGTCATCTGACTAGTGAAGAGCTTCACTGTCTTTAGTGGTATTTAAATATCTACAGTATTTAACTCTTCCACATACCAGGGGTGTATTTCTGCATGTTTATTTGTCTAGTGCAAAGCTTGGATTATGATGAGCAAGCAGGCATTATGACTGTCATGGCAATATCAACCAGCAGCACTTGTCTGATGTTCTAAAGTTGAGGATTTGTGACTCCATCTGTGTGGTGTCTGTGTGTTTCTTTGTCTCTGTCTCTTTCTCTCACCTCCCCCCAGCCCTGGGCTAAATTTCCTCCTCGGTGACTGGACCATCCTTTGCCACTATGTCACCAATATTTGATATACATTTAAAATAATTTCAAGATAAACTCTATGAGGTGTCACTGCCAGCAAGTGACAAGTCTCAAGATTCACTAAATTGTGCTTAAATTCATCCCATCAACTATTTCTGGAGCATAGATTTATTTTTTTTTTCAAAGAAGGGTTTTTAGCTATATTGAATACAGAGCTAAAATAATCTATACACATTTTCTGCTGGTGCTGGATTTTCATTTTCTGACTCTGCAAGTCGTGTTGCTGTGACTGAATTATCAGCTTCTTCCTGAACCAGCAACCCACCACGTGCCAAGGGGCTTAGAGAGTTGGGTGATACAAATTGTGTTGACAAACACCACGTCTGAACCTTATTAAAGATACCTGTGGCTGCAAATACAGGTAAGGAGAAGAGCAAAAGAAAGCAATCCTGTGTCCTTTGGAGCACAGGTACTTTGTGTCAAGAAGGTTGCCTTGCAGATGCTCTTTCAAGGCCTAGTGGCTGTTACTGGAGTGGGAGGAACAAAACTTTTCTTTTTAAAAAGATGTTCAGGGAAGTGCCTTTGTGCACATCACAAAAGAGATGCTGAAATGTGTAACAGTGAAGGAGGGAATGTGGTGTACTCTCTTCCAGATGTAATGCTGAATGTCTGAAGTGTTCCCATCTCACAGGCAGGGATGGGGAAATGAAGCACTAGAGGACACCAGAGTGGTGCCCCCAGCAGTGTAACAGCATCCCTGTGACAGGATGAGGGGCAATGGGCACAGGCTGGAACACAGGGAGTTCCATTTAAACATAAGGAAAACAAGTTGTTACTCTGAGGGTGACAAAGCACTGGCAGGGGCTGCCCAGGGAGGGTGTGGAATCCCCTTCTCTGGAGATATTAGAAACCCCCCTGGATGCAGTCCTGGGGGATGTGCTCTGGGTGATTCTGCTTTAGTGGGAGAGTTGGACTGGGGGATCTCTAGAGGTCCCTTCCAACTCTGATTCTATGATTCTATGATCAGATAAGCAGCAAAGGTATTTCAGGACAGGCCTTGCAGAGCAGCCTGGTTTGGGGTGTGAGGTGTTTCTTTTGGGGTGTTTATCAGGCAGCTCTGCAGAGAGCAGTGAGGACAAGTACCTGATGGTCATGTCTGGGGTGTCTGCCTGAAGGACCTTGTCCACCAGCCCAGTTCTTGGCATGCCAGGTTCCTTATCACCATTAATGTGGTCATGTCTGCTGCTGTGGCAGTGCTTGAGGCTGGGCATCCTCCTTGCTGCTGAAACACTGATCTTGGCTGGATAAAAGGTGGGCATTGATGCATCTCTCTTGTGCTCTTACTCTGACTGGCCATCTGGAAGAGTTGAAAGCCAGCCCATAACTGGCTGATGAAGCAGAGATAATGCTGAACACCCTGAAATATTCAGTCAACTGGACAACATTGCAGCCCTGGTGCTAATACCACAGCTGCCTTTCCTTGGCCCAAGACAGACAGACCACTGCCTGTCCCTCACCCTGCAGGTTTTGTGCCTTGATGCCTATTTCACAAAACTTGCAGAACGTGAGCATTCTCCACTTTTCTCCTCACTTTATTCCCCGTGTTTTCAGTTTTGCACCCATGGCCTCCTAAGCCAGTTTGTTCACATGCCAGAGCAAACCAGAAATCTTCCTTCTGCCCAGGTTTTGTAATGATATTTGCTCTCCAGCCTCCACATCCACGGGAGGCCTGCCTTCTTCCCAGGGCAGCTACAGCTCAGGACCTGCCTTGGCCTGAAAACTCTGCCCCTGGCACTGCCAGACCATGTGGCTTCCATCTGCCCTCAGCCCACTCACTCCCAAAGCTTGTTGTGTTGCATGTGTAGGAGAAAGTCAAGTGTAGCTGTGGTTCTCATTGCTCAGGCAGGTCTGGCTTTCTCCTGTGTGCAGGATACAAGGCTCAGGGCCATGCCAGCTTGCATGGGCCATGCTGGAAGATGCAAAGTGCCTTGTCCCACGATGAAAGTTCAGTGAGCTACCTCGAGTGATCATGGAATAAGAGACACAGGCACCACTGAGTAACTCCACAGCTTAGTTGACTGCACAATGTCTTGGTCTTGTAGCCATGGCCAGAGACTCACTGTCTCAGTTCACACAGCTATTTTACAGTAATGGCTTTTAATCATTTTCATTTCAGGCTTGGTTAGAAATGAAGTAACTTGTGCTGAACTGCCACAGTAAGCGTCTGATTTTTTTCTTTCCCCCAAACTTGTGGTCACCATCAGATTCTAAGAAAAGTCTTTGCACTGCAGATTGGAATCATATCAAAGCCACTTACATCTATCTTTTTATTTATTAGCCATTCTGCTTGGCTAGCTAAAGGTAAAGAAAAAAACAACAACCCTTTTTCTTGTGTTTCAGTCACATTTCTAGGTAATACTCATTAACTGACTTGATGTATGTTACACATCACCAACCTGATTCACCACTGACAGAAAACAGAAGCAATTCGTTAGTAACGGTCCCTTGCCAATTAGTGAACTAAATTACGTTTGAACAATTTTCTTCAAAGATCCTCCTCCTCCCCCATGCATCATTTGGCAAGTCCCCTGCATGCTTACAGTAATTATGTGCATGTAGTGAAAGGAGACTGTTACCTCTTCAACCAAAATAAATGAATATGTGATCTTTGTGCTGGTGTAGCAGTGAGTAATACAAAGAATCACAGACATCCTCCCTTTGATCTCCCAAAGATACCAACAGCAATTAAGATTACAAGCTGCTTTAAAACCCAGAATATTGGGAACATTCTGTAAGGGGAAAGTGAATGCTTCCCAGGGCTTTCTTTTTTTTTTTTTTTTGGAAAATCAGTTAAGAAAGGGAACCCTTCCTCGTTTATCATGACCACAGGGGTTTTATGAGATGCAAGGTGGATATCCTCAACCTACCAAGCCACAAGCAGCTTGGTGGTGCTTCTAAAAGTCCTTCCTGGTTTCTGGGATGGTGTTTAACAAGAAGAGTGGTACCTCTGCTTCAAACTGAAAACCAAAGTGAAGTCAAACGGAAAACGCATCATCTCAACCACATCCTTAAATACTCTGTCCTCAACAAGAAAAGAACCCCAGTTACTGCCCGGTAATCTTATGGACAGGTGTCAACATTCATTTTTCACCTGAAACCAGGGTTCTTCAGGGATTTCCACTGCTCTGTGTGATCCAGGAAATCATCTGATCTGATTGCTGCTGCTTTCGGTTTGGGCGGGAGAGCAGAAACGAAACATGACACAGGAGCAGGAGAAATGGAGATTTTAAAAGAGGAGAGTTAAAAGTTTTGCCTCCGGTTCCAATGGGGCGTGGAGGGACCTCTGTCCATGGTGGTAATACACAAATCATGTTGTAGCACTGTCCCAAGGAGCCAAGCCACAACTTCTTACCTCCAGGGGCTTTCTGAAGTGATACCAGTGAAACACCTCAGGTATACACCTTGCTAAAAATGGGATTAGGAACAAGCTAGTATTTTTCAGGAGGATAATTCTAACCATAACCTGATCAACTGAGATTACCACCTCAGGATTTGGGATGGAACACTGATTTTTGTAGGTTCTGCACTCTGGAGGTGTGAAGTGTGTGGTTGTAGCCTGCTGCAGTGGAGCCAGCCGTGCCACAGGGCTCTTGTTCTTGGGGGCCAAGAGCTTTGTGCCAAAAGCATCATGTCACCCTGCTGGAATCCCACCCACGTGTGTCACTGGGCAAAGTCTTTTCTTTTTTGTTTTTTTTTGTGTTAATGGGTGAGTAAAACTTCATCAGGTTTTTGTTGTCATCCCGAGGTGAGTAAGAGGGATTCGCATCTGAGCTGGCACATTTTCCAGCAGCAGTTTCCAAGGCTCATTTCAGTCAGGTTGGCACGTACATCTTTCCCTTCAGCAGAGGCTGAGATTCCAAAGCCTCACAGGAGTTTTCCATAGGAAACACCGCCCTGGGAATCTGTGTGCCAGACATTCCTGTATGGCAGTTCCCTGGAGCATCAATGACCTACTGTTCAAATGCAGAATCAATTTGTCTTCTAAATACCTTGCTGTAGAGTTTGACATTTCTGTGCTAGAAAAATAGGGATCAAATTACTCTGGCTGTAAAATATTCATGGCTTGAACACAGGGATTACCTGGTCCTAGTTGTAACAGAAATAATACAACTGTCCCCATTTACTTAGAGGAGTTTGGTGTGGGGGTTTTCTTCTCTGACCAGATGATGGTTTCACTCTCCATTTAACACCTTAGTAAAGAGGAGATCTTTGTTATGGAGAAGACATAAATCAGGAAGACTCAAAGCCTGTTGATGCTGTTCAAAAGAAAGCACCCAAGACCTGCCCTGGAGGGCTCTGAGAAAGCACCTACCAGCAGGAGAAAGGGCTGTGGTAGGCAAATATCAGGTGCTGGCTTTTTTTACAAGTATTTCATGATATATTCTGTTCATCTTGCTTGTATTTCTTTACAGGACGTGCAAAGAGGGGATGTTTATTCTGATGAAAGTCTGGGCTTGATAACAGGAAACCAAGTCCTTTGTGCAGTAAATTGACCTTGAATCACACACAGACCTTTTTTCAGTAACAGAGGGTAAGACTGTCTTAAAAAACAGAGGAAAATGGTGTTTCTAGAAAACAGAGTGGCATTTGGAGTTGGCTAGAATCTAGGCAAGCCTTTGCCAGCCTCAGCCCCGTGAATGTCAGCCTGAGCAGGTGGTAGAGATGCAGCCACGGGTCAGGGACTCATCAGGAGAGCCAGAGGGACAGTTGCTTTTTGTCCCTGAATGTTTTCTCATGAAAGTTCATCCGACCCAGTAAATTGAGGCTGCGTGTCCCTCTGGGTGAAGCCCAGCACTGGGGTGTGGGATGCCCCTCTGGAGGCATTCCAGTGGTTTGCTGGAGGACTCCCTCCCTTCCCCTCTTCCCCCTCTCTGGAGTGTCCTGGCCTTTGGAGGCAGGAATCACATCTCCTGAGCCTTTGAGGAGCTGCCATTACAGGGCTTTGATCTTGTCAGACACTTCAAGATGCTTCCACAGAATTAATAGATCAGCAGAGTGGGATGCAGCTTCATTCAGGGTGAAGGAGCTCCACTTACATCAAAAAGAAAAGGTTATTTTTTTCTCTCTCTGCTGTTCCACCCTGCTATATGAAACCTTTGAGCACCTGAGCTCTGCTCACACACATCCAACTGCTACAGCTCTCCAGTCCCAGCATCCCCCTGTTTCCTGAAGCCTTCATCTTGTTCATTAGAGGTAATTACTTGCCACTGATCATTTCTACTAGTCCACAAGGTCAGGCATCAGCAGGGCTTTGGTTGGGATGGGAGGGGGTAGCACAGGTAGCTCATGACTGCTGCATTCCTTGACTAGTCTCCTAAAAGCTGAAATCACCTGACTCATTGTTGACTTGGTTTCCAGGTAGAATCTTTGCCTGGTCTGGCTCACCCCGTGGCCAAGAGGTGGTGAATGATGCAAGGGAAATGGTGGTGAGAATGGTGGAAATGGTGAAAACAAGCTCAGGGACTGGGGGACAGAGGACAAGGACCTCTGGTTCCAGCACTGACCAACTTCCAAGTGGGACAGGAGACTGTAGCACAGCACATAGCAAAACTCCCCCCCAAAAGATCTTGGTATTATTCCATGGGAAAGAGGTTCTGAATCAGTGCAGACTTCAGACATATGGAAGATCTTGGTAAGCACAACCCGGAGACAACGCGTAGTTGCCTGTATGCACCCAAATATTTCCTTTGGCTTGTGGTTGCTTGGCTGTTACCTGGCTTCCCAGCCCATGCAGTGGAATGACACTGAAGTAAAAAAAGAATTGGGCCAGTTGCCTGACAGCATTTGCTTTCTATTTTCAAAGTTCTGCACAGGGAGAGCTTAACCCGAGGCTATGGGCAGGAATTTATTTAAAAAAAAACCAACAAAACCAACACCCAAATGGTCTCAGTATCTTTATGGGTTTTGGATAAGGCCAGATAGGCTCATCCAAGGATGCTGCTTGCTTAAAGTTTGGGGAAGCTTTGTGTGCTTAAAAGCTTTGGGTGACTTGAAAAGTGTAACAAGTGATAGAACAAGAGGGAACGGCCTCAAGTTGTGCCAGGGGAGGTTGAGGTTGGAGCTTGGGAATGATTTCTCCCTGGAAAGGGTTCTCAGGGCCTGGCCCAGGCTGCCCAGGGCAGGGCTGGAGTCCCCATCATCCCTGGAGGGGTTTCAGAGCCTGGAGATGTGGTGCTGAGGGACAGGGGGTGGTGGTGGCCTTGGTAATGCTGAGTTAACAATTGACCTCCATGATCTGAAATGTCTTTTTCCAACCAAAAGGATTTGATGATTCTGTTCTATGAAATCAGACCCACAGGGTTTCTGTGAAGGAGTTCCAAGTGCCAGCAAGTGTTTGACAAGGATGTGTCAACTTTCTGCTTTAAAAGGGACATCAGGTTGTGAGTAAATTTGGTGTTGCAGAGGCCCATTACCTCCTTATTTTCAGAAAAAATACTGTAGCCAATTGGCTGGCTGGCTTTCCTTTTCCCAGGCTGTTTTGAGAGAATGTAAGAGCTGAGCTACTTGGCTACAAGAGATTTTCTTCTCTGAAATTGGCAGCTGCTCATGCCGGAAGAGAAGCAGCGTATTTGGCCACCGATTGCAAAGGAAAAGGGAAAAACCATTATTTTTCCATTTCACTTCTTTAACTATCCAGTGGGAGCCATCGACTGTGTTTGGGTGACCCTCATCACTAAGGCACTGCTCAGGCTTCCCCCCTCTGCCTTGAAAAGCAGAAAATAGAAATAATTCCGTCCTGAAAAATGCATAGATTCTCCTTGGCTGGGTTAGGAGTAGCCCAGTGCCAAGTATCTCCATTGTCTCAGGCCTTACACAGCAGTATAGTCAACGTCACAGCTTCATGAGTCAGGATTTCTGTCTGAAAAAAAAAGATCACGTCAAGAAACCCGGGACAAAAAATTCACTCTAGCCCAGCAACAAGAGCTTGCTGTGTAAGGGAAGAGCCTTAGATAGGGGAGACAGATATTTCTGCCTGGGCATCCTTCCACCTTGGACAAAGGAAGTACTCAGCAGTGGTCAATGAGGCTTCTCATGACTCAAGTGCTTTGATAATTGCTCCTGGAGCACAGTGGGTGAAACTCCAGGGACCTGCACCGGCCGGTGGCTTTGCTGATGTCAAGGGTGCTTTGGAAATCACTTCACCAGCCTCTGGCCACTTGGGGCTTTTTTGGAACTGAGGGAAAGCATGCCGGCCTGAAGCCTTGTGGCTGGGGTGAGCTCAGACCTGCTGTGAGCTCACCAGAGCGTGCCCAGGGCTCCTTGTCACGTCACAAGAGCTTTGCTTGTGTCATAGTCAGCCCCCTCTGCATCACCCTGGCAGGAAATGCTGCTCGTGGGCAGGCTTGGAGTTTTCAGACTCTTGCAATTGGTATTTCCTTTGCTTTCTGACAGTAAAGCCATTAATCCATCAGTACTTATTTCATCACAAGGGTCTGTTCAAAGGAGGCTGAACATCCCGGGGGAACTGGTGGATTCCCCCACTCTGGAAAGTTTGAAGTCTCAGCTTGATGTGGTGCTGGGACAGCTCACATCAATAATAATATTAGAAGGGTTGGACCAAGTGATCTTTGGGGACCATTCCAACCTGGCCTTCTATGATCTTTATTCCCACTATAAAGAGGGAGAAGGTTTAATTTAAACAGAAAGTGACTTCCCTGAGGCCACACAGCTCTGCCCCAGGAGTGATGTGGCAGAGATCTGAGCTCTTCAGGGTGCTGTCATCAGGTGCTTATCTGGAGTTTCTGGTACTGCAAAGGCTTCTGTTCAGAATTCCCTTTGTTAATCTGGAATATTACTGGAGAGCCTCATGAAATGGGGCTTTGGGAAATGAAGCTTTTTGCTGAATTCAGCTCTTGGGTGGATGTCATCTCACTCTCATGTGTGCTGTGCCCCTCAGTGGTGTGTTCTGGTGCCATTTTGTGGTTGAGGGAGGTATCTTAATGGAGGTCCCTGTAAAGGGATGTTTCAATTGAAGCAGAAACCCTTTTGGATGGTGGATTTCCCCTAACTTGAGCTGTCTGAGGGATCTGACTGAAGGCCAACAGCCCTAAACCCCGTATTTGGTCAATGAGAAGAGATCAGCTCTTCCCCAGGATGATTCAGAGCAGAGATGGACTCTTCTTCTGAATCATTCCAAAGCAAGTCTTTCATCTCTCTTTCTATTATTGGTAAAGGGACCTTTCCCCATCAGTCTTGGTATGAACAGGTGTGAACATCCACCCATCCACCCGTGCACCCATGCACCCATGCACCCATCCACCCGTCCATCCATCCATCCACCCATCCATCCACCCATCCACCCATCCATCCATCCATCCATCCACCCATACATCCACCCACCCATACATCCACCCATCCACCCATCCACCCATCCACCCATCCACCCATCCATCCACCCATCCACCCATCCATCCATCCACCCATCCATCCATCCACCCATCCATCCATCCACCCATCCATCCATCCATCCATCCATCCATCCATCCATCCACCCACCCATCCATCCACCCATCCATCCACCCATCCATCCATCCATCCATCCATCCATCCACCCATCCATCCATCCATCCACCCATCCATCCCATGGTGGTCTTCCCTTGCTCCTGTGTCCTTGTGGGGGGTGAGGAGAGGTCAAGCAGGGGTGGTTTAGGTTGCATCCATGCACTGAGGAGGTTTTCCACCTTCCTCTGGAGCATGTGGGGTGAGTTAACTGCCAGAGACTGAGACTGGCTGCCGGGGATTTAGGTCTGAACTGGCCATTCCCATCTTCCTTTGATCTAAAAAAAATGGTTTAGCCATGACTGCTGGTGCCACGAGGCTGAGAATTTTGCTGTCTTCAGTATTTCTGAAACAAAGAGTCACTTTCTCTGGGTTTGGGGAACCTGGAGATTAGAGTTGATCCCTCTAAATCCCGTGGTGTTCCCAGCATTCCCAGGAGGTGTGTATGGGCCAGCCCCATGTGAGCACAGATGGTTTGGACAGGATTAGCAGGCTGGACATGAGGCTGAGCAAGAAGGTGGTTTGACAGAGGACAGCAAGGCAAAGATGGGGTGAAAACATGAGAACCCTTCAGGGGACTGAGCCTTGGGTCTTCCTCTTTCCCACTCCTCAGACAGTCAGTTTTCTGCTGAAAAAATGGACTCGTGGAGGATCTGGGGGGGTGGCACTCCAGTGAGGTGCTTTGGGAGCTGTGCTGCACTTGAGGGACAGATTCCTGAGCCCTATCCACCAGCATTTCCTGAAGAAGAGGGCAGGTGACAGCTCATGTCCCCCCAGGTACAGCCTTCTGCTTCCAGGATGCTGGGAGGGCTGCTCTGACCTACTTAGGTTGAAAAAAGAGGGGAAAAAACCTTCTTCATTCTTGGGGGCCCACCTGCTCTTGCCTTGCTGTTCCTGCAGCCAAGGAACATACCTCTGCTAAGGAAACACATGAACAGGCAGCTCTTTGGAAGGAACTGAACCCATCTGCGTGGGCTGGGAGGAAGAAGGAGGCCAGCCACAACAGCTGCCCCTCTGCAGGAGGGGTAAGGCAGGAGCTTACAAAGAAGCCTTGATGCCTTCTGAGTAAGAGTCTGAAGCAAAGTCAGGGTGCAGATTCCCCTTTGCTGGGAGCAAGGCAAGTCTGTTCTTGGTGGGAGCTTAGATTTTCGGTGCCTCACCTGGGGAAGAAGAAGGGGAATATGGAAATCACTGCCTGCTCCAGTGATGGGGCAGAGCAGGACCAGCCCTGTGGCTGGTGGAATGGCTTCCTTGGTATTTTGGAAGCGAGGTGGTTCTGCCCCCCTTGGGCTTTTGGGCCAGACATTTCCCCCTGGGGACATAAATGTACAAAGAGCTTTGCAGAGTGGGAGGTTGAGCCTTGGATTTCCCCTAGCCTGGGTGCCCAAGCTGCTCTGCTCCTCAGCATTCTCCCATCTGGAGAAAAAAAAGGAGAAGCTGCCTTGATCTTCCTGTACTCCTTCCATGACAGGAGGAAGCCACCTTCATGGATCTGGGCTCTTGGTTGTGCCCCCATGTCACGGGTGGGCAGAATCCTTTGCTCTACCCAAAGATTCAGGGTTGAGAAAGGTGCTGGAGCTCCAGACAAGGGTTTCCCACCTTGCCTCCCTCATGTCCTGCTCCTCAGGGTTTCTCTGCTTGCTTGACTCTGATGTGTTTCAACCAAAATCCTGGGTGCTGGACCAGGCTCCAAGGTCTGGAATTGAGCTGTCCCAGGTCCAGCTGGTGAGCAGGCCTCGGTGTCACCCAGCACATGGGAACGGACCCCGTGGGGCTCTGCTTGCAGCTGGCAGGTTTGTTCATCCTATTATGGACCAGAGCTCACCACTGTTTGGCATTTTGAGCAGGGATGGATCCATGGTGAATTCATTGAATCGTTTGGGTGGGAAAAGAGCTTGAAGAACATCCAGTCCAAGTGTTAACTCAGCACTGCCCAGGCCACCACTAACCCCTGTCCCTCAGCACCACATCTCCAGGGCTTTGAAACCCCTCCAGGGATGGGGACTCCAGCCCTGCCCTGGGCAGCCTGGGCCAGGCCCTGACAACCCTTTCCAGGCATTGAGAAATCATTCCCCAGCTCCAACCTCAACCTCCCCTGGCACAACTTGAGGCCCTTCCTCTTGTCCCATCCCTTGTTCCTGGGGAGCAGAGCCCTGACCCCCCCTGGCTCCAACCTCCTCTCAGGGGGTTGCAGAGAGCCAGAAGGTCTCCCCTCAGCCTCCTCTCCTCCAGGATCCCCCCCAGCTCCCTCAAATGCTCCTCACAAGTTCTCCAGACCCTCCTCTTTGCTCTCCAAACTTTCTCCTTGTGCTCCAGCCCCTTCCCCAGCTCCATTCCCTTCTCTGGACACTCTCCATCCCTTCAATGTCTTTTTGCTCCTGAGGAGCCCTGAACTGACCCCAGGACTGGAGGTGCAGCCCCCCCAGCAGCAGAAGCAGCTGCCTGCAGTCCAACCCCCCCTCCTGGCAGCCGTTCGGCCACCGCCAGCCCCGGGGCGACCGCATTTCCTTCCCCTCCGCCTCCCGGGAAGGGAAACTCCTGCAGCGCCTTTGCCCTCCGGGCGCTGCCCCGGCAACGTGCCCATCAGCAAAAAGGCTTCGGGTGCCCTAACCCCCAGCAGCCCTGAAGGAAATCTGCAGAAATTGCCCCAGAAGAAGCTACGGGCAGGGTCGGGAGAGTGAAGGGATTTGGGGATAGGAGATGAAGGATTTGGGGATAGGAGTGGGGTGGATCCCGGTACCTGTGGGGCTTGGGGTGTGCTGTCTGGGGGGAGTTATTACCCCAGATTTTGGTGGGTTTTTTTTTTTTTTTTTTTTTTTTTTTTTTTGCAGGAGTTTGGCTATTTCGAGGGATCAGCCCTGCCTGTGTTTTCTGCCCAGCTGGCTCCCTCCTCCCCTGTGGTTATCAAAAGATGCTTTTTCAGCCAAAAATGACTTGGTTCCCCAGGCTCTCTCTCCAAGCCTTGTGACACTGCCTTTAGCAGAAGCAAAGTGGTGATCGGTGCTCAGTGCTTTCCCACAATAGCCTGGACACCACTGTAAAGAAGCCAAGGAAACTTTCTGGCTCCAGAAGGAATTTAGACCAGCAAATAATCCATTCTGCTGCCTGAATTCAACCCCTCACCCTGGACATCTCGGGGTGGCTCTGAACCAAACTGCTTGCACGTCACAAGAGGGGAGGTAAAAATTGGGAGAAAGTCAAGTGGGAGAAGAACTTGGGAAAAATTGGGACCATAGCTCAGAGATGCTGCAGTGAGCAGCTCCTCTGCTGCTGCCTGCTCCACATCCCTGTCCTGCCTTCAGCAGGCAGCAAACCCAGCAGGGGCACGGGGAGAACTCCCCTGGAGGTCTCGTGCTGTGGATGAAACCCAAAATTTCTCATCCCACCCTCCATTGCTGGGTAACATCACTCCTGTTCCAGCTTTTCCATCCTTTCTGGCAGGTGTTTTCCCATCTCAGCTGGGTCAGGAGTGTGACCCAAGTGTTCAAATCATCCTACGAGCTGGTGGCCAGGCAGGAGGGCTTCCTGGCTACTGCTGTCATCACTGTCAGGTCATAAAATCCTGGAATCACAGGATGTCAGGGGTTGGAAGGGACCTTTAGAGATCATCTCATCCAACCCCCCGTATCAAAGCAGGATCACAGGAACACATCCAGGTGGGTTTTTGAAACCCTCCAGAAAAGGAGAAGAGATCATGCTCATCCTCCTCCAAAACCTGAGGCACCAACCCTGCTTCCCACCCCTCTCCCATCCTCCAGCACCCTTTTGCTGATCCTCATCCAGCTCGGACACTAAACCTGTGCCAACACCTTGTTGTCCCCTCCAGCTTCACCAGTAAGCAAACATGCTCCCAGTGGTGACCTGCAGCTGGATGCCCCTGGCCATGTGCCCACCAGGGCAGCAGCAGCAGCAGCAGCAGCAGCAGCAGCAGCAGCAGCAGCAGCAGCAGCAGCAGCAGCTCCTCTCCTCCCAGCTCGCTCCGGGCGTTTCCTTGCTCAGCACTCGCGTGCAGGCAGCTGGAGGGAATCAGAGGAGCTGGTTAGAGAAAATCTGGGCAAAGGCAAGGGAAAAAAAAAAAAACAAAAACCACCTAAAAAACACAACAACAAAAACCCAAACCCTAAAAAAAAAAAAAATAATCCTGGGACCTGGCAAGTTCCTACGCAAGTTTCCATGAGAAATCCAACGTGGCCATCACTGGCCTGCATCCCTGCTGGAGCCCTCCCAGGCCTCTCCCTGGGTCAGTGGTGCTGCCAATGCCCACCCAACTTTTGGCAGAGTCCTGGCCAAGCCTGGTCCTGTGCCCGTGGCTCCGGCAGCTCCACCAGCCCCGTCTCCCACCACCCTCAGGGGGGGGAGAATGTTTCCCAGGCACCCGGGGAGCTGCCTGCCTTTTATTGCTCCCATGACATATTTATTGCTATCAGAATAAGTCTTTAATTTCCTTTGTTCCCGAATTTCTGACGGCGCAATGAAGGAGGCCTGGAGGGAAGCGTGTGTGCTCGGTCATCAGCCCTGTGGTTACTGTCTGTCTGGAAGCGGTTCTGGAGCCGGGTTCGGGGAACAGCTGCCAGGCTTCCAGCCTTGTTTTCATTTTCTAAGAGGTTAGCTGAGAGCCCGGTGCATGGAGACACCCCGTGCACACCCAGAAACCCTGCCACACACACGGAGCCACACGCACACACACGGAAACGCGCACATAAACACAGGTGCTGGGCTGACACGCGGAGACATCAACACACCCGGGTGTGAAACGGGGCCCAGGGATGGGGGACAGGACCCAGGGATGGGGGACAGGACCCAGGGATGGGGGACAGGACCCAGGGACGTGGGACAAGACAGGACCCAGAGATGGGGGACAGGACCCAGGGACGTGGGACAAGACAGGACCCAGGGATGGGGGACAGGACTCAGGGATGGAAGGGGACAGGACCAAGAGATGGGGGAACAGGACCCAGGGACAGGGGACAGGACCCAGGGACAGGAGACAGGACCCAGGGATGTGGGACAAGACCCAGGGACAGGGGACAGGACTCAGGGATGGGGGACAGGACCCAGGGATGCTCGTTGGGACGGCGATGCCACCAGCACAGGGTGGGGAGCCCGTGGTGCTGTTCAGCTCCACTCATTCTCTTCCCCAGCTGCGGGGTGATGTGGCAGATCCCTCCTGCTGCTCATCCGAGACCTTTTTTTGGGGGAAGAGCCCGGTGGTAGGAGCTGTGAAGAGGCTCAGCTGAGGTTCGTGTCCTCCTGGGCTTGGCTGTGAGTTGAAGGTGGGATGGTGTGCCCAGGGTCAGGCTGTGCTGCTCTCCCCATCATCCCCCCCACCCTGGGGGCTGCTCCCCTCTGCCCCAGCAGGCTGGGAGGGGTGAAAGAAGCTTTAATATTGATTGCAGGGGAGCTGGAAAAAGAGAGAGCTTGTCACTGCTCCCAGGGGGTGGGAAAAACTGGTCCTTGAGGGGCTCCTGGTGCCTAAAAGGATTGGTGGTGTTGGGATTATGGAGACTGGTGGTGCTGGGGTGATGGGAACTGGTGGTAATAGGGACTGGTGATGCTGAGATGATGAGGACTGGTGGTGCTGGGATGATGGGACCTGATGATGCTGGGTAATGGGAACTGGTGGTGATGGGACGATAGGGACTGGTGGTACTGGGGTGATGGGCAACTGGGGAGAGCCCCTGTTGCCCTGCACAGGGCTGGTGAGCATCAGTACCAAGGGGTTCTGTTTGGCAGCACCAAGGTGGGATGACCACAACTTCCTGATGGAAAGCCCCATCCTGGAGCCCGGCAGGCATCCCACCAGCAGGAGATGGACTTTGCCCACCCAACACTGCCCTCCCAGCCCCAGGGAGATGCCTGACCAGGAGGAAGGCACTCAGAAATCTTTCTAGGAGCAAACAAATGAATCAAGCGTGTTGTTCCGGGCAGGTTCGTGACTTGCAGCACCCCAGCTGCGGAGGAGGAGATTCTCTGGTGGCTGGAAAAGGCTGGGTTCATACTGCAGCTTCACCACCACCCTGGGGGATCGTTTGGGACTTGTTCCTCTCCAGCTCCTGTCTTTACAAGAAGTGGAGGAACTTCCTATCTCTGGAGCCTGGGGCCCTTGGGTGGTTGGCAGCCGCAGGCACGCAGCCGCTGGCCCGGCGGGATTGCACGCACACCTTGGGAAATCCGACTCAAAGGAGCAGTCAGTGGGGAGAGGTGAGCATGACCTGTGCCAGGTAGCACACTGACATTCCTTTGGGTGCAATAAATTAACGTGGCAACTGCTCTGGCCCTAAAAAAAAGTATCCCAGGGGCAGCTAAAGCCAGGGCTGATGCGTGGCGTCCCTGTGGTGAGCACCCAGGGGAGGGAGCACCCACCAGGGCTCACACCCCATCCTGCTGCTGCCCTGGGTGGGGGTCCTCAGCGTGACCCCACTGTTGGGTGCCATGTGGCGAGCAGGGTGCTAGAGGGTGGGGCATCCCCCGGGTTGCTCTGGGAGCTGCTCCTGCTCTCCCCACAGTCCTGTTGGGATGGAGCTGCTGCTGCTGCCCGGGGCTGGAGAACTCGGGGAGAGCAAGGAGCAGGGGGACACTTCAGAGGGGGGGACACAGGTTTGGTCTCAGTCACGTCTATTCCCTTTTGCCATCTCTCTTTAACATCAAAATAAATCTCTGCTTTCCGGTTTCTCTCTTTCTCCAGGAATCTCCACTGCCTTTACTCATTTTCTGACTTCAGCTTGGTAGGGAAAATGATGGCAGGGACTCCTCTTCCCACAGAGCCACGCTGCTGTGCTGCTAAGGGTGGCACAACCCCCTCCTTTGCTCTCTGGGGATGGGGACTGCAAGCTGTGGCAGCAGGAGGGGCACGGGGGGGCTTCAGCAGTGTGTTACCCCCTCCCCATGCCATGCTGTGCCCCCCTGGCTCTGGGGACACCAGGTGATGCAGCTCCTGCTTCATCCCAGGACTGGTCCTTCCTCACTGGCCTTCCCACGTCTCTCCCAGTGGTTCCTGCTCCTCTGGAAGCTCTCTTGGGTCTCGGTTCCCAATTCTTCACCCCTGCCAGCCCTTTGCCTCTTCCCAGTGTCCTCCATTTCCCTGGGTGAGCTTTTTCCCCTCCCCAGGCAGGGGATATGTAGGTTCAGACCATCTGAAGTGGCTCTGTCCAGCAGATGCATCTCAAAGAGCTTCAGTCTTGCAGGTCCTGCTGCATTTTGGGCTCAGTGTCTGCAAGGACTCAGACTCCAGCAGAGCAGGGGTGGAAGAGCTGGGATGTTCAGCTCCTTTCTGACCGTTCTGCCTGGGTGCTCTGCATGCCCTGCCAGGCTCTGGTCAGGGTGCTGAGCTCCTTATTGAGGTTCCTCCATCAGCAGTGGGAGCACCCAGGGCTGCAGAACTTCCCCTGTCCTCTGCTGGAAGGTGATCACTGTGCTAACTCTTGCCATCAGCCACCCAGCTCCTGCCCTTGCCCATCTCCCCCGGTGGAAGACAAGGCAGCATGTCCCCTCCTTGATGGAGAGGTGTCCCCTCGGCCCTCTCCAGGGCATGGGGGGGTGGCACTTGGGGAGCAGCATAGAGAGGCCTCTCCAGCAGCTCCCCTGGGGCTGGATTTGACCCCGCTCCAAGCTCTCTGTCCACAAGACCAAACACTTGCTTAGCAAAGCTGCCGACCAGGGTCTCGGGGGACGGCTGGGGATGTGTCATCTAGCTCCCGAGCCAGCCCCGAGCTCCAGCAGTGTCACACAGCGAGTGGCTGTGCCGGGGGGTCCGGATCCAACCCCCACCCTCCCCCTGGCTTTCGCCAGCCCCGTGCCAAGACCCCTGCCAGGCATGGAGATGACTCTCAGAGCCGGGTCCTGCGACAGAGGTTGCGTTCGTCTCGCCTCCAGCCCATTGTCTCCTTTATTCGTTACGGTTGGTCTCCAATTAGGAGTTTGGGCCATTCAGGGCAAGGACTGTTTCTTCCCATGTGAACGTGAGGTTCCCGCGCTGCCGAGCTGTGATGTGGCTGGGGACCCACTGGAGCATCTGCTATTGCAGCAACAGTGCCCGGGGATGAATGCGTTTCAGATGGGCTCAGCTCTTCTTTCCGTGCTCGGGCTGGTGGCCAGCCTGAGACAGTGGAGGGAGAGCCACTGGCCAGCCCTTTGGACACCACGTTGGCTTTAACTGGAAGAAGGGAAGTTGAGAGGAGAACTTGAGGAGAAACTGTTGGGTGTGAGGGTGCTGAGCCCCTGCTTGCCCAGGTTGCCCCCAGAAGCTGTGGCTGCCCCATCCCTGGCAGTGTTGAAGGTTGGATGGGGCTTGGAGCCCCCTGGGCTGGTGGGAGGTGTCCCTGCCCATGGCAGGGGTGGCACTGGGGGAGCTTTAAGGTCCCTTCCAACCCAAACCATTTATGGTTGTATGTTCCCCTCCTCGGGGACCTGCTGGCAGCCAGCTTGGGGCTGGGGGCCTGACCAGGAGATCATCACCAGCTGAGCACACGTCCCATGTGGCCCCTCCGGGACGGGGAAGTGGCTCTGCCGTGGGCACCAGTGGGCGTCACCCCAAGGCGGGTGGATGCCGGGAGAGGTGGGATGCTCCAACCGGGACCTTTCAGGGAACAGCCCAGCCGCCAGGGCGTTGGCGATCAGCCCCGGTTGGGATGCTCCAACCCTGGGGATACAACACGTGGCCCCCACCTCCCGCCATGGGTGGGTGGTTGGGTGGTTGGGTGGTTGGGGGGGATGCGGAGCTGTGGGTGCCCCCGCACCGCACCTGCACCACCCGTACGGCAAGCCCGGTCTGGCGGGTGGCCCCG
>JAAWXA010000024.1:11446321-11457900 GCA_038090715.1 Florisuga fusca | reverse complement strand
CCCCGCCACCACCCCCTTGCCACCAGCAGGGGACATGGGGAGCGGGTTGTCCCCCCCGTCCCGGCTCACCAGGATGAAGTCGGTCTGGTAGGTGGAGAGCATCAGGACCGAGACGTGGTGCTCGGCCAGCGGCGCGATGACCGACCTGGCGATCTTGGTGACACCGGTGGCCTGAGAGCCCGAGGGTGCCCGCCCGTTGGAGACCACGCTGAGCACCAGCCACGTGGAATCTGCCACCTGCAGGAACTCGGAGGGCGGCAGCTCTGCGGGGGTGAAGGGAAACTGAGGCACAGGACCCTCCCAGGCCGATGGCACAGGGCTGAGGAGCCACATGTCACGCTGTCCCCTGGGAGATGAGCTGTGACATGGGGCTGGAGAGACTTTCTGGGGCCCTGACCAGCCCCATCCACAAATGGAATGAGCCCAACAGGGCTCAGCTGCTCCAGGCACTGAGATCATAGAATCATAGAATCCTAGGGGTTGGAAGGGACCTCGAAAGATCATCTAGTCCAACCCCCCCTGCCAGAATGGGGGCCCCAGATGGCCCCAGTTTGGCCACAGGGACGAGGAGGGGGACAAGGCCATGACACCCCTCTCCCCTCAAACCTGGGACGTGTCTCTCATCCACACACCAGCACCCTGGGCTGGGTGCAAGGGGGTGTGAAGATGCACTGCACCCCAAAAGTGGCACTGCCAGGGCCCTGGGGCTCATCCCCTATCCCCCTCCAACCTCCCCAGCAGTCCCCAGCCCAGCACTGGGGATGCTGAGGGTGGGGGGACATGGAGCAGCAGAGGGGACAAGGGAAGGGACACCTTGGGGTGCCAGCACCTCCTGCCACCTCATCTAGGGGGGGGACAGGGCTCCCCAAAAGTGGTTTTTGTTGGCAGGGAAGGGGTGCTGGCTGGTGGGTATGAGAGGGGCTGTGCTTGGGTGTCTACCCCCCACTGCACCCCNCCGGTGTCCCAGCAGAGAACCCAAACTCATCACACCAGTGGCGGTGGGGAGGTCATCCCAGGGAAGAGTCTGGCACCCATGGCAGAGTGGGCTCTGCACCCCCTCCCGAAGCTGGGCTCGGGACAGGGAGGGAGCGGGGCCGGATCCCGGGTGTTCCCAGCGCCCATTCCTGAGCAGGAAGCACCAGAACGGCCTCGGCTCCGGCCCAGGGCTGGGGCGGGACACAGATGGGGACACGGGGACCCGGACACACTTAATGGCTTTTCAACACCACCCTGGGCTAAGCGGGAGGGAGCAGGGGGGGGACGGACTTCGCTGTCCCCGTGTCACCCACCCCGGGGTTTAATTCGGGCTCCCGAGGGAGGAGCAGGGGGTGAAGCTCTCCCCAGCCCGGGGTCCATCCCCTGCCCCCCAGCCCTGCCGCAGGGGGAGGTTGGCAGCCCCCCAGCCCTAAGGGGGGGGCACAGAGGGCACAGTGGGGCTGCCGGCTCGCAAGGACCATTGTTCAGCACTTCCTGCCCTCCCCTTGGGGATTGGGGAATATTTGTCCGTAGGCCCTGAAATCAAACAATATGTAGGGAACAACTCGGGGTGGGGGCAGAACTTGGCCCCCAGAACCCCTTCCCCCAGCCAAGGAGAGGTGGGAACTGCTCCGGCCACCCAGTGCCCCAGGCTGGGCTGACCCTTGCTCCTTGGGGCAGGGCCAAGGGGAGAAGCTGTGGGTCCTGCAGCCAGGGCAGGAAGGTTTGGGTGTGGGAACCAGGGCAGGATCCAGCCCCTCCAGCACAGCCTGTTGGGCCGGTACCTCCAGCAGCACCAGCGGCCAGGCCTGTGTGTGGACATGTCACCAGCAGTGGACATGTCACCAAATGACACCTTTGGAGGAGAAGAACAGGCCTGAACGGGCTCAAACACAAGCCAGGACACCCCAAAAATCTGTTTTTTTGGTTGCAGGCACAGGGCCAGCACCAGCCTGGTTGGCCCAGGCTAGGAGGATGAAGGTGGCCAAGGGCACGATGGTGGGGGGTGGGGGGTGGACCCCACATCCCAGCAGCAGGGTCCTGTCCCCTGCCCGGAGCAGCCAAGCTTTGGGCTGTCCCCAGGCTCCCCAGAGACTGTCCCCACCCTTCGCAGAGCCGGGGCCAGTAGAGAAGCAGCCCTGCCCTGGGAAGAGGATTCTTGGGGTGCAGGAAGCCTGGGACAGGCAAGCTGGGACATCCCCGGGGTTGGGTGCTCAGCAGCCGGGGAGCCCCGGGGATGGGCAGGGCTGGAGGAGCCTCGCTGCAGCCTCAGGACTCGTTCCCTGAGGCCCAAGCTTGGAGAAAGGAGCTGAGAACGGGCACAACTCGTGTCCGCGGTGCCAAGCCCGCCCTAGGAGCGACCTGGAAGCCGGCGCTCGGTACCTTTGAAGCCTTCCTCATCCAGCATGATGGTGTAGTCCTCGGGGGTCTCCGTCAAGCTGAAGAATTTGCACCTGAAGAAGAAAGCGGTGCTGCTGCCCATCCCAGCACCGCCGAGCACCGGGAAAGGAGCGGGGGAAGGGGGGAGAGGGAAGCTGGAGGAGGAGGAGGAGGAGGAGGAAGGCCGGTACTTGCAGCGCTGGGGGAGGAAGAGGAGCTTGAGCAGCGGGTGGGTGTACAGCCAGAGCCCCCGTCGGGCCAGGCTCAGCACCCGCACCCGGTGCTCCAGAATGTGCAGGTCCATGGCGGCCGAGCCGCACCGGGGCCCCCACCACCCCCGCCCGATATAAGCACAACCCCGGGACCGCCCCGGATCGCGGGAGGGGCAAGCGGGCGCTCCGCCCCGGACCAGAACTTCGGCCGGGCCTGGGTCACCCAGTCCGGGGTCCTCATCCCAGAACCCCGCGGATCCCTCATCCGACCCGACCCGGAGTCCCGATCCGGAGCCTCAGAGCTCCGGGGAGCTTAGACTGGACCCGCACCGGAGCCCGGGGTGCCCGCACCGGACCCGACGCGGGGTCCTGAGGAGCCGGAACCGGACCTAGAGCCCAGTACCGGAGCCCCGGAGGAATCCCAGTCCAGAGCCCCGGGGAGCCTGGAGCAGACCCGCACCGGAACTCCGGGGAGTCTGGATGGGACCCGGAGTCCTGCACCAGAACCCCCGGGGTACCCCGCTCCGGACTCAATCTGGAGTCTTGGGATGCCTGGACCGGACCCAGGACCCTGCTCCCAGTCCCACTAGTCAGGACTGGGACGGGACTGGACCCCCTGGGACACCCCCCCCTCCTCCCCCAGGTAACTCTGGAGTTCTGGGGGTAGGAAGGGAGGTGTGGGCAGAATTCCAGCCTGCAGGAAGTGGAGGGAGGGAGAGGGGAGCCTGGGAACCATTTTGTGTGTGGGAAACAGAGTTCTGGGGCTCCCTGGGATAAACCGGGGGTTCCCTGGCTCTGCTTGGTGACAGGAGGGGTGAGACTGGGGCTTGGGGGATAGGTCTGGGTGATGTAAAGGGACCTCACCCCATGGTTTCCCTCCCTTAGGAAGCCCCCCCAGGGCCTGGCAGCCACCACCCCTGTCACAAGTTGGGGCAGTTCTCAGCGAGCTCCCATTCCCACTTCAAAGGGGCAGCCCCAGGGCCGGGTGAGGCACAAAGCTGGGGCAGGGCAGGCCCTGCGGGGTGGTGACAGAGGGGTGACACCCCCCCAGGACCCCATCACAGGCACAGGGTGCAGCAGGGGGTGGGAGGTGACATCCCCCATGGAGTCGTGTCTGTCCCCCCCCTAACTCTGGCAGGGGGAGAGGGTGGGGGGTGACAAGGAGACACAGCAGAGCAGCACGCCCTCTGCCTTTACACAATCCTGCTTTATTTACCCCTTTGTACAAAACCGTTTTTTCCCCGCTTTTTATTTTACAAAGCCACCTCCGGCCCTCAGGGGGGGGCGGAGAAAAGGGGNCTCTTTTCTCGGCTCTTCTCCTTGCTCTTGCGGGCTTTGGGTACGGGAACGGGACCACCCGAGGGGAGGATGATGGAGGGGACGGGTTCCAGCGCCTTGCGGGGGGGAGGTTCTGCCTCGCTGATGGCTTTGGCGCCGTGGAGGCGCGGGGGGGATTTGCACTGCAGCTCCCCGTGGGTCTCCCTCCATTTCTTCAGCTGGATCAGGTGTTCCCGCTCGATCTGACGTTCTGTCACCGGCAGCTCGATGACCTGGAAGGGGACAGGCTGGTGCCATCAGCGTCTCTCCCTCAAAAGTGTCACCCAGGGCTTGTTTAGCACCCCCTGTGCTAATACCCACCCCCCCGGGACAGAGGCAACCCCAAACCCAGACCTTTTAAGAAGGTCATGGAACCCCAGACTGGTTTGGGTGGGAAGGGACCTTAAAGATTCTTCAATCCCAACCCCCATTCCATGGGCAGGGACACCTCCCACCAGCCCAGGGGGCTCCAAGCCCCATCCAACCTTCAACACTGCCAGGGATGGGGCAGCCACAGCTTCTGGGGGCAACCAGGGGCTCAGCACCCTCACCCCAAACAATTCCTTCCCAACATCTCCTCTCCATCTCCCCTCTTGCAGCTGGAAACCCTTCCCCCTCATCCCAGCCCTCCCTGTCCTTGTCCCCAGTCCCTCCCCAGCTTTCCTGGAGCCCCTTCAGGCACTGGAAGGTGCTCTAAGGTCTCCCCATTGCAGCCTTCTCTTCTCCAGGCTGAACACCCCCAACTCTCTCAGCCTGGCTCCAGAGCAGAGCTGCTCCAGCCCTCCCAGCAGCTCCAGGGCCCCCTCTGGACTGGTTCCCCATGCTATGCCAGCTCTGCCCACCCATGGACACCCCAGTCCAGCAGCACAGCTAACTGGGGGGCACTGGACCCCCAGACTCTCCCCCCCCAGCACCTCACCTCCTGCACCAGGAAGGTCTCCTGCATGATCTTGGGGCTCAGGGCCCTCAGCCTCTCCATGGTCTCATACTGGCCCTGGCAGGATTTCAGTTTGTCTGAGGAGCCCAAGGTGTGTTTGAGTAGCACCAAGCCCACCCGAAAGATGATCTTCACCCCTGCAAGGGGAGAGGAGAGGCAGTAAGCACCAGGGTAGACAGGGTGACACTGCCACCACATCCCCCAAACACCACGGGGCACCTGCTCCTGGTCTTGCCAGCAGTAAGGATGGGCACGAGGGGGGATTTGGGATGCACGTGCCCTCAAAACTCCAAGAAAAGAGTTTGGGGTCTCCACCCCAAACCTGCCCTAACGTTGGTCCCATGTGCCAGGTGGAGGCAAGGAGCTGTGGCAGCACAACAGCTCCAGCTCTGAGTGCCATCCACATGCCACGGGGGTCACCCCAGGAGGAGGAGGATGGTGCAGAGCTTCTACCTTCACAGAAGAACATGTCCCAGACACGCAGGACAGAGCTCCAGGGCAGCGTGCGGGAGAAGGCGCACATGAACCACTCGGTCATGTAGAGGATGGGGTCAATCTTCTGCTTGCTCAGGTGCTTGTAGGCCACGGGGGAGACCTTGTGCAGCAGTGAGAAGAGGATCTGCCCGTCCAGCTGAATGGCCTCCTGCAGGGACAGTGTCAGTGCTGAGTGCCTTAATCCCAGCACCATCCCAGTAGCTCCAGAGGAGGAGCAGCCCACCCTCGGGACCTGGCAGCAACCCCCCTGTTCCTGATGTTACTGGGGGGAGATATGGCACAACCTGGAGACTGTGGGAGCCCCCAGGATCTCCTCAAGCTCCCTTCTTTCTCTAGGGTGAGGAGCTGAGGGGGAGCTTTCAGCCTGGAGACATCACCTGCCACCACCCAAAGCCACCTGGGACCTTTCACTCACCAGCTTCTCACTGTAGTAACCCGGGAGGTACTTCTCACAGATCTGCACCAGGCACCAGAACGCTTGCTGCAAGCCAAGGGACAGCGAGTCAGCCCTCCAGGTGACATCCCAGCCAGCCCCTCCAGCTGTCCCCTTGCCCTCCTACCTCGGCTGGCATGTGCATGAGCAGGACAGCAGCGATGGGGGCCTGTGCCTGGCAGTACCCCTCCTCTGGGCGGTACAGGGTGTAGGCCTTCAGCACCCGAAACAGATCTTGCTGCCTGCAGAGACAGCCCCGGGGCAGGAAAAGGTGGAGGGAGGGCAAAGAGGGGGCCCAGTAGCCTCCCCACCCCCTGAGCCAAACGGCTGCCGGGCACCTGGCCCTGCAGGTTGGCCACTGACCACCCCCTGAGCTTGGGTGAGAACCTAGGATGTCCCCCTGTGGATGGGGACACAAAGCCAGGGCTATGGGACATGGGAAGCATGGCTCTGCTCTGGGAAGTTCTGCCCCTGGAGGCCCCATCCCAGGTTACCAACTCCCAGGGATGTTCTCCCAAAGGGGAAGGGGCAGGGACCCAGCTGGAAGCACACAGACACCTGGGGAACAGCATTTCCCTGGAGAAATGGGAAGTTCCAGCTCAACCTGAGGAGAAACTTCCTGACTGGGAGGCTGAGGGAGCCCTGGCCCAGGCTGCCCAGAGAGGTGCTGGAGTCTCCTTCTCTGGAGCCTTTCCAGCCCCCCTGGATGTGTTCCTGGGGGATCCTGGTGGGGCAGGGGGGTTGGATGGGATGAGCTCCAGAGGTCCCTCCCACCCCCTGGCATTCTCTGATTGTATGAAATGGGGGTCACAGCTGGCTACCTGCCCTCCTGCCATGGCAATTCCCACCCTGCCAGGTGGCAGAACCTGTACCAAGGGCTGCAACCCACAGCCCAGCTCCTGGGAAGCTCTCCTGTCCTGTCCTGTCCTGTCCTGTCCTGTCCTGTCCTGTCCTGTCCTGTCCTGTCCTGTCCTGTCCTCAGCCCGGGTGCCCTGTGAGCTGGGGGTGGGGGGGTGTAAGGACCATGAGGGACACTGCAGGGGGACAAGTACAGCTCTGTGAGCTGGGACAGCCAGTGGCCACCCCACCGTGGCAACCTGGTGGCTGCTGGGGACCAGAGATGCACTCACCCATGGCCTCCACGTGAGACAAACATCTCGTGGAAGGGAAACTGTCGGTGGAGATCCCTCTCAATCACATCCAGCCACTTGGGCTCCCCTGGCAGGAGATCCAGTTCCTGGGGAGGAGAAGGTGAGCACCACCCCACTGACCCTGGTGAGCCCCATGGGGTGGTGATGAGCCCCATGGGGTGGTGGCCAGCCCCTGGTGAGCCCCATGGGGTGGTGGTCAGACCTTGGTGAGCCCCATGGGGAGGTGGTCAGCCCCTTCAAGTGATGGGTCAGCCCCTGGTGAGCCCCATGGGGTGGTGGTGAGCCCCATGGGGTGGTGGTGAGCCCCATGGGGTGGTGGTGAGCCCCTGGTGAACCCCATGGGGTGGTGGTGAGCCCCATGGGGTGGTTGTCAGCCCCTGGTGAACCCCTTCAAGTGATGGGTCAGCCCCTGGTGAACCCCCTGAGGTGGTGGTGAGCCCCATGGGGTGGTGGCCAGCCCCTGGTGAGCCCCTTCAAGTGATGGGTCAGCCCCTGGTGAACCCCCTGAGGTGGTGGTGAGCCCCATGGGGTGGTGGCCAGCCCCTGGTGAGCCCCATGGGGTGGTGGTCAGCCCCTAGTGAACCCCATGGGGTGGTGGCCAGCCCCTGGTGAGCCCCTTCAAGTGATGGGTCAGACCCTGGTGAACCCCATGGGGTGGTGATGAGCCCCATGGGGAGGTGATGAGCCCCTGGTGAGCCCCATGGGGTGGTGGCCAGCCCCTAGTGAACCCCATGGGGTGGTGGTGAGCCCCCTAGGGTGGTGGTCAGCCCCTAGTGAACCCTATGGGGTGGTGGCCAGCCCCTGGTGAGCCCCTCCAAGTGATGGGTCAGCCCCTGGTGAGCCCCCTGGGGTGGTGGCCAGCCCCTGGTGGCCAGGCCACCATTCCCATGACCCCCCCACAGCACGGGCCACAAACATCATCTGGGACCCCAAGAAACATCCCAGGCCTGGATGGAGCAGGAGCCATCCCAACACTGTCTGTCACCCCCCTCCCTTCCCCAGCAGAGCACTGGTCCTCCCTGGTGACACTCACATCAAACTTGCCCATGTTCTGCTCCAGTTTGACCTTGCTCCCAGACAGGTACTGCCAGGCCCGGCCCCGCAGGGAGGGGGGGATCCCCTTCTGGCACCGCAGTCGGATCTGTGGGAGGGACAGGATTGGCATGGGGAGGGGGGAAAATCACAAAACAGTGAGGAGCAAAGAGGCCCCTGGGGTCCCTGTCCCAGGGGATGTGTCCCTGCACCCCTGGGGATGGGGCACCCTGGTTTGGGGACCTTGCAGCCAGGCACTGCTCACCCCCTTCTCCCCACCCCCTCGGAGGGTGCCAGGAGCACAGGGGAAGATTTGGTGGTTTGCAAACACCCAGCTCTGAGCCTGCTGAGAGCTGGAAAAAGCAAAGTTTGGAGCCAAAGTGAGGAGCAGGCAGCTCCCACCCCACCCTCTCCAGCCCCAAGCCTCCTGCTCAGCATCTGGGGCCTCTTCTCCACAGTGCCCAGCAATAGGAGAAGAGGAAAAAGGGTCAAGGTCCACCAGGGGAGGTTCAGGTTGGATATTGGAAAATTATTTCCTCCCAGCAAGAGGAGTTAAACATGGGAAGGGGCTTCCCAGGGAGGGGGTGGAGGCATCACCCCTGGAGGAGTTCAGAAGATGGGGAGCTGAGCTGCTCCAGGGGATGGTTTGGTGGTTATGGGGTTGTAGGGCAGAGAGTTGGACTTGATGACCTTAAAGGGTTTTTCTAACCTTGATGATTCCATGATTCCCTCCTCCTGGGTGTCCAGGCAGGTCTGGCTCCAGCTCCCTGCCCAGCCAGCCCCCAGTTTCCTTGGCTCAAGGCACTGGCCAGGACCAAAGTCCAGGCAAGGCAGCACTCAGGTACTCAGGGGCTGAGCTGCCTTAACCCTGTCCCTGCCAGCACCAACCAGGACTGGAGACCCCCCCTAAATCCCAGTCCAGCTCCCAGGGAAGCAGCAGCACCACCTCCCCACAGCCTTGGGAGCTGTGACCCCAGGAGACTGGATGCTTCCAGCACATCCCCCCCCAACACACAATCCTGCAAAATCCCAGCATGGCCTCAACTTCCCACTCAGGTGACACCTTCCAACCCCCAGAGAGGTCCCTAAGCCTCCCCCTGCCTGCCCAGACCTCCTTTTCCCAGCTTGCTGGTGTAACTGTGGTGTCAGGTTGGTGTTTCCAGGCAGCAGGGTGGTGTCCCCAGGAGGGTTTGCTGCTCCCCTGCTTGTTTACTCGGGCAGGTCCCAAGCCCTTGGAGCTTTTGTGCTGGCAGGAAAGGCAGTGGGCGATGCCCAGGGCAGCTGTGGGCAGCTCTGCTGCTGCTGACAGCTCCTTTTTTTCCCCAGCCAGCTCCCTTTCCTGAGCTGCCAGGAAGGAAGCTGCCTCGCTGGGCTTTGGTTCAGCCAAAGCATCTCATCCCCTTGGCTCCATCACTGCTGGTTTGGGGACACCCAATCCCTCAGATCCCACCTGGAAGCTGAGCTGGGGGATGCTGAAAGCAAAGAGCAAAGTGGTGGGAGCTGCTCGTGTGTCTTCCCTCCCTCAGGCTGGCTGGAAAGGGCAAGGATCAGCAGCTGGCACTGCCCCAGCTCAGTGCTGTGAAGGACGTGGGGCCACTGGGATCCAGGCCAGGGAAGGAAGGAGCATTTTGGGATCCTGGAGCAGTGTAGGTGTGAGTGAGCCTGGCAGGAGCTGCTCCAAGAGATCCCCTGGGCTGTCAGCCAAGAGCAGCCAGAAAAGCACTGGGGTTTTCTTTTTTTTTTTGTTTGTTTTTTTCAGAAGTAGAGGGAGCTCCTTGGAGTGGCAGCACCCAATCCATGCTGCCTGGTCTCACATCAAAGCACCCAGGGACAGGCAGCAGCACCCCAGGGTGCCAGGCACAGGGCAGAGGCACCTCAGAAGCTCTGAGAAGGGATTTTTGCTGCAGGACAGACTCTCTAACCCACCCCTCACCTCCCCAGGAGCTGAGCTCAAGCAGGAGGGAGTTCCTCTGGAGCCACACAGATGCTGGAGCCTTCACCCAAAGCAGAGATCAGCAGGAACCACCCTTGGGACACAGCACCCTCCTGCTGTGTCCTGGAAAGCTCTCCCAGAGCCTTTCTGAGGGGCCAAGAAACCCAGGAGGGATCCCCAGGCACTCAGCAGGGATGGGAGCAGAGCACACGGAGTGGTGCCAGGAGGAGGAGGAGGAGGAGGGAAAGGCCCTTTGGCCACTCTCAGGCACCACTGTCCCATGCCAGCAGCCTCACTGCTTCCAGGGGACAGCCAGCAGCATCCCAGGACCTGCTGTGTCCCATCCCTGCCCTGGAGGTCAGGAAGGACCAAGAGCCCAAGCAGACTCCATGTCGGGTCTCCTGGGGATCCCAGCTGGCAGCACAACCACATCAGGCTCCAACATTTCCTACCCGGAGCTTTTTTTGGGTCTCTGAGATGCTCAAAGCAGAAGTTTCCATGACTGAACAATTCCCACAGCTGCCTGCAGGCAGCCAGAGAAGCCCAAGGAAAGCTCCAGCATGGCAGGGAGCAGGAGTGGGGCTGGCTGGGGGAAGGATTGAGGCTGTCATCCGGGAAGGATTGGGGCTGGCTGGGGGGGGGATGACAGCCTCAATCCTTCCCCCTCCTCAATTTCCCTCCTGCTGCCACCAGAAGCCTCACGGGGGGAAGGGGACAGCCCACTGGAATCCCCCAGGGAGCTGGTGACAGGGAGGGCTGCCCCCCAGCACCTCCACAGCCATCCTTGGGGTTCCCTCACTCACCTTCTTGTGTTTTTTGGCCATCCACTTGTCCCAGTTGTTGAGCATGTCCAACCATTTGGACTCCCTCTGCCTCAGCACCTCCAGGGGCACCTCCTCCAGCCTGAGGGGCAGGAGAGGATGGTCAGTGCCCTCCTGATGTGTCCCCACAGAACCCCAATGTGTGTGTCCCCCCCGCCCCTAACCCCGGGGTAACCCCACACCCCCAAACTCCCCCCTTGGGGAGCAGAGCCAGAGCATCCCTGGGGATCCGGGGAGCTGAGGGGGGTCAGCAGGGGGCTGCTGGCTGCTGGCAGGAGAGAGCCAGGGCCAGGAGCATCGTGTCATCCACACAGTCCTCCTGGTTCCCCAAAAACCTGGCACTGCTCCAGACCCGGCAGAGAGCCCGGCCCAGGCTCCCCCAGGAGGAGGGGAATGTTTTCCAGGCACAGCCTGGCCAGGGAATCTGATTTAACCCTGCTGAAACAGGCAGGGATGGAGAGGCAGGCAAAGAGAAACCAAGGATGGAGAAGCCAGGGAAGGAGAGGCCACTGCCCCCCTCCTCAGGCACCCTCTGATTTCACCAGAGAGTGACAGAGAGTTTGGCCAAGCCCAAGGATGGACATCCCAAAGGGAATCAATTCCCATCAATGGAGAAGCCAGACCGACCCCAGGAGCAGTCAGATCCTTTTTTAATAACCCCACAACAGTGGTTTGGGGTCTGAGCATCCCCCAGGGAGGTGCAGAGCACCCATCCCAGCTCTGGGACACACAGCTCCTGCCTCCTCCCACCCCACTGCTGCTCCCTGCTCCCTGCCCAGCCCCTTCCCTGCAGCTCCCACCCACCACCGAGGGTCAGACAGGGATGGGAGGGATGGTCTGGGAGAGCAAAACCTCTGGGAATGGCTCAGCAGCAGCTCGGGATGGGAGGGAGG
>JAAWXA010000024.1:11424312-11442814 GCA_038090715.1 Florisuga fusca | reverse complement strand
CCCCCCCCCCTTGGCACCTCGTTATCTGGGTGCTGATGTCTGTGGCTGCAGCTCAGCCCTGACAGGAGGCACAGCAAAAAAAAAACAACCCAAAAAACCCTTTTTTCCAGACCTGGATGCTCTCCAGAGCTTTGTGCCACTAAAGGGTAAAATCCATTTGCCAAGAAAACCTTCCCCCAAATTCAAACTGATTTTTCTAACCTGTCCCCAGGTGCACATTCAGGAATAACATCAGAAATTTTAACAACCCCCTTTATGTGCAGCTTTTCCTACAGTATTTCCTGCCTCTTCTGTGATTAAACTGCTTTAATTACAACCCCCCAGTGGATCTCACCCCCTGCAGCCCACCCCAGTGCTCCATTTCCACCTCTCAAAATCCCTCACACCCCCCAGGAATGGGCATTGCCAGAGCCTGAACCCTGCTGTGTGTTTATTAAAACAAACCCCAGGCTGGGGAGGAGCTGCCCAGCAGTCCCAGAGCCAGGGAAAAGCTGGAAATGCTCCTGGGGAGGGAGAAGAAATTTCCAAGTTGAGGAGGAGATAAAGAGGAAAGAACAAAGGGTTTAATGGGTGATGTTGAAAAGGAAGGAGGCTGCAATTAGGAAGTGGTTAAATGAAGCAACAAAGCACTGCAGGCAGGCAGATGATGTTCTTGGTGAGCACAAATCCCTCCAAGATGGATCTAAACTAAGCTGGGCATGACCTGGATGCTGCTTGGGGAGAGAATTCAATGAGAGGCAGCAGCAGAGCATCTCTAACTAACAGATTGCTGCCTTAACACACTGGGTCACTACATTTACACACCTCAAAGCTCCCTCAGCCCCCTCTTCCTTTCATCAGTTCCCCCCCCAAGAGTCTCTTTTTTTCACACTAGGATTGGCAGGCAGGCACTGGAGCCCTGGAAACAGGCAGGAAGATTCCAAAGGTTGGGGTGACACAAGTGGCAGAGCAGTGCCAGCACATCTTGGGGCTCACAGCAGCTCCTATTTCTTTCTGCCTCCTCTCTCCTTGAGGGCCAGGTGGATCAGGGAGCCACTGGTCATGTTGTAGTAAGCCAGGGAGTTGGAATCCTTGATGAAGATGCCCTGAGGGGAGGAGAAAAGAAAGAAAAAAACCCCCTAAAACAACAGTCACAATAGAAATCTCAAGTGAGATAGAAATCTCAATAGAAATCTTCCCACAAAACCCCAGAGAGATGAAGCCCTCTCAGCCCTGCTCTCAGAAAGGGTGAAAAAATCCTAAAAAAACCCCCTGGAATGATGCCAGGGTATCCAAAGGTGGGCAGGGAAGGAGGTGGGAGTGATGCTGGAGTACAAACACCACACACTAAATACCTCTACACAGTCACCAAGTGGAGTTATTTATGCTCTACTCCTTAAAAAAAAACACAAAAAAACCCAAACCCAAGCCAACCCAGTTTGTGCTTCCTTCCCAGCTAAGAGTTAACTCAGGATCTGCCCCCAGCTGAGCTCCTGAGGAGGTGTCAGTGCCCAAAGTTCACTGCTTAGGCAGCAGGTTGTGGCTCTGCAGGCACGTGGCTGGAAAGAAAAAGGATGAAAAGGGAACTTGTGCCTTTTGAACAGCTCCAGTCAAGAGGAAGAGTCAAATCTCTTTCCTTCTGCCATCTGGAAACAGCCTTCCCAGAGCTGCCAGGATTTGGGGGGGGGAATTCTCACAGAACACAGCAGAAGGCTGCATTTAAATGTCAAAAAAACCCCAAACAACCCAAACCCACCACCCAATAACCCAATTTCTCTGATTTCAGAGAAACCCATCAAGCTTTGGGGGCTCATCTGCAGCAGTGAGAGTGAAGATGCCTCTGATGCCACCTCAGCAAGGCTGATCCTGCTGTCCCAGAGAGGAGGAGCATTCCCTTTCCTCCTCACAACCTCTCCCTGGAGAAAGCAGACACAATGAGCAGCACTTGAAGGGCTTCCACCCACCTCATACTGCAGCTTCTGCTTCCCAGCTGGCATCCCTGTGGCCTCGTGGATCTTCACCTTTATAACAGAGACCTAAAAAAACCAGGAGAGCTTCCTCAGGGTGCTGCTCCACCAGTTTCCCCCCCCCAAGGGGTGAGGGAAGAGCCAGAGTATCACAGCTCCTGCCACACAGGTCAGCTGCTGCTCTCAGAGCAAAGAAATTTGGGAGTAAAAGAAGGCAGGGGGAGGGGAAGGAGAGGGCAAGTTAATCAACCACATGCCTGGTCTGAGAGAGGAAGGGTAAACACCAACACTTGGCCATTCAGCTTCCATTCTGTCTTGTCCTGCATGTTGGGAACTTGGACTTTGACTGTGACAGGACCCTGGAGGAAACAAAGATAAGAATCTGGGGTGGGTGAGGAGGCTCAGGACATGACAAAGGAGAAGCAGACACATTATTTATAGATACTCAGAGGCAGAGAAATTATTTGTTTTCAAAACAAGCCCCAGGATCTCCACTTCCCAGTGAACACACAGAAATGTGTTTGCCTCAACCCCCAGGAAGCTGCTTCCCTGTTACCAAAATAAAACACTGGGTTGGATTCCTCCCTCTGTCTGCATCACACATTCCCAGGATGAGAGAGTGAACCTAGGGAGTGATAAAACAGGTGCCAGCTCCTCTGTGAAAACGTCCAGCACAACCCTTCAGCCTTCTTAAAGGACTTAAAAACTCCAGGCAGGATGAGGGCTCTCCTGGGGAAGGCTGAGGTTGTCCTGGAACATATCACATTACCACACATGCTGACACTGATCTAGTAAATCTCCTTGCAGCTCCAGCTTACTGCTCTCTTCTGCTTCAAAGCTCATTAGCAGCTTCTGGTTCTGCTTTGCAATTACCTTCTTTACTCATTATGCTGCTTTACCTACTGCTCATCACCCTTAATTACAGCAGAGTGGGATCTCACTGCTGCACTCTGCCTGCTGACACCCAGGGCAGCTCTCTTGGCTCAGGGGAAAGGAGGCACCTCCAAGCTGCTCCCTCCATCAGAACATCTCTGTGTCCACCTCCTCCTCCCTGCAGGCTTCACAGCCCCTCCAGGTGAGGGATCAGGGCTCTGGTGCTTCCCCCCACCCCCTCCCAGACCTTGTTCCTGCGTAGAAACTCCTCCTCTGGGATCAGACTGTCCTCACTCTTCAGTTTCTTGGAGACTGGTTCATCCTCCATGGGGGGAGGAGGGTGAACAGGAGGCATTGGGGCTGGGGAAGGAACTGGAGCCACAGGAGGTGCAGGAACAAATGCTGAGATGGGAGAGAGGAGACACAAACCACAAGGCAGTCATTCCCTGAGCTGGTGGGGCAGATGTTCTCTCCAATAAAAACTCTCCCAGCAGAGCCCTAAAGGCTGAAAAACAAATTCCCCAGAGCATAGAGGAAGTGAACACGACCCCAGAGCAACACACAAACTTCCAAATGTGTGATCCTTGAGAGGGGAAAAGAGTCCAGGAAAAGACACTGAGCAGCACAAGAGCTTCCTGCAGGTCTTGCAAAAAAGAAAGTGCTCTCAGTCTGGGACAGGGTGGTGCCATTTTAGAAAAGAAAAAAAAAAGGAAGAATTGCTTTTTATATTCTGCTTTTCCACTTAAAAGCAACAAATGCTAAGAAAGGGGCCAGACAACATTTTTTTCCTCCTGCAGCAACAACTTCTGTGACACCCAGTGAGGTCCTGGCAGTTCCTCTTTTCCTGTGGTTCCTTTTGGATTCCCCTTGCCCTGGGCAGGCTCCCAGGGATGGAGACAGAATTCTCCATGTTTCAGAGCATGACTGCCAGGTAAATCACATCAACCACCCCCCCAAAATTCCTAACAGTGGGATTTAGGGTCTGCAACCCCACTCCTAATCCCAATCCCACACCATTATCAGAGGATAAAAGGATAAAAACCCCTTTTCCCCCTAAATTTACCCAGAAATGAGGTGAAAATGAAGCAGGAGGAGGAGGAGTTACTGACCTGTGGGTACAATCATGGGTGGAGGGCGTGGGCTCATGATGGGAGGAGCAGAGGGGGGCATGGGGACCACGTTGATGCGTGGGGTGTGGATGATGGGGGGCATGGGGGTGGCTATGACTGATCCTGGGGGCAAACGGACCACGGAGGTCATGGGGGGACGAGGCATGACTGGAACTGCTGAGACAACAGCAGCACGGACAGGAGGAGGCATCTGGAGAGAGAAAAAGGGATAAATGGCCTTAGCAGGGACCTGCAGAACATTTGGGGGGATCAAAATCACCATCAAAACAACACACAGAGGGGTTTCTGCTGGCCAAAGAGCCCACCAAGAGCCTCTTTAAAAAATTTATTTCCCTCATCTACCAGAGCCACAGAGGAAGCTTCAAGATTACTTCCTTGTTCTCTGCATTCTCTCTCAACTTTGCAACACATCAGGCAAAGATTTTCTGTTATTTGTGTGATATGCAGTGAGCACTTAAACTTCTGAGCAGCAGTGGGTCAGAATGTAATTATAAACCCAAAGAGAGCTGCTTACTGTTTTACATGGAATGAAGAATAAATGTTTCTGATTTTTAGAAGATTCTTTTTAAAAATTCATGTTGTCCTGCTAAGCATATTCCTTCAAAAATGTGGTTTCCATGACATTTATACCCTAGAAGCTTTTCTTAGTGCTGATGACAATAAATTTGAGAGCTCTGCTCAGTAACAGGCAGCAGAACCCTTGGGGCAGGGCAGACACCTCCCAACTTTTCTTACACCTAAAAAAAGCCCCACCACCCATTCTTGTGTTGGCCACAACCCCCTCCCTCCAAGCTCTCTCCCTCCAAGCTCTCCCTCTGCTGATCAAATCGTTTTGGTACCTCCCAGGGATGAAAAGCTCCACCCTAAGTCTTATTTTTTTTAACAGCAAGTCCAATAAGGCTCTTCCTATTAATTAAATCACTTGGAAACACAAAGTCACTCTAAACCTGCTCCTAAAGCCAGCACCCTGCTGTTAATTAACCCCTGCCCTTTGTCAGGACTGCCTCCTAATTAACCCAGCTCTGGGGCACTCACAGTGGGGGGCCGAGGCACGGAGGAGGTGATGGGCTGAGCACTGGCTGCTGGGTTGGCTGCTGAGGAAGGGGGAGGTGGCTGAGGGATTTCGTTGGGTTTGCTGGGCCCGATTTTCTCTTTGCTGTCATCTTCTGGCACCAATCCCTTGGCCTTGTGGATTGCTTCAATTTGTTCTTGGAGAGTGATGTTGGCCTGAGCTGCTTGCTGGGTACGGGCCATGCTGCCCGAGTGGCCATCCCAGGTCACCTGGGAGGGGACAAGGAATCACAAACTCATGGAAAAAAATCGCCCAAAATCAAATCCACCAAAGCAGAGTTAACTCTCAGCTGCAAAAACTCAGAGAGCAGCTTTACACTGAGCCCAAAGACTCCCTGTATCATAGAATCATAGAATCATAGAATCCTAGGGGTTGGAAGGGACCTCGAAAGATCATCTAGTCCAACCCCCCCTGCCAGAGCAGGGCCACCTAGAGCACATCACACAGGAACGTGCCCAGGCGGGTTTTGAATGTCTCCAGTGAAGGAGACTCCACAACCCCCCTGGGCAGCCTGTTCCAGGGCTCTGTCACCCTTACTGTAAAAAAATTTTTTCGAATATTCAACTTGAACCTCCTATGCTCCAATTTGTACCCATTACCCCTTGTCCTATCGCTGGTCACCACTGAGAAAAGCCTAACTCCATCTCCCTGACACTCACCCCTTACATATCTGAAAACATTGATGAGGTCACCCCTCAGTCTCCTTTTCTCCAAACTAAAGAGACCCAGCTCCCTCAGCCTTTCCTCATAAGGGAGATGTTCCACTCCCTTAATCATCTTAGTGGCTCTGCACTGGACTCTTTCAAGCACTTCCCTGTCCTTCTGGAACTGAGGGGCCCAGAACTGGACACAATACTCCAGGTGTGGCCTCACCAATGCAGAATAGAGGGGGAGGAGAACCTCTCTTGACCTACTAACCACACCCTTTCTAATGCACCCCAGGATGCCATTGGCCTTCTTGGCCACAAGGGCACATTGCTGGCTCATGGTCATCCTCTTGTCCACCAGGACCCCCAGGTCTCTTTCACCTACACTGCTCTCCAGCAGGTCAGCCCCCAACCTATACTGGGACATTGTGTTGTTCTTCCCCAAATGCAAAACTCTACACTTCGCCTTGTTAAATTTCATCAAGTTTCTCCCTGCCCAACTCTCCAGCCTGTCTAGGTCTCTCTGAATGGCAGCACAGCCTTCTGGTGTGTCAGCCACTCCTCCCAGCTTAGTGTCATCAGCAAACTTGCTGAGGGTACATTCTATACCCTCATCCAAGTCGTTGATGAAGATGTTGAACAACACCGGTCCCAGTACCGACCCCTGAGGGACTCCACTAGTCACACACCTCCAACCAGATTCTGCCCCATTGACTACAACTCTCTGACTCCTTCCTTTCAACCAGTTCCTGATCCACCTCACTACCTGATCACCAAACCCATACTTGATCAACTTATCTACAAGGATGCTGTGAGAGACGGTGTCAAATGCTTTACTGAAATCAAGATAAGCCACATCTACTGCTCTTCCATCATCTATCCACCTGGTAATTTCCTCATAGAAGGCTATCTCTCCCAGTTGTCAGGTAATAACTACAGGAAACTTGGGAGAAATCCCAGAGTTTCCACTCTACCTTCTCCTCTGGTTTCTGGATTTCTTCTTCCCCAATCTTTTTCCCAATTGCAGTCTCTTCCACACCAAAGATGTCAGTACGACGCTCTGCCAGCTGCTTCAGGCTGCTCTCAATATCCAGACCTGCAGGCAAGGAGAGAAATCCAGATCCAGCTGACAGAATCCAAGCCAGATATGAGCAGATCACTTTTAATCACCTTGTAAACTGGTTGGCACCTCGTGGCTAAGATGTGGCTCATCTCCAACCCCCCTGCCATGCCCAGGGACACCTCTCATCCAGCCCAGGATGCTCCAAGCCTCATCCAACCTGGGATTGAACTCCCCCAGGGAGGGGGCAGCCTGTGCCAGGGTCTCCCCACCCTCCTACTGAAGAAATTTCTTCCTAAGATCCTGCCTAAACCTCTTCTCCTTCAGCTTAAATCTATTTCCCCTTCTATCACTGGACACTCTTATTTAAATTCCCTCTCCAGCATTCCTGTAGGTTTCCTTCAGGTGTTGGAAGGCAGCTCTGAGGTCCCTGTCCTGCTCTGGGCCAGGATAAAGGGGATTTTCTGGTTTGTCCTTTTGCTTTCAGCTCAGTCTCTTGGCAGGAGCTGCACTTGCTGAAATGAACAGCAAGTTTCTCAGGCAGTGGCTGCTCCTGGGACTGATCCCACGGGATGTTTGGAGTCACTGCCAGAGCCTGGGGTGCAGAGCCAAGGCCACTGCTCAGCTCTGAGGAACATTTTACCCTCCAGAAGGAGTCAAGAGGTCCCACCTGAACCCTCCTCTGGGGAGGAACAGACAAGAGAGATGCCAGAACTGACCAAACAGAGGATTCCATCCCATACACCTCAGACTCAGGAGAAATTTCAGGGATCACCAGGATCAAACACCCTTTCTGCTCCCTTACTGCCCCTTCCTGCTCTTCCTTCACCTGTTCCCTGTGTGCTTCAGCATCCTGGGAGGATTCCATCCCTTCCTCTGCCTGTGCTCCTGATCCATCCCAGCCTGAATCTGTGTGTTCCTGCCTCCAGCTCCCAACTGCTCCTGACTCCAGGATTCCAGCCTGGACTTTCCCAGGGCTGCCCTGCAGCCTCGGGGGTGACCTGAGAGTTATTGGGGGAGAGGGGGGAGGAACCTGGGATCAATTTTCCTGTCTATTTGTATAGATTTAGTAATTTTTCCTATTTATCATTCCTGTTCCATTCAAGCTGTGTAGTTTAGTTTCCAACCCATCAGTCTCTTTCCCTTATTCTCTCTCCTTTCCTTATCAGGGAGGAGAGGGGGATTGATAGAAAAATCTGTTATTGGGTTTAATTTCTGGGCCAGTGTCAAACCCTGACAGTCCCCCTGGAGTCTTCTCTTCTCCAGCCTGAACAATTCCAGCTCTCCCAGCCCCTCCTCTCTTTTTTTAGAAGCAGAGTGCAGCTGATGGCTGCTCAGCGGCAGTTACAGCTCTTTGCCTTGAAGTTTCCAGAAAGCATCAGAGAATCATTTGGGTTGGAAAAGACCTCCCAGAACTGATCAAAGACAGCTCAGTTCTTCCCCCAGCACTGCCCAGGCCACCACCACCCCCTCCTGTCCCTCAGCACCACATCTCCAGGCTCTGAAACCCCCCCCAGGGATGATGGGGACTCCAGCCCTGCCCTGGGCAGCCTGGGCCAGGCCCTGACAACCCTTTTAGGGATGGAATTGTTCCCAAGTTCCAACTTAAACCTCCCCTGGCACAACTTGAGGCTACTTCCTCTTGTCTTACTGCTTGATCCTTGGGAAATGAGACCAACCCTCCCCTGGTTTCAACTTCCCTGAAGACACTCAGGCAGATTGTTACATTTAACAGCTCTTATCTTGGGAGCTGGAGGGAGTGAGGGGGAGTTGTAAAGAGCTCAGCTGGAAACCAGGCTTTGGAAGCTGTGCCAGGGGCTGGAGCTGACCTGGAGCATAGACCTCATCATCACTCTGCTTTTCCCGGATGGATCTATCCCTCTGCTCCAGCCAACGAGGGTCCAGCAGCCCAATCCTCATGTGTTCTTGCATTTTACTGGCAGGAATTTTCTCTCCAGTGATGGGAGAAACCAGATACTCATCAGGAGCTGGAGCAGGTGGTAATGGTTTGGAAGCTGGAATAAAACAAAGGCACACTTGTCAAGAAAAAACCCAGCAGAGGAGAGGCAGCCTTGAAAAGAAATGGTTTGGTGATGGCTCAGGAAGAAAGGAGGTTGTTTTTCACCAGCTGGATTTACCTTTGGGATCATAATCTTTCCTTACAATGACCTGATCTGGAGTGGGAGGCAGAGGTGGTGGCATTGGAGTTTCTGGAGGTGGAGGAACCTTCTGACCTTCATCCTCATCATCTGAGCCCTTATTTAAGAGGAAAAAAAATCACAATAAGTTTCTCTAGTCAAATACCACTTGAGAAAGGTATAAAAATCCTTTTTAGAGGTGGAAGAAGGGGTCACACAGCTCCAGGAGTTCCTTTGCCCCTGGTGGCTTTGCTCCTCTGGTTCTTTCTGGATAATCAGAGGCCCTAAAAGAGGAAGCAAGGACTCCTCAGCTTCCACATGACCACAGCAGAGCACACAGAGGCTTATGGTTAGGTTAACCCAGCTCTTGTTCCTTGTTACCAGAACCAGTGGGCAGAGGAAGAGTGCAGAATGAGTCAGCTGCCAGGGCCAGAGGCTTGGTGCAAAGGGAAGCTCCACAGGTCTGATCACAGAAATAGAAAATCCAGCCCATGAGGTGATAAAAGTGGCTGGATTTCTCTCTTGGGAATCGTATTGTCATGGGAAATGTTAGAAATACCCTAAATTCCAGCCTAACAGGTTGTTTGGAAATCCTATTGGAAGGAAATCTGATTTCCTGAAGAAACTGAGGAACTTCTTCAGGGTGAAGCTGAAGGGAATCCTGAACCAACTTTATGGGACCAAAAGCTGCTCCTTTGGGCCCGTTACCTCATCCATATCCTGCACTTGTGTGTCTTGATCAAGCTGGGCTGGGGGCTCATCTGTTTTCTCTTGCTTTTCATCCTCCTCATCTGACTCCACCTCCATCTCCACCTCCTCACTTTCTCCAAACTTCTCGTAACGTTCCTGGATCAGGATTCGAGCTCCCAGTTCCTCTGGAGTGGTGGGAGGAGGGAAATTCCCTACAAAGCAGAAAACAAGAGCTGCTCTTTCTGTCTCTCATTTCATTGCTCAGTGCAGAGACAACTCAGCAATAATTTCTTGAATAAAAAAACCAGTTTCTCTACAAAGCTGCAGCAACAAAATGACCTGGGAGCCAAGAGGAAGGGAAGAGATGGGATGAGCACAGGACACAGGAAGATGCTCACAGGTTGAAAGCACCTCCAGGAAGTGGGACAAGTTCCACTGTCCTGGTGGAAGTGGACAAGAGGCCATTTGTGGAGTCCTGGCCTTAGTGCAAGGAGAATTTTACTGAGCCAGAAAAGCCCAGCCCTGCACAGTGTCCCTGGAAGGCTTTCCCTTTTATCTCTGCAGGATATTCAGGTGTCAATCCCAAGGTGTGTGTTTAAAAAGGGCATCTGAGGACACAGCTCCTCCTCCCAGGCAGCAGGAGATCACAGCTCCTCAACATCAGTACCTTGCTCATTGGGCTGGAAGTCAACAGTTTCCACGACCACAAAGTCATGCCAATCAATCTGGGCATAAGCAACACGTTCCTTTTCCTTCTCCTCCTCTTCCTTCTTTCTCTCTCGCTCCTGGAATTTTGCCCATTCCACTCTGTAATACACCTGGGAGGGCAGATGGAGAGCAAATGACACCCCAGGTCAGAGAGGGAAGACATCCCAGCATCCCCCAGCCAAAGCTTTTCAGGGCAGTGACACCTGCAGGGACCTGGCACAACAGAGAAATCTTTGTATTTCATTTAGAAATGAGAGGTGTAGAGAAAGCTCCTGCACCAGCTTTGCAAAGTGCCTTTATTTGGGGTTTTTTTTTAAAGCTGGAACTGCAGAAGTGGTGAGCCAATATCCAAACCTCCCCAGGAACACCCTGACTTAGGGTGAGGATTCACAGCAGCACTTCACCACAGCCCCATAATGTCACCATCCCAAGGGAAAAGCCATCTCTGTGACAATTACAGAAGTCAGAGGGCTAAGGAAGAGCTTGGAAGGAGTGGAGGTGACTGAGGAGTGAGAGTGAAGTTGCCTGAGGGAAACATTCCACTTCATGAAGGGCTTGGGAATGGGGTTGTGCAGTCTCTGTGCCTCAGTGCCCCCCAGGCTGGGCACCCTGTGCTCAGCTGACTGCCTGGAGAGAAGGGATTTTTATTCTCTGGATATTTGAATTTGCTGCAAGTCAAACACATGCAAAGAGAAAGAATTTCACACACCACTGCAATGCCTCAGCAATTCTGCACGTGCAATTACCTGGTCTAGGACTTCCTTGGGGTTCTCAGCCTCTTTCTTGAGTTTGAGGAGCAAGCCTTTGGGTGGGATCAGGATCTGCAAGGTATGGCACAGGAGAATTGGGGACCATTCTTTATGCCAAAGCCTCTTGCAAAGCACTCATTCTCTTCCCACACCAGCAGACCCTCAGGGCTACATCCCATTTTACTCTCTTGCACCTTTCTGATCACTTGGCTCCTGGTTTATTCACATAAGGGAGTTTTTTACCTCCCTTCCAGCAGCACCTGACACCTCTAGTAGCAGCTTGCTGTGCCCAGAACTGCCAAACCTCCTCCAGATAGTCACCCAGAGCCAGACTGACAGGGGGGGAGGCCTCACAAACTCCACCCTGCAGCACTCAGGTGACTGTCCCCTCCCTCCCCCTGCCAGGTACCTTTGTGTACTGCTCCACCAGCTTGGTGAAATAGTTGAAGAGGCTGTGCTGGGGCCTTAGGAAATCAAACTGGTAATTCCTCTGCTCCTTCTGCATCAGCTGGGTGAGGAACTGGCGGCCGTTCCGAGCCACAAACTGGGCAGTCAGCTTCACCACATCCAGGTCGAAGGCGGAGATGGAGGGAGGATCCGCGATGAACTCGAACTCTGGAGGTGGCTCCTTGGGAACCACAGTCTCCTGGATCACCTGGGCCTGCACCTGCAGGGCAAAAAAAAGTTGGGAGCAAACCCTCAGCCACAATCCTCACCAGCCAGAGGGCTGCTGAGGTATAAAATATGAAAATGTTTTAGATTTTCATATAAAATATGAAATATAAAATATGTCTCTGGAATTCGTGTTTATTTTTTCTGCTTTTCTTTTTAAAATACACCAAAAATATTCTCAATTAATAGATTTTTTTCCCCCAAACTTAACTAGCTTCTGGTTTATATCATGCTTGACAAGCTCCTAAGATCAGACTGCTCATCCTGGTACACGTCCAGACAAAGAGAATAAACTTAGGAAGGTAACCAGGACTGAAAAGAATGATAATAAATAAAAAAGAAGTTCCTGGGATGGCAAAATCTGGGTTATCTTTAGCAAGTCTGTGTGCCAGTGAGTTAGGAAAAGACAGAACTCCTTCTGCTGGATAAAAACTCCAAGAGAAAAAGGAGTCTTCTTCTTCCCCCCCCTTCTCTCTCTCTCCAAACTTTGGCTTCAACTATAAAACAGCAGCAGAAGAAGAANCAGTGACTCAATTCCAGAACAGAAATGCCCAGGAGAAAGCAGGCACGTGGCTGGGAGGAGGTGTTTTCCTGCAGCACACAACATCCCCATCCAGCACATCACAGACTGGTGCAGCCCTGGCACAAACCACATGTTCCACATGACCAACAGCTCAGATTTCATGCTTTCTTCCTCTTTTTTTTTGTTTTTTTTGTTTTCCCCTTCACCAAACTTAGCAAATCCCAAAAAAAAAAAAAAGCCAAAGCAAGCATATGGCAAGTGCTGCACTGAGAGTTCTGCAAAAACATACAATTCCCTTCTATTTAAAGGGGGATTAATCTGCCAGTGGCTGCAGTCAGATTAATAACAATCAGATTTTAGGGAAAAACACGGGGGTTCCACCCCCCCCCCACCACTCCAGCCAGAGAGCAGGACTGCGGAGGGGACGGTGATAACATCTTAATTGCTCCCTGGTTTTTAGTTTTCCTTAACAACTCTTCTCTCCAAAGTAACCACTTGTGTTTCCCCTCTCTTAACAGTGATATTTTGTTTCCCCTTTCCTAAAAGAAATCCTTGAGGCTTGCTGAAGCTTCAAAACGTGGGAGTGTGCAGTTTCCAGGCCTTTCTCTGAGCAGTGGCTGCATTTTCCTCATTATCTGAATATTAAAATAATAACTGGGATTGTGACAGCTGCCCAGTGCTCAGGAATCCACTGCCTCTCCCCATCAGGGGAAAAATTCCCCCCCTGACCCACCCAGCACCTTTCTGGACCTCCAAGTGGCACCCAGCACCCTCTGCCAGGGCTGCACCCCAGCATCCAGCAAGGATTTAGGGGTGAGATTGCTGCAAAGCTCTCCTGGCAAGAGTTGGGTGCAGTTAGAGAAGCAATCTGGGTATCACACCCCTTCCTCCACCCCTTTGTCACTTGGGTTTGGTTCCCAGAGCCCCAGGACAAGAGAAGAGCTTCACAAAAAAAGAAAAACCACCTGGAAGGGAAGGGAACTGCCAGGAAGAGCTTCTCACTGCAGGACAAGGCACCCTGTGCTGTAAAGCTTTCCTGCAAAACCTCCCCAGCAGAGTTTGTGTCCACTGAGAGTTCCAGGTGGGAGGAATCCTGGATGGAACAGCCTCTGAAAACTGATGGAATCCCAGGAAACTCACTGCAGGCACAGCAGCCTGATGATCACCTCAAGAAAATGGACATTCCCAAGGTGAAACAGCTCTGAAGCCAGCCAGGCTTCCCCTTTCCTCCTCCAGAACTGGATCCAGTTTGGGGCTCCCCAGTCCAAGAGGGACAGGGATCTGCTGGGAAGAGGCCAAGGGAGGATGCTGGAGGGACTTGAGCATCTCTGCTGGGAGACAAGACTGAGAGCCCTGGGGGTGTTCAGCCTGGAGAAAAGAGGGCTGAGAGGGGATCTCAGGAGGGAACATCAATAGCTGAGGGGTGGGGGGCAAGAGGAAGGGGCCAATCTCTTCCCAGTGGTGCCCAGTAACAGGCCAAGGGATACTGGGTTAAGGTAGAACGTGGGAAGTTCCAGCTCAACCTGAGGAGAAACTTCCTGACTGGGAGGCTGAGGGAGCCCTGGCCCAGGCTGCCCAGAGAGGTGCTGGAGTCTCCTTCTCTGGAGCCTTTCCAGCCCCCCTGGATGTGTTCCTGGGGGATCCTGCTGGGGCAGGGGGGTTGGATGGGATGAGCTCCAGAGGTCCCTCCCACCCCCTGGCATTCTCTGATTCTGTGCCATGGGTGAATCACTTTGCACTGGAATTTTCCCCCATTTTTACCCCATGAGAGATCTTGTAATGAAGGTAAAAAGGAATGTGCATTGGGTTTGACTGGTTTGCTTGAACTGAACTGAAATTTTGAAGTCTTTTGTCCTATGGGGGGTCCTTGGGCTGAGCCTGGGGTGGGGGTTCCCATTCTGTGAGCCTCCAGGATGGTGCACAGCATGCAGAGCACCTGGAAAGCTGTGAGAGGCCTGGACAAGGCAGTGCCCTTTCCCCAGGGCACAGCCACCTTCTGCACTCCAGGCCTGGAGGGGAAATTGATCCTTCTGGGAGAAAAAAAAAGGAAATTTCTATAAAAAGAGCATCCAGGCAGCCCAGGATGAACCTCAAGGGATTCCCTTGCCCAGGGAAGGAGTCCTGAACTCCCAGCTCCAGTACCACATCACTCCAAACAGCAGCAAACCAGAAAAAAAATCCCAGAGTATCAAGAGTTTCACAGCTTTGAGCTGTCAGCAAGCAGGGGGGGGACACACCTGCAGCAAAACCCACACCCCAAACACTCAGCTCCAACCCCCTGAGTGCTGTTGGGGTGTTTTTGGCAACCTGATTCCTGCCTCACCTGGTCCCTCAGCTTCACGTGACACCAGGGCTCAGGAGTTCTCCAGAAAAAAAAGCCACTTACCTTCTGGGGAAGCTGCTGCTGAGCACTTTGCTGCTGTTGCATGACCTTGGGGATGGCAGCTGAGGGCTCCTGGGCTTTGCCCTCCTTGAACTCACTGACTTTGTGTCTGTAGTAGGCATGGTAGGGGTCGTTGGGGTTCAAGAAGTTGAATTTGGGGTTATTTATTTCATTCTGACGAATTCGAGCTTCAAATTCGGGACCATTTCTGGAGAGAGAAAAAAAAAACAAAACACCAGAAATTTAGCTGAATGGCATCAGCTCGAGTGTTTGAAATTAGAGACACAGAAAAGAGACTAAAAATTAGATTAAATTGGAATCACAGAAACAAAAAAACCACATCTAAAGGGCCCTCAAACACCTCCAGGGATTGGGACTTCACCAGCTCCCTGGGGAGCCCATCCCAGGGTCTCAGCACTTTTCCTGGGAAAAGCTTTTTCCTCATGTCCAGTCTAAACCTTCCCTGTTGGAGCTGGAAGTCATTCCCTCTGTTCTGTCACTGTGTCCTGGTTTGGGCCAGGATAAAGGGGATTTTCTCTCTTGTCCTTTTGCTTTCAGCTCAGTCTCTTGGCAGGAGCTGCACTTGCTGAAATGAACAGCAAGTTTCTCAGGCAGTGGCTGCTCCTGGGACTGATCCCACGGGATGTTTGGAGTCACTGCCAGAGCCTGGGGTGCAGAGCCAAGGACACTGCTCAGCTCTGAGGAACATTTTACCCTCCAGAAGGAGTCAAGAGGTCCCACCTGAACCCTCCTCTGGGGAGGAACAGACAAGAGAGATGCCAGAACTGACCAAACAGAGGATTCCATCCCATACACCTCAGACTCAGGAGAAATTGGAGGGATCACCAGGGTCAACACCTTTCCTGCTCTTTCCCTTTTTCCCTTCTTCCTGCTCTTCCTTCACCAGTTCCCTGTGTGCTTCAGCATCCTGGGAGGATTCCATCCCTTCCTCTGCCTGTGCTCCTGATCCATCCCAGCCTGAATCTGTGTGTTCCTGCCTCCAGCTCCCAACTGCTCCTGACTCCAGGATTCCAGCCTGGACTTTCCCAGGGCTGCCCTGCAGCCTCGGGGGTGACCTGAGAGTTATTGGGGGAAAGGGGGGAGGAACCTGGGATCAATTTTCCTGTCTATTTGTATAGATTTAGTAATTTTTCCTGTTTATCATTCCTGTTTCATTCAAGCTGTGTAGTTTAGTTTCCAACCCATCAGTCTCTTTCCCTTATTCTCTCTCCTTTCCTTATCAGGGAGGAGAGGGGGATTAATGATAAAATCTGTTATTGGGTTCAATTGCCAGGCCAGTGTCAAACCCTGACACCCTGGTATCCTGGGGGAGGGATCAGCACCAACCCCTCCACGAGGTCCTGGCAGGGAGATGAAGTTTCCCCTCAGCCTCCTCTGCCTCAAAATGAAGTCTTCTTCTCTGGGATTCAGATTGGATGTCAGGAAAAGGTTCTTCCCCATCAGGGTGGTGGAACAAGGGTTGCCCAGGGGGGTGGTTGAGGAAATATTCCAGGTGAGGCTTGAGGAGCATCCTGATGGAGCTGAGGATGGAGCAGGGGTTGGACTGGGTGACCTCTGGAGGTCCTTTCCACCCCAAATCCCTCTGGGATTCCAGGATTCTAAGTGCTGATGTCTGTTTCTTTCCTAGCAACCCCCTTAGCAGACAATTTCCTCCTTGGAAGGAGTTTTCCCCAAGTGCCAACAATATTTGCCTGACTTTATCCTACCCCACAGGGGTGCCACAGCCCCACAGACACAAACAGAAAGATCTCCTGGACAATTCCTCACTGGGTCCATTTCATTTGCTCTTTCAGAGCTGCCAGAATGAGTTTCAGGAGGAGAAAATTCATCCAAGGAAAGAAGGAGATCCTGGAGCACCATATTCCAGAGGGTCCTGAGCTTTATTCCAGGTGCTGCTGAGACCCTCAGATGGTCTCCAGGTACCTCCAAAGAAGGAGAGTTTGGAGAGGAGAAACAAAGAGAGGATAAAAAAGCCCCTGCTCCCCCCCAGAAGGAAGGCAAAGCTTCCATCAGGAGATGAGAGGGGAGAAGGGAACCTTTGGGAGGGGAGGGCAGGCAGCATGGAGCCTGGGAAGGTGGCAGCAAGGAGCTGAGGAGGGGACTGAGCTCCTGTGTCACTGCTGAGCTGCAGGGAGAGGAAAATCTGCTGCCCAGAGACCTCCTGGGGAGGGGAAACAAGCAGAAACATCAAGAGCCAAGGCCTGGCTGGCACTCAGGGGGATGGCAGGCAAGGGAAAGAGGAGCTGGTTTTATTATCACAGGGTTTTGAGTAAAAATATGAGGGGAAATATTGTTTCCTTCTGCCAATCTCACTGGGAAAAACTCAACAAACCTGCAGTGAAGTGCCAGGATTGCTGCACTCTGGGGCTTCCCAGCCACCAGCAGGGGGGAGGAGGAGGGTGAGAAGCCCAGGGGACAGGGGGTGACCCCCGTGTCACTCACCTGGCCACAAAGCTGGCAGTCTTGTCAACAATATTCCTGACTTCTGGAGGAGGGTAAATAATTCCAACCACGGGCTTGGCTGGGGCTGCTTCCTCCTTGGGTTCCTCTTCTGCCTGTGAAGGTGGAAATACAGAAATATGAAGGTGGTTCTCTGGGCTGCTGCCTCCCAGGAGGCAGTTTCCAGCTTGGGTTTTCATTTCAGGTGGTTTTGAGTTGGAAAATTCATCTCCTTTCATTCCCAACTTCCTTGTGTCCAGCAGGAATCACAACCCTGCCCCCTGCTCTGCACTAAAAAAACTTTTGGAGGAATTCAGTGGCCCCAGGGGCACTCAGGGACATTTCTCTGCATTTTTTTTTTAATTTCTGACACAAAGATTTGGTTTAAAAAGCTGAATCACTCATCCAACAAATTCCTCAGCTTCTCAGGGGGGGAGAAAACCACTGGATTGCAGCCCAAGGGTCCCCAGAGCAGGAGAGAAGGAGAAAGGCCCTTCCCTGGGAACCCAAACACACCCTCAGCAGGTTTGGGAATGCTGAGCCCAGAGGAATGCCTGGAACACAGCCCTGAGGAGCATCTGGGCATGGCTAAACACCTCTGGGAGCTGAGAACAACACCCCCTGGGCTCAGAAGGGGCTAAATTCTGAAAGAGTGAACAAGAAAATATTGTTTTATTCCTGTTGTGAGTGAATCAAAAGCTCCTTGCCAGCCCAAAACTCTGCAAGGGCTTTTTTTTTCCTCCCACAAAACCAGCAGCTGCTCTGGGCAGGATGTTCAGGGTGATTCTCTCCTTCCCTCCCCAGATAATTGCACAGGAAAAGCTGTTGGAGAAGGGAGCAGCTCCAGGGGAAACCTTTAGGGTTTAGAATTTTAAGGGGAACAGGCAGGGAAGTGTGAGGGAACTCCCTGCCCCTGCAAAACCCTACAAGGCAGGGAAGGCTCCCAGATCAACCCCAACCTTGATCAGAGTGTGTTAAGAGAAAAGCACCAGGAATCTGCTTGGGTTTCACCCCCAAACCCACCCCCAGGAGCTGAACCACAAGGCAACCCCATCCCTGGGAGGCTTCAACCTCCCTGGGGTGTTGCTGGGCATGGAACCCCCTGGAGTTTGGGGTTTTTTTTTGGGGGGGAGAGGAGAAAACATTGTTTTCTTTCTCCTCCTGTCAGCCACACCAAAACACCTGAGTGAAACAGGATTGTCACTCAGATCCCCTCCCTGCTCACCCCCCTTGGAGGGGCCTCCCCTCCTCCTTTCCTCAGTTTCCCCTTTTCCTCAACTTTCCCCCCTTTCCTTCAGCTTTCCCCTCTTTCCCTGTTTCCCCCCTTTTCCTCATTTTCCCTCCCCCCTTTCCCTCAGTTTTCCCTTTCCCTCAGTTTCCCCCCTTTTCCTCAGTTTCCCTCCTCCCTTCCTCAGCTTTCCCTTTTCCCCAGCTTCCCCCCCTTTTCCTCA
>JAAWXA010000024.1:11411215-11422647 GCA_038090715.1 Florisuga fusca | reverse complement strand
TTTTTCTTTTTCTTTTTTTTCTTTTTCTTTTTTCTTTTTTTCTTTTTTTCTTCTTTTTTTCTTTTTTCTTTTTTCTTTTTTTCTTTTTTTCTTTTCTTTCTTTTTTCTTTTTTTTCTTTTTTCTTTTTCCTTTTTTTCTTTTTTTTTCTTTTTTTCCTTTTTTTTCTTTTCTTTCTTTTTCCTTTTTTTCTTTTTTTCTTTTTTTCTTTTCTTTCTTTTTTTTCTTTTTTCTTTTTCCTTTTTTCTTTTTTTTGTTTTTTTTCTTTTTTTTCTTTTTTTTTATTCTTTTTCCTTTTTTTCTTTTTTTTCTTTTTTTTTCTTTTCTTTCTTTTTTCTTTTTTCTTTTTTCTTTTTCCTTTGTTTCTTTTTGTTTCTTTTTTCTTTTTTCTTTTTTTTCTTTTTCCTTTTTTTCTTTTTTTTTCTTTTTTTCTTTTTTTTTTTTTTTTTCTTTTTTCTTTTTTCTTTTCTTTCTTTTTTCTTTTTTTCTTTTTTCTTTTTCCTTTTTTTCTTTTTTCTTTTTTTCTTTTCTTTCTTTTTTCTTTTTTCTTTTTTCTTTTTCCTTTTTTTCTTTTTTACTTTTTTTTTCTTTTCTTTCTTTTTTCTTTTTTCTTTTTTTCTTTTTTCTTTTTCCTTTTTTTATTTTTTCTTTTTTCTTTTCTTGCTTTTTTCTTTTTTCTTTTTCCTTTTTTCCTTTTATTCTTTTTTACTTTTTTTTCCTTTCTTTTTTTCTTTTTCCTTTTTTTCCTTTTTTTCCTTTTTTTCCTTTTTTTCCTTTTTTTCCTTTTTTTCCTTTTTTTCCTTTTTTTTCTTTTTTTTCTTTTTTTTCTTTTCTTTCTTTTCTTTCTTTTTTTCTTTTTTCTTTTTTTTCTTTTCTTTCTTTTTTTTTTTTTTTCTTTTTTTTCCCCAAATGCTCCTAACTGATGGAAAAGTCCCCCAGGAATCCCTCCAGCAGGACCAGGCAGAAGGGGTGCTCAGGGGGAGGAGGTTTCCCCTGCTGAACACGGGAGGGGAAAGCTGGAAAGCCGCCCGGCAGCTGCTCAGAATCCAGCTCCTGGGAATCATGGAGCAGGGAGAGGGAAGGAAATCCATGTGGCTTGCTGGCTCTGGGCCTGATGGAGAGCAGCAGGCAGGGAGCTGAGGCTTGGCAGCTCCTTTCCTCCAACCTCTGGGAATTTCCCTCCTCCCAGGGAATTTCCTGCCCCTTTCCCCAGGCTCACACCCTCTGCCTTGGGGCTGATCTCAACCCTGATTCTGTTTTCTTCTCTTTCCAGCAGAAGAAGGAGGGGGTCCCCGTGCTGCAACCCACCCCCCAGGATGGGAAAGCTGAGGAGAAGCTCCCGGGATGCTCTTTGCCAGATGTCTTGAGGTCAAAAACTCCCGTGGAAGTTGCCCAGCTTGCTCCCCCGTGTCCATCCTCCCCGGGGCTCTGTGCAGCAAACACCGAATCCTCGGGCAGCCCCATCCCCAGGGTCACCTGCAGCCTGGCTGAGGGCAGCTCCAGTGTCCCCAAGGAGCCAGCAGGATGCTCTGGAGGAGCCTGTGACACCTGCAGCACCACCCGGGCCACCCTCCTGGAGGTGGGCAAAGCCATCAGCAGCATCTGCCAGAGCCAGGACATCCCCTCGGATCTCAGCAGGTTCCAGGAGACGCTGGAGGAGAATCCAGGGAGGAGTTTCTCCATCATGGATCTGAGCTCCTGGGCTGCAGAGCAGAGCAAGGACCTTTCCCGGCTGGGTGAACACCTCCAGGAGCTCAGCCCCCTGAAATCTGAGCTGGAAAAAGCAGAGAAAGAGAAGGAGGAGCTGAGGAAAGAGGTTGAGGACTTCTCCCACTTGCTTCGGGTGGAGAAGGAGAGGCAAGTGCAGCAGAAAAAGGAGGCTGAGGAGCACCTGGAAGCAAAGCAGAAGGAATATTCAGAGGCTGTAGCCAGGCTGGAGCAGGACAAGCAGGACCTGAGGAGGGGTATGGTGCTGTCCCCACCTCCCCATCCCAGGCCCGTGGGGGTTTGCAGGGAGCAATGTGGGGTCCATGGTCCAATCCTGATCCCACGACCCTCAGCAGGGGATAGGGAAGGGGTGGGAAAACCTCCCAGGCCTCAGTTCTGGCCCTTTGTTAAACACCATGAGCCCTTTCCACAGTCCAGGCCCCCTCAACAGGGTTTTCCCCCTCTCAGCCTGGCCAGGAGCTGGTTGTCCACATCCTCCTGCAGCCTCCTCCCAGCCCAGCACCAGCACTGGGGGTGAAACCCTCTGGGATGGGGCCTGTTTGCTGTCCCCATTTTGGAGGAGGTGTTTCAGGTTTTTGTGGCCTTTCAGGAGCTGCTCTGCTGGAGGAAAAACTCTGCACCTTGAAGGAGGAGCTGAGTGCCAAGCAAGCTGCTCTGCAGGACCTGGGTAAGGGGCTCCCAGGGCTCCCCCAGCCTCAGCCCTGGTGGGTTTTTACACCCACGTTCTCTCCCACCTCCTCCAGAACCTCTCAGGGATTGGGGGGATAGAGGCCAAGCAGTGCCCCAACACGGGATCACAGAATCCTTCTGGTTGGAAAAGACCTTTGGGATCATCCCAGTCCAACCCTTCCCCCAGCACTGCCCAGGCCAGCACCACCCCCTGTCCCTCAGCACCACATCTCCAGGTCTGAACCCCCCCCCAGGGATGATGGGGACTCCAGCCCTGCCCTGGGCAGCCTGGGCCAGGCCCTGACAACCCTTTCCAGGCATTGAGAAATCATTCCCCAGCTCCATTCCCTTCTCTGGCCACTCTCCAGCCCCTCAATGTCCTTCTGCTCCTCAGGGTCTCAGAACTGCCCCCAGGATTTGAGGTGCAGCCTCCCCAGTGCCCCGGAGCCCGACCCCCCCTGGCTCCAACCTCCTCTCAGGGGGTTGCAGAGAGCCAGAAGGTCTCCCCTCAGCCTCCTCTGCTCCAGGATCAACCCCTCCAGCTCCTCACAACTTCTCCAGACCCTTCTCCATGTTCTTCATCCCCTACTCCTTGCTTTCCAGAACCTTCTCCTTGTGCTCCAGCCCCTTCCCCAGCTCCATTCCCTTCTCTGGCCACTCTCCAGCCCCTCAATGTCCTTCTGCTCCTCAGGGTCTCAGAACTGACCCCAGGATTTGAGGTGCAGCCTCCCCAGTGCCCAGCACATGGGGACAATCCCTGCCCTGCTCCTGGTGGCCACAAGCCAGGGTGCTGGTGGCCTTCTTGGGCACACATGGGCTGATATTCAGTCCACAGAAGCAGAGTGGTGCTGGTGGGAGCTCAGTGGGTCACAGCCCTGCTTCCCCCTCACCAGGACCATCTCCAAACATCCCCCCCCTCCTGCCAAGCCTCTCCCAAAGGTGCTGTCTCTCCCCAGAGGTGACCAAGACAACTTTGCTGGAGGAGATGAGGACCACGATGGTAGCCAGGAACCAGGTGCTGGAGTTGGAGGAGAAGGTCCAACAGCTCAGCAGCCAGAGGGAGAGCCTGGAGGAGGAGCTGAGAGCCATCACTACCCAGCTGGAGAAGGAGAAGGCCAAGGGGGAGAGCATGCTGAGGCACCAGGAGGTGGGTGGCTCTGGTGGGTGCTGCTGGAGGGTGCTGGGGGGGGAGCACTGCCCCACACCTCTCTCTGTATTACAGTCCCTGCAGGCCAAGCAGAGGACACTGCTCCAGGAGCTGGACAGCTTGGATCAGGAACGTGAGGAGCTGCAGAAGAGGCTGGGGGAGGCTGAGGAGGACAAGGCCAGGCTGGAGGAGCAGCTGGAACAGGATCGGGAGGGGAGCGGGAAGAGGCTGAGGGAGCAGGAGGTCAGAACCAGCACCCAGCAGGGATCCAGGGGTGCCAGGAGGGAGTTCTGGGGGGGCAGAGCATATCCTGGGGGGAATCAGGAGCTGCCCCATCCCCAGAGCATTCCCAGGGGACTCTGGTGTGGCGTGGCCATCACCACTTTGGTTGGAAAAGGCCTCGGAGTTCCCAGTGTTAACCCTGCAGTGAGTCTCTGCGGGTTTCCCCGGGGCAGGGGTTGGACACCTTGTCCGTGGGGCACCCTGATGACAAAGGGAGAGGGAAAGAGCTTTCCCTGGGGACCTGAGTGCTCCTGTAGGACTTTCCCAAGCCCTCCCAGCCTGCAGAGCTCACCCTTGCTCTGCTGTGCTGCTCAGGAGCTGCTGGAGACGCTGCGGAGGGAGAAGCTGAGCCTGGAGCGACGTGTCACGGAGCTGCAGAGCAAGGTGTCCAAGCTGGAGGAGCAGGAGCAGGAGCTGAAGGAGAGGGAGAGGCTCCTGGTGTTCTTCCCTGAGCTCCACATCCCTGCTGAATCACAGTTTGAGAGTAAGGGAGGGGGGCAGCTCTCCCCACAGCTCAACAGGCTTCTGGGGCTGCTGGAGCTGGCAGGGGATGCTGCCAGTCCCCCTGGTCAGAATCACCAAATCATTGGGGTTGGAAAAGATCATTTGGAGTTGGTGGCCAAGAAGGCCAATGGCATCCTGGCCTGGATCAGGAACAGCGTGGCCAGCAGGTCCAAGGAGGTGATTCTGCCCCTGGACTCAGCCCTGGTGAGGCCACACCTCGAGTCCTGTGTCCAGTTCTGGGCCCCTCAGGTCAGGAAGGAGATTGAGGTGCTGGAGCAGGTCCAAAGGAGGGCAACCAGGCTGGTGAAGGGACTGGAGCACAGATCCTGTGAGGAGAGGCTGAGGGAGCAGGAGGTCAGAACCAGCACCCAGCAGGGATCCAGGGGTGCCAGGAGGGAGTTCTGGGGGGGCAGAGCATATCCTGGGGGGAATCAGGAGCTGCCCCATCCCCAGAGCATTCCCAGGGGACTCTGNTCCCCACTGAGGCTGCAGGGCAGCCCTGGGAAAGTCCAGGCTGGAATCCTGGAGTCAGGAGCAGTTGGGAGCTGGAGGCAGGAACACACAGATTCAGGCTGGGATGGATCAGGAGCACAGGCAGAGGAAGGGATGGAATCCTCCCAGGATGCTGAAGCACACAGGGAGAGGGGAAGAAGGGGAAGCAGGAAGGACAGGAGAAAGGGTCTGACCCTGGTGATCCCTCCAATTTCTCCTGAGTCTGAGGTGTATGGGATGGAATACTCTGGTCAGTTCTGGCATCTCTCTTGTCTGTTCCTCCCCAGAGGAGGGTTCAGGTGGGACCTCTTGACTCCTTCTGGAGGGTAAAATGTTCCTCAGAGCTGAGCAGTGGCCTTGGCTGATGAACAGCAAGTTTCTCAGGCAGTGACTCCAAACATCCCGTGGGATCAGTCCCAGGAGCAGCCACTGCCTGAGAAACTTGCTGTTCATTTCAGCAAGTGCAGCTCCTGCCAAGAGACTGAGCTGAAAGCAAAAGGACAAACCAGAAAATCCCCTTTATCCTGGCCCAAACCAGGACACAGGGATGTCACCTTTTTGTTGTTGTTGTTGTTGTTTGCAGGCACCGGGAGCTTGGCAGAGGACATGGAAAAGCAGCTCCAGGCCAACAGCATCCGGATGGATGTGCTGGAGCAGGAGAACGTGCGGCTCCGGGCGGCGTTGGCCAAGGTGAAGGTGGCAGCTGAGCAGGGGGTGCTGAAGGTGAGGCTGCCCCTGGGAACCCCCCACAGCCCCTGCCACTGTCCCATATCCTCCAGGGATCAGTCCCCTGGTTGTGTTACCCTCCCAGAAGAGGCTCTGAGGATCCCTTTTCAACCAGCACCCTTGGTTTTGGGGTGTCCCCCCAAGCCACGTCCCCGCTCAGGGCTGGTTCCTGGCCCCACTGTGGCTGTTGTGTCACTGCCACCAGCTCGGTGGTGACAAGAGGCTGAGGGTGTGCCTGGAGCTGAGCAAGGGGGGGGTTTTGGGGATGTTTCACCTCCTCTTCTCTCCCCCCAGCTCATCCCCCAGCCCCAGCTGTGGCCTCATCCCAGCACCCAGCGCGGCGAGGAGGCTGAGGGTGTAGGGTGAGTGGGGACCCAGGGGAAGGGGCTGGGGAGGGGGGAGGGGGCATCTTCCCTTTTTATCCTCCCCACTCACAGCTCCCACCACCCTCAGGTGGCCCAGCAGCCGAGGCAGCAGCCTGGGGACACAGGGACACGTGGGGGACACGGAACGACCCTGGAAACCGCTCTCAGGAGACCCCCCAGGCAAGGGCAGATCCTGCCTCTCACTGCCTGCCAAGTGCTTGGTGCTCAGCCCCCCCAAACCAAGTGGGAGAGGCAGAATGAGGCCCCTCCACCTCAAATAAACACCCTGAGACTGAGACAGCCCCTTTGGGACAGGAAGGGGCTGCCAGTGGCACTGCCACCCGCTGTTGGGGTTTTTTTTTTTGTGCAGTTTCCCCCAAACCCCCCAAGCACTGTCCCTCCTCTGTGGCCTGGCCTCAAAGTGAGGTGACACAGCAGAGGGCTGGCCTGTCCCCAGCTCTCTGGCACAGCCAGCCCTGGGACTGGGCTCCCCCTGCTCCCAAGGAGCCCTCAGGGGGACACAAACATTCCCAGGGGGCATGTGGAGCATCCTCTGCCCCACCAGCTGAGCAGCAGGGTTGGGGACATTCCCAGACACTGGAGCTCAAGTCACCTACACCCAAAGCTGCTGCCAGAGCCCTTGGCATGGCTCAGCACCCAGAGAGTGCCTGGGCACAGCTCAAGCCAAGGGGGATCCAACATCCAACTGGGATGTGGCCAAGGTTGCTGGGAAGAGGAAGGCAAGAGCTGGGCAGGGGATGAGAGGAGCTGAGCTGCCCTTGGCTCACCCACAAGCCCCAAACTGTCCCAGCAGCCAGGAATGAGTGGCCCCAGGGGCCAGTGGGCCACCAGAGGGGCTGGCCCTGAGCCTGACAAGCCTCAGAGGGCACGCTGGAGGCAAGCAATGCCAAGAGGGCACAGGAGTTGTCACTCTGTGTTTAATAGACACCTGGACGTGCAGGAGAGGAGCTGTCAGGGCTCCTGGTGTGTCCCTGGCCACCATGGCACCTGTGGCCAGGCCAAGGAGCCCCATGCTTGGTCTCTGCAGCCACCTCGTGTTGTCCTTTCTAATAAGTTAGTATAAATAAGGTGCTGGAGCCCCTACCCCCCAGCAGCAAATAGAAAAAAAAATTAAAGAGACTTAAAAAAATGAGTACAGGCAAGGGGATGGGGGACACCAGGCCAAGCTCTCCCTGCCTCCAGCCCCATGGGTGCCCCCATAGCTTCCTTTCCTGGCCCCCCAGCACTGGCCATACAGCCCCCCCACCCCTCTACTCAGGCCCAGCAGGGAGAGCCCTGAGATCCTTTGCTCTCTGAAGTGCCAGGCACAGGCAGAGCTGCTCCAGACCCCTCTCTCTCCCTGGAGCAGTGATGGCTCTGTCCCCAGAGTGTGTCCCTCGGGCTGGCTAGCTCTCTGGGCAGCAGTTTCCTGGAAGGAAAAAGGATGGAGGGTGATGGTGTGGGGAGCCTGGGGGCACCCAAAGTCCTCCCCAGCACCCGGGGGGGGTTGAGGGCAGCTGGCAGGGACCCGGTGGGGGTCAGTGGAGCTCTCACCCAGGATGTTGTGCTTGCAGAGAGGGCAGGTCTGCTGCAGCAGGAGCCAGGGATCCACACAATCCCTGTGGAATTCATGGGAGCAGGGGAGCACCCGCAGCCACTGCCAGGAGGGAAGGAGATGGGAGATGGGAGCGGGGCAGGACTGGGACGGGGGGGGAACACAATCCCCTGCCACATGGCTCCCTGGCAGGGACACTCAGGGCAGGAAAGGGATGGGATGCATCCAGGTGGCAGGGAGCAGTGAGGAGGATGGGCTCGGGGGGCTCAATCCTGACCTGGCTCTTGTGGAAATGCTCCAAGCAGACAGCACAACTGTCCATCTCGCAGGGGCGGCTCCGCGGCGCCTTCCCCGGGTGGTACCGCCGGGTCCGCAGGGCTGCCAGCCTCTGCAGGATGTGCTGCTTCAGGGCCAGCTGTGAGGGCAGAGCAGAGGCTGAGAGCTCCCCGAGGGGAGGCTCAAACCCCCTCCCCAAAGCAGGAGAGGGGAGCAGAACCCTTCTCCCACCTCGGTGTCTCGCTCCGAGGGCTCTTGCCGCGACTGCCGCTGGGCCTGCACCATGACGCCGGTGCAGAGGAGCAGAGCGATCAGCAGGATGGTGTTCCACAGCTGCTGAAGGTATTTCTGCAGGAGCAGAGTCAGTGGGACATCAGGGAAACCCCCTGATGTCTCCCTGGAGACCCCCTCACCCTGCTGCTCCCAGCACCACCAGCACCACCACCCGTGTCGGGAAGTCCCCGCCAGGTCCCCGGGACACGTACCTGGACCTGTGAGCTGTTCTCCCCTGTGCAGATGACCCCCTGCCACTCCCCGTAGAGACCCCCACGAGAGAGGCCACAGGTTGACCAGAGGGTGAGGGTGACTCCCTGNGGACTGCTGGAGAGGGAGAGAGAGAGAGCAGAAATAAATCCCTCTGAGCCACAAAAATGTTCCTCCAGCAACACTGCTGTGACCCAGGCAGCAAACTGATCATAGAATCACAGAAAGTGTGGAAAGGGAAAGGTTGGAAGGGACCTTGAAAGATCATTGAGTCCAACCCCCCTGCCAGAGCAGGGTCACCTCCAGCAGGTCACACAGAACACATCCAGGTGGGCTTGGAATGTCTCCAGGGAAAGAGACTCCACAACCTCCCTGGGCAGCCTGGGCCAGGGCTCTGACACCCTCACAGGGAAAAAATTCTTCCTAATATTTATATGGAACCACCCATGCTCCAGTTTATACCCATTGCCCCTTGTCCTATTATCAGTCACCCCTAGAAAAGCTCCACTCCATCCTCCTGGCTCTCTCCCTTTAGGGATTTCTAAACATCACTGAGCTCACCCCTCACTCTCCTCTCCTCCAAGCAGAGCCCCTCAGCTCCCTCAGCCTTTCCTCACCAGATGTTCCACTCCTTCCTCCTCTTGGTGACTCTGCACTGGATTTTCTCAAGCACTTCCCTGTCCTTCTGCAACTGAGGGACCCAGAACTGGACACAATATTCCAGATGTGGCCTCACCAGGACAGAGTAGAGGGGGAGGAGAACCTCTCCTGACCACCCCAGATGCCATTGGCCTTCTTGGCCACCAGGACAGATTGTTGGCTCCTGGTCATCCTTCCATCCCCCAGCACCCCCAGGGCCCTTTCCCCTTCCCTGCTCTCCAGCAGCTCAGTCCCCACCCTGTCCTGGCACCTGGGGTTGTTCTGTCCCAGATGTAAGACTCCCCACTTGCCCTTGCTGGAATACATCCAATTTCTCCCTGCCCAACTCCCCAGCCTCTCCAGGTCCCTCTGAATGGCAGCAACAACCTTCTGGGGTGCCAACCACTCCTCCCAGCTTGGTGTCAGCAGCAAACCTGCTGCTAGTCCACTCTGTTCCCTTGTCCAGGTCATCAATAAACATATTGAGCAGTACTGGTGTCAGTACTGACCCTGGAGGGTGGGGGGTTTTTTATGTGTACATTTTTTTTTTTTAATGTGTCCATTACCCCTGATATAACAGCCCACAGCCCCACTTGTCTGAACCAGCCTCAGTCTGGAGAGCAGGTTATTCCCTGAGCACAGGTTATTCCCAGAGCACAGATTATTCCCAGAGCACAGATTATTTCCAGAGCACAGATTCTAAGGCTCTTTTGAATGATCCTTTAAAGCAGAAGATGGCAAGCACTCCAAAGAGGCTGCAGAAGCAGACCAGCAAACAAACCCAGTGTTCCAAGCACTCTCCCAAAGATTCCTTTGCTCCATTCCCAAGTTTGCTCTCCCATTCAGAGCTGTTGCTCCTCTGGGACTCAGCTCTTTGTGGCAGTAAAAAAAGGAGACAACACACCACCTGCTTTCAGAATCTGTTGACAAAACTTGGTAAAAAAACAGGTTTTGTCCCTGCTGTGCCACCTAAAACAATGCTGGACAGAAGCTGCCTCTTGGGAGACACCTGGCAGCTATTTAACATTAAATCTTATTTAAAAAGTGCAAGCTGAGAGCAGAGGGAAGGTGAGACCCTGGATGAGTCCTGCACTGTGCCCCCCAGCCTGAGCAAAGAGCACCATAACCCCCATAAGAGGGTTCACTGAGGATGCAGTTTCAGCCAAGTCCACAGAGCTGCACCAAGACATTCTTCCTTTTGCAGCAAGTTACACTTCCAAGGCTCTAGGAACCACTGCTAGGTTCAGTTGGAAATGTAGAGGTAACACAGGTGTCCTGGTCTGGGCCAGGATAAAGGGGATTTTCTGGTTTGTCCTTTTGCTTTCAGCTCAGTCTCTTGGCAGGAGCTGCACTTGCTGAAATGAACAGCAAGTTTCTCAGGCAGTGGCTGCTCCTGGGACTGATCCCACGGGATGTTTGGAGTCACTGCCAGAGCCTGGGGTGCAGAGCCAAGGCCACTGCTCAGCTCTGAGGAACATTTTACCCTCCAGAAGGAGTCAAGAGGTCCCACCTGAACCCTCCTCTGGGGAGGAACAGACAAGAGAGATGCCAGAACTGACCAAACAGAGGATTCCATCCCATACACCTCAGACTCAGGAGAAATTGGAGGGATCACCAGGGGCAACACCTTTCCTGCTCTTTCCCTTTTTCCCTTCTTCCTGCTCTTCCTTCACCAGTTCCCTGTGTGCTTCAGCATCCTGGGAGGATTCCATCCCTTCCTCTGCCTGTGCTCCTGATCCATCCCAGCCTGAATCTGTGTGTTCCTGCCTCCAGCTCCCAACTGCTCCTGACTCCAGGATTCCAGCTTGGACTTTCCCAGGGCTGCCCTGCAGCCTCGGGGGTGACGTGAGAGTTATTGGGGGGGAGAGGGGGGGAGGAACCTGGGATCAATTTTTCCTGTCTATTTGTATAGATTTAGTAATTTTTTCCTTTTTATCATTCCTGTTTCATTCAAGCTGTGTAGTTTAGTTTCCAACCCATCAGTCTCTTTCCCTTATTCTCTCTCCTTTCCTTATCAGGGAGGAGAGGGGGATTAATAGAAAAATCTGTTATTGGGTTTAATTGCCAGGGCAGTGCCAAACCCTGACACATCTCTCTTGTCTGTTCCTCCCCTGTTGTTTTTTTTTTTCTGGAAAAGGCTCCTGCTGCTGCTCCAGAGCTTCACCAGCTACACAGGAAACCTCCTGAGCCAGCGAGCAGTTCCCCCTGCACAGGACCTGGGTCCCTGCATGTCTGCAGGGCTGACAGCCAGGAGGTACTGGAGCAGCATGCTGAAACTGGGAGCCTCCTACCAGCAGCTCCTGGCTCAGGTGGGACATTTGGGGCCATTCCTGACACCCCACCAAGTGAGTCAGAGGCCCCAGAAGCATCTCCTGCCTCATTCCCTGGGTTTTCCCCATTTTTTTTCCCCTGGGACACCCCATTACACGTGCAGTGGCTGCTGCACCAGATGCTCCTGACCCCCTGAGTCCTGAGCCCTGTGTCACCCCTCCCAGCCCCTCTCCCTCCCACCAACCACTCCTCCCAGGCCTGCTGCTGGATCCAGCCTCCCCCAGGATCTGGGGATGG
>JAAWXA010000024.1:11379053-11390443 GCA_038090715.1 Florisuga fusca | reverse complement strand
CTGGTGCCCAGGCTGTCCCCCCCCTCTCCCCCCCCAGCTCACCTTGGGCTCTGCACCCCAATCTGGTGCCCGCTCCCTGGGGTGCCCTGGCATGGATCTGCTGGCTCCTCTCCATCCCTCCTGCTGCTGCTGCCCCAGCTGACTGGTTTTATGGACTTAATAGCAGCAATTTTTGTACTCAGCCCCATAATCACCGAGCCACCACGCTGTTGCTGACCCCTCCCCAGTCCCCCTGTCTGCACCGGGACTTTGGGTGTCCCTGGATTGGGTGTCCCTGATTTGGGTGTACCCAGACACCCCCCAAAAATGTGGCCAATGTGCTCGGATCCCCCAGAACCAGTCAGGGATGTGATGACAGCTCCGTGTGCTTCCTCAGGTGGCCAAGCACGTGGTGGCTGTGACAGCACCCAGTGCCATGGGGCTCAGAACCACAGGGTGCCCACCCCTTGAGTCTCCATCCACTCCACGGGGGGATTTGGGGTAGCTCTGGGCAGGGGGACAGTGATTGTCCCATTGCTGGCAGCTGCCACATCCTGCCCGGCCTTGGCAGGACCGGTTCCAACCCCGGTGCTGAGCTGTGAGGGGACAGGAAAAGCCAGAATATCCTCATCGTGAGGAGAGGGACAAGGAGCCACCGCACCCCTTCCGGCCATGTCCCCTCTGTGCCCAGCACAGGGATCCCAACTGGATCCTCTACACCACAGCCCGGGGCTGTGGAGAACAACGGGAGCCCCAAGGAAGAGGAGAGGAGCCAGGAGCAGTGCTGGGACATCAGGATGTGCCCCTGCTGTCCCCTGCTGGGGTGGGGACAGGACACATGTCCCCAGGCAGGGTGACATCCGAGCACACAGCGAGCTCCTGGCACTCTGAGCCCCCCTCTGACCAAGTTGTGGGGTCACATCACATCCCACCAAGTCCCTCTCATCCCACAGATCCTCACAGGCCATAAAGTGAAATCTGAGTTCCAGGAACCCCCCCCAGCTCCAGCCACTCACCTCCTGTCCCCTTACCTGGGTTCATCCTGGGCAAGCAGCTGTCCCACCCCACCTCCCCGGGGCACTTGCCTGAATTCCAAGCTTTTCCCCCCTGTTTTTTGGGGATGGCAGTACAAAGGGTTTCCAGCTGGAGGTGAACCCCATCACCCCATCCCCAGGAGGGCTCCACAACCACCAGGTCGAGGTGGGAAGGCAGAGCCAATCCCTTGGGATTTTGGGGTATAAACAAAACGTTCATACCCAAAGCTGAGAGCGGAGGGAAGAGGCTGCTGGACCTGGTGATCCCGGGGGATGTGGTGAGGAGCTGGAGCACTGGTGCTGCCACAGCCCATCCGGGTTGGGGTTTGGTCCCACCGGACCCCGGTTGGGTGAGAGCGGCGTCGGGCGCCTTAATCAGGTGGCAAAGGTGTCATTAGTGGTGGCCACAGAAGGGGAAGTGGTGGCCACCAGGGTGGTGAGACCAGTTTGTGGTCAGGTTCCTGGGATTGCTGCTTCCTCTGCCTGCTCATCCCACTGGGGGTTCCGGTGGGTTGGGAAGCTCCGTTCAGGGTCTCCGGTTCTGGGTGCAGCTCCAGGAGAGAGCCCAAAGGGTTGAGGGTTCTTGTTTTCCCAAAGGGGAAATAAGGGAAAGGAGGAGGGGGAGGAAAAACAAGGAAAAAAAAAACAAAAACAGACNGGCTTGGAAAAGACCTCAAACGATCACTGAGTCCAACCCCCCCTTGTCAGAACGGGGTCACCTATAGCAGGACACCCAGGAACAGGTCCAGGTGGGGTTTGAATGTCTTCCACAACCTCCCTGGGCAACTGGGCTGTCACCCTCACAGTAAAAAATCACTTTTCACCCTCACAGTAAAAAAAAAAATAAAATTCTCTTTGTGTTTATATGGAACCTCCTATCATAGAATCATAGAATTAGCCGGGTTGGAAGGGACCTCAGAGGTCATCTAGTCCAACCCTTGACCCACCGGAGCAGTTGCTAGACCATGGCACTGAGTGCCACATCCAGTCTTTTTTTAAATGTCTCCAGGGATGGAGAATCCACCACTTCCCTGGGCAGCCCATTCCAATGCCTGATCACCCTCTCTGCAAAGAATTTCTTCCTAATATCCAACCTAAACCTCCCCTGGCAGAGCTTCAGCTCTGCCAGGGGAGGTTTAGGTTGGATATTAGGAAAAACTTCTTAAGCCCATGGCATCTTGTCTCTGCCTGGAGAAGAGACCAACCCCCCCCTGGCTCCAACCTCCTTTCAGGGAGTTGTAGAGAGTGATGAGGTCTCCCCTGAGCCTCCTCTTCTCCAGGCTGAACAGCCCCAGCTCCCTCAGCCTCTCCTCATAGGATCTGTGCTCCAGTCCCTTCACCAGCCTGGTTGCCCTCCTTTGGACCTGCTCCAGCACCTCAATCTCCTTCCTGACCTGAGGGGCCCAGAACTGGACACAGGACTCGAGGTGTGGCCTCACCAGGGCTGAGTACAGGGGCAGAATCACCTCCTTGGACCTGCTGGCCACGCTGTTCCTGATCCAGGCCAGGATGCCATTGGCCTTCTTGGCCACCTGGGCACACTGCTGGCTCATGTAGCTTCCTGGCAATCCAAACCCCCAGGTCCCTCTCTGTCTGGCTGCTCTCCAGCCACTCTGTGCCCAGCCTGGAGCTCCCCATGGGCTTGTTGTGTTGAACCTCATCCCCTTGGGATTTTGGGGTATAAACAAAACGTTCATACCCAAAGCTGAGAGCGGAGGGAAGAGGCTGCTGGACCTGGTGATCCCGGGGGATGTGGTGAGGAGCTGGAGCACTGGTGCTGGCACAGCCCATCCGGGACGGGGTTTGGTCCCACCGGACCCCGGTTGGGTGAGAGCGGCGTCNGGTGTCCTGCTGCCACCCCACCTCTCACCTTTTGTGACAGAGCAGGAAGGGGATTACGTCCCCCCCGAGAAGCTGAAGCTGCTGGCAAGAAGAGGGGGGGAGAACCCTGGTGATGCTGGGGCTTCTGCCCATGGAGGTCCTAGTTTCTCCGTGCATTGCTTCCTCTCAGCCAAGAGGCCCAAAATAATATCTTTACCCCCAAAAAATCACCCTGGGTGATTCCCAGAAACATTTACTTGGAGCCTTTGAGGGTGACCCAACAGCATCCCAAAAGAGGCACGTCTGAAGGTCACCTGGTCGCAGCATTTTTATGAATTAACCAGACCCTTTGCCAGTGCTTGGTCACCTTCATGGTGACAAAGTGTTCAGAGGAACCTTTTAGGTTCCAGTTTGCACCCACCACCTCACACCCAGACCCTCCTTTCACCTTCACCCCCTCCCCTGAGGTGTTTATCCCCAACCAGAAGATCTCCCTGAACATTTTCCTCTCCAGCCCCAGCTCTCACACCCTTTTTTCCCCTAAAAGTGTTGTCCCAGTCCCTGCATCATCTTGATGGCCCTTTGCTGCACTTGCTCCAGTAAATCCCCCTTGCAGAGGGGACCCCATCACTGGACACAGCACCCCATCAGCTGCCTCACCAGTGCTTGAGGGTCTGGATCACCTCTCCACCTTCTCCTGTAGCCCCAATATCCCTTTTTGCTCCAAGGGCTCGCTCAGAACTCCCAGGACCTTTTCTGCTGGAGTTGCTGGTGGTCCCCAGCATGTCCCAGTGACCCAGAGGCAGGGCTTGGTGCTTCTCTTGGTTGGAAGAAAATGCTGGAGCTGACTCTCAGCACCCAGCTGGGATGGAGCCTCCAAAGCCAACACTGGGAACCAGGATGGGCAGAGAGTGACAAGGAGCCAGGTGACAGTCCACAGGTCATGGCACTTCAGAGCAGGGACCAGGTTCTGTCCCTTCTTTTCCTCCCACCAGCTGTCCCCCTGCTGCCCTGGGGCAGGACGAGGATCCATCATCAGCAAATGAGTCCATCATCAGCAAATCTGCAGATGACACCAAGCTGGGGGGGAGTGTGGATCAGGGGGAAGGCAGGAGGGCTCTGCAGAGGGACCTGGACAGACTGGAGAGTTGGGCTGATCCCAAGGGGATGAGGTTCAACACAACAAGCCCATGGGGAGCTCCAGGCTGGGCACAGAGTGGCTGGAGAGCAGCCAGACAGAGAGGGACCTGGGGGTTTGGATTGCCAGGAAGCTGAACATGAGCCAGCAGTGTGCCCAGGTGGCCAAGAAGGCCAATGGCATCCTGGCCTGGATCAGGAACAGCGTGGCCAGCAGGTCCAAGGAGGTGATTCTGCCCCTGTACTCAGCCCTGGTGAGGCCACACCTCGAGTCCTGTGTCCAGTTCTGGGCCCCTCAGGTCAGGAAGGAGATTGAGGTGCTGGAGCAGGTCCAAAGGAGGGCAACCAGGCTGGTGAAGGGACTGGAGCACAGATCCTATGAGGAGAGGCTGAGGGAGCTGGGGCTGTTCAGCCTGGAGAAGAGGAGGCTCAGGGGAGACCTCATCACTCTCTACAACTCCCTGAAAGGAGGTTGGAGCCAGGGGGGGGTTGGTCTCTTTTCCCAGGCACCTCTCAGCAAGACAAGAGGACACGGTCTCAAGTTGTGCCAGGGGAGGTTTAGGTTGGATATTAGAAAGAATTTCTTTCTGGAGAGGGTGATCAGGCATTGGAATGGGCTGCCCAGGGAAGTGGTGGATTCTCCATCCCTGGAGATATTTAAACAGAGACTGGATGTGGCACTCAGTGCCATGGGCTGGGAACCACAGTGGTGGGTCAAGGGTTGGACTTGATGATCTCTGAGGTCCCTTCCAACCCAGCCCATTCTATGACTCTATGATCTCCTGCCCCAACCCACCGTGCAGCCACCACGTCAGGGAGGGAACAGCCACGTGCCCCCCAAAATGTCACCTTTAATTACAAATAAAACCCCACAGAGAAACGGGGTCCATGGGGAAGGGCTGAGCAGAGAATGGGGCTCCCCACTTGTCACGGGTCCTTCTCCCCCACAGTGGGGACACCAGAGTTGGGCCACACTCTTTGGGATGAGCCCCCAAAACACCTCCCACTGAGCCAGGGACCTCCTGCTCTGCCACAGGGACTGGGCCCTGCTACCCAAAACTGTGCAAACCCAAAAGGAGAGATCCCAGAGGGACCTCCAAGGACCCAGAGCCCTTTGAGCTCCTGCAGAGCAGACGTAGCACCAGCCAAGGGGACAGTCCCTGTGACACTGATCCCAGGGTGGGCAGCTGGGGGGGGGGAAGGCAGGGAAAGGCACAGCTGGAAGTGTCTTTACAGAGGGGAAATGTTTCATATTTCTGTCCCAAAAGACAAAAGCTGAGGGGTTTTCACCCAAACAGGATGGTGTGGGCAGGGTGCAGCCAGCCCCCACGGGGTGCCCCCTGGTCCCCGTCACGCTCGTCGTGCCTTCTTGCTTTTCTTTTTCTCCTCTTTGACAGCACTGTCGTGGGCTTTCCTCTTGGCAGCCAGTTTGTTGGCCTGTGGGGAGACCACAAGACCCCCCATCAGCCCCATCTCCAGTCACCAGGGACATCTCCACCCCAAGTGCCACCAACCTCCAACCATCCCTGGGGGAGAGGGACCCAAATGCTGCAGCCCTGGGGGCACGGAGAGGGGCAGCAGCTTCACCAACAAATACCCCAGGAGCTCTGCCCTGCCTGGGTGGAGAACCCCAACTTGGGAAGAGCCAGCACCAGGATCCAGGAGGGATCCAGGAGGGTCCTGGAGGGTCCTGGAGGGTCCTGGAGGGTCCTGGAGCAGAGCAGCCCTGCACTCATACCTCTCGGACTTTGCGTTTCTTGCCAAACATGATCTTCTTGTAGAGGTATTTCTCCCTTTTTTTCATCATCATGATTGCCAGACGTTTCTCCTCACTCTGCTGCTCCTGCTCCAGGCGTTCCTTGTCCTCCAGCCTCAGCTTGCCAGCTGTCACCTTCACGGGAAGGGCCTGCAGGGAGCCAGAGGGATCAGGACCCCGTTTTCCACACTGTTCCCTGGGGACCACAGCACCCTCTGGAACTGGTGGCAGGGTCTGGCCCTGACTGGGAGCTGCAGCTCATGGATGTGGGTCCAGGACCCAAGAGGGACAGAGCCCCAGTATTCCCAGGACAGACTGGAACATCCTCCAGGGACAGAACCCACCCGAGCCACCTCCTCCCACAGCTCCCACCCCACACCTGATTGCTCTGTGTCTTCTGCTCTTCCATCTTCTTTAATTTCATCTCCTCTTCTTTTTCAGACTCCTCCTCCTCCTCCTCCTCTTCCTTGTCATCGTCATCCTCCTCCTCTTCTTCCTCCTCTTCCTCCTCACTCTCTTCACCTAACCCAGAGACCACCATTCCCAAGGCTGTTCCTGACACCATTCCCAACACCATCCCTGATGGGCCCTCCAACTCCCCCTCACCAGGGTTCTCCCCTCTCTGCATTGCCAGCAGCTTCAGCTTCTCGGGGGGGACGTAATCCCCTTCCTGCTCTGTCACAAAAGGTGAGAGGTGGGGTGGCAGCAGGACACCAGGGAAATAATCATCCACGGGGAGGCAGAGCTTGGCATTGACGGAGTCAAAGACCCACTGAGGCTGCAGGTAGTACCTGGGGGACAAAGGGACACGGGCTCAGGATCCTTCTTCCCATCCCCAGGCTATGGAGGAGACACCAGGTGACAGCTGAGGGACCATTCTGGGGACAGGTCATCCCCTGCCTCACCCACCTGCCCACAACCTGCTGCTGCACCCGGGGCCGGTCGACGATCTGGTGGGTGATGGAAGGGTCAGTGACATCGTAGGTGGCCCCGATGCACAGGGACTTGTCCCAGGAGACCTGGCCACCAAAGGACCTGCAGCAACACCCCAGACAGGAGAGTCAGCCAGGCAGGAGGGACCCTGGGGGGTCACCTCATGTGCAGGTAAATCAGCCTCAAAAATCCCAACTGAGAGGCTTGGGGGGTAAGTAGGGTGTATGGGATGTCCCTGTCCCATGGGATGTCCCTGTCCCATAGGATGTCCCTTGTCCCACGGGATGTCCCTGTCCCATAGGATGTCCCTTGTCCCACGGGATATCCCTTGTCCCATGGGATGTCCCCTGTCCCATGGGATGTCCCCTGTCCCCCCCATACCTGATGACAAAGGCCAATGGCTCCCGAGGCACCTCCCTGTTGAGGAAGAAGCGCAGCCCCTCAAACAGCTTCTTGTGCTTCTCCAGGGCCTCCTGCTCCTTCTTCCTTTCATCCATCTGCTCTGCCACCTCCTGTTTGGAGCAGAGCACTCAGCCCCTGACATTCCCTGCTCTGCCAGGAGGGCTCTTGGGTGCCATCCCAACCCCTCCTGGAGTCCCTCCCAGCATCATGCTGGGCCCTGCAGGATTGCCCAAAGCCAGGGCTAAGCCCCCCCAAACTCCCTCCCCCCCAGGCTCTCACCCCCTCCACTGGGAACTCATCTATCTCCACCTCGTCCTCCTGGGTTGGTGCCACCACCCGGGCCAGGCTGGCACTCAGAGCTGACAGTTTCTGCAGCAAGAAGAGACCCAGAAAGTGTCACCCACCTCCAGACGCTGCTTTGGGATGGGGAGAGGGGCAGCCTCAGGGAGGAGGAGGTGAGTTTTTCAGAGCAAGAAATCGAAAAGACCTGTGGACTCCACATCCTCCTCTGTGTGCTGCCCCATCTTGCTGTCCCCAGGGGCCCTGAAGGGTCCCTCACCATGCTGGGGGGAGGCTCAGAGCCCCCCAGGCCATGCACTGCTCCTCAGCACATGGGGTGAAGACTTTGGGACCAGAGATCAGGCTCCTGCCCCCACCCCAAGCACCTTGGGGCAGGAGGGGTCAGTGGTCAGGACACCAAAGCCACGTGGGGTCCCTCAGGAAGTGTCTCTCACCTCCAGGGAGCTCTCTGAATCCATGGCATACTCCTTGCCCTCCGCTGGCTTCAGCTCAGCATCAACCTGGACCTCGAGCTGCGGAGCAAGAGAAGGGTGAGGAGGCAGCTCCCAGCCCCAGAGCTCCCAAATTATCTCCTCCTCCTCCACCACCCTGATCATTTGTCCACCCTGGGTGGTCCCAGCAGGCTGGGGACAAGCCTGGGGCAGGTGGGTGACCTCACCTTGGGGGGGTAGAGCAGGTTGAGGGAGTGGTAGAGGCGAAAGTTGACGAAGCCCAGGAGGGTGGTGTAGAACTCGGTGAACGTGGCCATCACCCGGTAATCCACGTCTGTGGGGTGCTGGGGGGGCACACAGGAAGGGTGAGGACACGGGGATGATGGAGCAGGGTCCCCTCTGCAGGGGGACAGGACCCATCCATCCCCTCTGTGCAGGGAAAAGGATCTTGTCCCCCTCACGGAGAGGTCTGGAGAGCCACAGCCACCAACGGAGCCCGGGGCAGGCTGAGCTCTCCAGGGCCCTCCCAAGGAAAGATCCGTTTGGTGGGATGGAAAACCTCATCCCATCATCCATGGGGACCCTGATGGCTTGGTCTGGGGACTCTGCTTCTCCAGGTGTGGGGTGTGGAGCCAAAAGCTGGCAGGGATCAGGCAGAACTCAAGGGAAGGGGAAGTGATGCTGGTGTGGGGAGGGGACACGGGTGACTGAGGGGCTGGTGGGGGGTGAAACCCCAGCGTGGGACACACCAAAGGTGCTGGAAATCCTCAACCCAACTGTGCCAGGCCCTGGAGATCCCAAGAGCAGGTGACCTTGACACCACTCACCCCAGCTCTGGGGGACAGGGCAGAGACAGCCTGGCAGAGCTGATTGCTCATTAAGGTGTTTTAATAATTGACAGGAGGTAATAAGGAAGTGGGGAGCCTGGTACAGCCAGGCACAGGGAACATGGGGATGGCCACCCCAGGGGGAGGAGGGCTGTGTCCCCACAGGGGCTGGGCATGGCCTTGTCCACCTCTGCAGTGCCAGAGCCATGGGACCACACAGACCTTCAGCCTCCTCCTCCTCCTGCCCTCTCCAGGGGCTCAGGTGGGACCCATGGGCCCCCAGACCATACCCAGCTCCTCAGGGGCAGCCTGAGGCCATGCAGGGAGGTGCTGGAGCAGGTCCAGAGAAGAGCAAGGAGGCTGGGAAGGGATTCCAGGAGAAATCCTGGAGCTGGGGGTGTTCAGCCTGGAGAAGGGGAGGCTCAAGGGAGACCTCATCACTCTCTACAACTCCCTGAAAGGAGGTTGGAGCTGGGGGGGGTTGGGCTCTGCACCCAGGCAGGTACCAATAAGACAAGAGATGGGCTTAAGCTCTGCCAGGGGAAGTTTGGGTTGGATATTAGGAAAAAATTCTTTGCAGAGAGGGTGATCGCATTGGAATGGGCTGCCCAGGGAGGGGGTGGATTCTCCATCCCTGGAGGTTTTTAAGAAGAGACTGGATGTGGCACTCAGTGCCATGGGCTGGGAACCACAGGGGGAGTGGCTCAAGGGTTGGAGTTGATGATCTCTGAGGTCCCTTCCAACCCGGATCATTCTGTGGATCTGTGAGGTGGAGGGGAAGGGAGCAGTGGGGGTCCCACGGGGGGTCCTGGGTACTCACATCATGGGCAAAGGTGTAAGGGGTGATCCAGGTGACAGGCTGCCCCAGCACCTCTGCCTGGTAGTAGATGCCCTTGATGGAGAGGAAGACCTGGCAGGGAGCAGAGGGCTCAGGGGGAGGAAGGCCACGGGGAGGGACTCCTCATCCCTATCCCCTTGCCAGCAGGTCCCCAAGGACTCCATGGGGACATCCCCAGGAGTGTCACTGCCCAAGAGGACTCATTCCCCAGGCCCACCACCCCCAGAGCTGTNAGCCCCCCCCACCTTGCGCAGGGAGCGGGAGGCAATGATGTAGTTGAGGAATTCCAGGGTCAGGCGCCGGCAGAGCTGGATGGTCTGGATGTGGCATTTGCCAGTCCGTGGGAAGGTGGAGAAGAGGAAACACATGGAGAGGGCATCATCCAGGTCCCGCAGGGCATCGATGAACGTGGGGTACCTGTGGCCAGACAGGAAGGAGGGAAAAAAAATAATAATAAAAAAATCACAGCCAAGCCCAATGCCCCCCCCAAAGCTGCTGAGTTGGGTGAAGACCTCGTGTGAGGGAGGGATGGGGCAGTCTGGAGCATCCACCTCCTTCTGTCCCACCCCACTGGTGACCCACGGACACGAGGTGTCCTTCCTGGGCACCTGGGGACCTCAGAGCAGCTCTCTGGGGAGCCAGGAACCTCCCTGGTCCCAGGAGGTGAGGGGATGGCAACGCCCTGAATCACAAGGTGGGTGTCCCCAGGTTTCAGGACACTGAGTGGTGGGGACCCAGAAGTGTCCTGGTGGCCCATGGCATGTCACACCAGCTGCAGGACTCAGGCTGTGGGGCCAGGGAAGCCTCTGTCTCTCAGTACCATTTCTCTCTCCACACCAGCATCATTATCCCAGTGGGACAGGTGGGATCCCTGGGATCAAGGAGATCCCTGGGAGAGGTTCAGGGGTCCTGGGAGGTTCAGGGAGACTGAAAAAGTCCCAGGGAGCTCCTGTCCCAGTGGGACAATGAGCCCTGCCAAGCACAGGTTCCCTCCTTCCCTCCCTGCTCCTCTCCTCTCCCAGAGCCACCAAACTCAGCTCCGTTGGCTCCACCAGCTCTCCCCCCTCTGAGGAAAACACTCCTCAGGGAGGAACACTCTCAGCATCTGCCTGGAGGATCCTGGAGCCATCCAGGCACTCCCTGCAGCAACTCCAGCCCAGCAACTCCAGTGTCCCCTCCACACCCCCAAATTCCAAACAGGAGGTGGGACTCCCGGAGAAGAACAGACACAGCAAAAAAAACCCAAAAAAAAAACTCCAGAGGTTGAGGCTGCAGGGAAAGCTCCTCCTGAAGGAACCTGGGCTGGGGTCTCACCTCTCTTTGACGATGTGGTCGAGTTTGTAGGTGGGTTTGTTGTCCTTCAGACGCTCCACAGTGCTCCACTCACTCTTCCCATAGGCCTTCCGGAGCTTCCGGACAAACACCTGAGGGGACAAGGGGACAAAGAGGGGTCTGCAGGAGAGGGAGAGCCCCGAGCAGCCCCTCAGGGCACCACCCCGGGGGGTCTCCTGGTGCCCAATCACCTTATACTCCCGGAATTTGTTGACGATGGGCTCGTGGAGGAGGAATTTGATGTCCTTGAGGAGGTAAAAGGTCCTGGGGGCCGTGGAGCCTTTGTTCACTTTCTTCTTGTGTTTGGGCTCGTGGGGGTAAATCCCCTTCAGGATGCAGAGACGCCTGGGGATGGTGGGGAGGGGGGTGAGCTGGGCAGTGGGACACCCCCCAGGGCCACAACCCCAAACCTGGAGAGTCTGAAACCCTGGGACATGCAGGACACAGCACCCCAAACCCTGGGCAAAGGGGCACCCCATGGCTCGAGCCCCTTCTGACCCCTGTGGTGGGGGTCCTGGGAGCTCCTTTGGGGGGGTGGGGGGTGTTTCAGGGGGTCTGAAGGAATTCCAAGTGTCCCAGGGGGTCTCCAGAGCATCCCTG
>JAAWXA010000024.1:11327283-11365870 GCA_038090715.1 Florisuga fusca | reverse complement strand
GCCGGGGGAGGTTTAGGTTGGATATTAGGAAAAACTTCTTAAGCCCATGGCATCTTGTCTCTGCCTGGAGAAGAGCCCGACCCCCCCCTGGCTCCAACCTCCTTTCAGGGAGTTGTAGAGAGTGATGAGGTCTCCCCTGAGCCTCCTCTTCTCCAGGCTGAACAGCCCCAGCTCCCTCAGCCTCTCCTCATAGGATCTGTGCTCCAGTCCCTTCACCAGCCTGGTTGCCCTCCTTTGGACCTGCTCCAGCACCTCAATCTCCTTCCTGACCTGAGGGGCCCAGAACTGGACACAGGACTCGAGGTGTGGCCTCACCAGGGCTGAGTACAGGGGCAGAATCACCTCCTTGGACCTGCTGGCCACGCTGTTCCTGATCCAGGCCAGGATGCCATTGGCCTTCTTGGCCACCTGGGCACACTGCTGGCTCATGTTCAGCTTCCTGTCAATCCAAACCCCCAGGTCCCTCTCTGTCTGGCTGCTCTCCAGCCACTCTGTGCCCAGCCTGGAGCTCCCCATGGGCTTGTTGTGTTGAACCTCATCCCCTTGGGATCAGCCCAACTCTCCAGTCTGTCCAGGTCCCTCTGCAGAGCCCTCCTGCCTTTGAGTTGGTCCACACTTCCTCCCAGCTTAGTGTCATCTGCAAATTTGCTGATGATGGACTCAATCCCCTCATCTAAATCATCAGTAAAGATATTAAACAGGACTGGGCCCAGCACTGATCCCTGGGGGACACCACGGCCGCCATGTTGATGCAGCCCCATTCAGCACCACTCTCTGGGCCCGGCCCTCCAGCCAGTTCCTGACCCAGCACAGGGTGCTCCTGTCCAAGCTGTGGGCTGACAGCTTTCTCAGGAGAATCCCATGGGAGACGGTGTCAAAGGCTTTGCTGAAGTCCAGGTAGACTATGCTCAAGGATGTCTGTTGCCTCTCACTGGGCATCACTGAGAAGAGCCTGGCCCCATCCTCCTGGCTCTTTCCCTTTATGGATTTTTAAATATTATTGAGAACACCCCAAATTCCCCTCTTCTCCAGGCTGCAGAGCCCCTCAGCTCCCTCAGCCCTTCCTCACCAGGAGATATTCCACTCCTCCATCACCTCGGTGCCTCTGCACTGGACTCTCCCAAGCAGATCCCTGTCCTCTGGGCCCAGAACCGGACACGATATTCCCCCTGTGGCCACAAAATCCCAGATGTGACCCATTTGCTCAGGGAGACGAGCTCCAAGGTCTCTCCCAACCTCACCCATTCCATGATGGAATTTCCTCACCCCAGAGGCTCCAAGAAGAGCTTTGTGCAGCCTGGGTGTCCCTGCCCAGGTAGGGAGCTGGATTTTGATCTTTTTAAGTCCTTTCCAACCCAAATCATGCTGGGGTTGTGTGGGGAGGAGCGGGTACACCCCAGCTCTGCACCTCCATCCCTTGGGCTCCTGACGCCCACCCCAGGGCTCCTGGGTACCGACCCTCTGCTGCCCTCCCCAGAATTCATTTTTGTGACTGATCAGAGCCTCGCAGACGTGACTGGGGGGAAGGGAGGGGAAATAAAAGTTTATTTTTCTGCTTATTTTTACACTTCTCAGGAAGAACTTGCTGGGAGCCCGGAAGGCCCGCTGCTGAGAGCACACACCACTCGCCATGCTCCTTCTCTGCTATACAGCGGCCACAACCACCCGGCAGGAGCCCAGCCCCTCCCGGTTTCCCGGTTTTCCCGGTTTCCCGGTTTTCCCGGTTTCCCGGTTTTCCCGGTTCCCCCCCTCCCCGTCCCGGCACCACAAGATGGCGGCCCCCCCTCTCCTTGAGGCGCACAGCCCGGAGCTTCTCATTGGTCAGCAGCGCTGCCAATCAAGGGAGTGGCGCCAAGGAGCGGGGAGTGCACGGATCGCCATTGGCTGTCGGGAGAAGCCCCGCCCCCCTGTTGCCGAGCAACCATAGCGTTGCGGGAGGCCCGGGCCCTTCCGGGTCGGGACGGGACCGAGTTCGCTGGAGGAACCGGAGGCGGCGTGGGACCGAGTCCCCCCCTGAGACACCTCCGAACCTCTGGGTGTCCCCTCAGACCTCGACCTCTCCTTAGACGCTCCCCCCACACCACTCCGGTCCTGCCCCGGCTCCCCCGGGCCCTCCCCCGGGGGTCTCTCCGCCGGGAATGTCCCCATCCCGCTGACCCTCCCGGCCCCTTGGCTCCCCCTGGCACCCTGGGGGACCCGTCACTCCCTGTCCGCCTCTCTCTGCCCCCTCTTCTCGCCCTGGGGGTACCCATACCCCCCCCGTGCCCTTTGGCCGCTGCGGCAGTGGAAGGAAGGAGGGAGGTGGGTGCCTGATGCCGGGAATCTCTGCCCTCTCTTCCCAGCTGGCCCCAGGGGCTTCCAAACCCTTCTCCACATCTCTGGAGATGGCAAAGCTGCGTTCCACCTCACCTTCTACTCAGGAGGAGTCGGGAGGTTTCTCCCCACCACCCCTGAAATCCAGGAGTCCATGATTTTCCCCCCGTTCCCGTGGGTGTTTCACAGCCTCTCTGGGACAGGGACCGGTTCTGATCCCGTGTCCAGACCCGGGGAGAACTACAGTGTCACCTGAAGCTCCTATTTTTTTCTCAAGTGACATCATTTCTCTAATACTGTCCCCACATTTTCCTTTTAGAGAGAAAATCCAAGAGAGTATGTGACAGGAGCAGCAGAGATGTCCCCTGAGTGAGCATCCTCCTGTTTTGTCCCTTCTAGACTTCCAAACACTCAACTCCCAAGAGTTCAACTGAAGCCTTGGCACCAGGGGATCCACCAAATACCATCCCAGGACGTGAAGCAAAGAAATAACCCCCTGGGGAAGGGTATGACAACTCCAGTGATGGCAACAGTCACCCCAAAACACACCAGAGTGTTAGATCCAGGTTCTGTAACACCTGACAGCTTGGAGACAAAAAGAATCCTCACAGTCTTGGATAAAATGATTGAGAAGCTGGAGGTGAGCAGCATGATCCCCTGTCTGATTGAATCTCTGGATAAATTTGCTGATATTTTGGGCCCTAAGGGCACAACCAGGCTGCTGGAGCACCAGAAGCTTTCAAAGGAAATGGAGCACCTGAGAGCTGAGGATCCCTGGGGCTGCCTCTCCTTGCTGGAACAACAGCTGAAAGGTTCTCTTAGAAATGTCCTGAGGCTCTTGCTGCCCAACCCTGCAGTTTGCCAGGCTCTGAAACGCCAAGCTTTGGTGAGAGAGTCACCAGCTAAAATATTTATCAAAGCCTTGAAGGACTTCAGGGATTTTGTGCTTGAGAGACTGGTGACTAGTCCTGAGGAAGAGGAAGAAAAACTTCGGTCCATGAAATTAATCTCCCTCCGGATTAAAGAAAACACTGAAACCATCACAGCTCTGGAGGCTGAGCTGGCAGCAACGACCCAGACTGGAGAGGAGGAGGTAGGGGACAGTGGGAATTCCATTCCCAGCAAAGCATTCCTCAAGCAAAAACTTTGGTAAGCTGAAAACTGGTGCCCTGCTTGCAGAGAGGGAAGTTCCAGAAATGATTTGGAAACCAGACCCTGAAGGTATTATTGGAGTTGTGAGATATAATGGGAAAAAGGCTTCATTTAAAAAAAAAAATAAATCAGATTTCCCATGTTTTGAACCTGTTTTCACTGGCCAGTTTGAATGACACAAGTCACTGAGTTTAGACAGGGGACAGGCCACACAAATTGCTGTGGTAATTTGCCTTTTGGCAAATTTTTGGCCTTGCCTTTTTGGGTTGGCTGCCAGCACGAGGCTTCATTTGCTGCAGATGAAATGCTGAAAGTCCCAGGCAGAGATTGCTTTGATTCAAAGCCATTTTAATATCTTCTCTGCCTTCACTCTTGCTTCAAACCAACATTTCTGGGCCCTCCAACTCTGTAGTCTACTCACTGCTGTAGAGCACTTGTGATTCACATGGGATTATATGAACAGAAGTGATTTTTTTTTAATTATTTTCAGTGAAGGAAACTGAGGCACAGATATAAATGAGCATTTCCCAGGCTCCTCCTGTGAGTCTGTGGGCTGTGTTGGCACTCAGGCCCCTGAGCTCTTGACAAGCAATCCTTTCTTTTGTACATATGCTTTTCTTTCTCCTTCCTGAGTGGTTGGAGGGGAAGGTTTTGTTTGAGACAAGGCCCTGCTTTTCCCATTCCCTCTGCTCCTTGGAATGGAGACACTTGAGATGTTTTCTGTGCAGTTTGGCAGCTTGTCTGAGGCATCATGGATAAACCTGTGGCCCTGCTCCCAGCTCAGGATTTTTCTTGCTTTCTTCTGTCTCTCCCCTGAGAGCTTCTCTGACCCAAAGCTTGAGGGAGTTTCCAAATTATCTTGTGGAACTCTTGACTCTCTCTGCCAGCAGTTGCAGGTCCCTGTTGCTAGCAGAGCAGGTCTTCTCCACCTTGACACCTCCTCAGCATTTCTGGATGGCTTTTCTTTTCTCTGGGTCTAGGCTGACAGGAAGGACAATGTCATCAAAGACCTCCAAACCAGCATGCAAGATCTGCCCAAAGACTCCGTGACCATCATCCAACAGATGAAAGAAGAAGGAGAAAAACAGCAAAAAGAGGAGCTGCAAGCTTCCCAGGCCAGGTGTGCTGAACTGCAGCAGGACACTCAGGAGTTAGGAGCACGACTGAATGCACTTGTCCTGGAGCATCGAGCCTCAGAGATGGCTCTCAGGAAGGTAAATGGGAGCAGGAGCTCTAGAACAAAAGATTTAAAAGCTTTTTGGAGTGCTCTCAGGTCCAGCTGCTGCCAGGAATTACTGAGTTCCTGGCAGGATGCAGGTGCTGTTTGTCAGGATACCTGCTCTGGCCTCCTGCTCTGCTGGTTCCAGGAAATTCCCTGCTCACAGGTCCTGCTGACTCTGAAAACACCTCTGTGGCCCAGGGTGACACTGCAGGGACACCTCTGTGGCCCAGGGTGACTCTGCTCAGGGTGCAAAGCAGGAAAGCTACAGCAGGAATATTTGAAGAAGGGTTTTGGTGTGAGGCTGGCTGTACATAAAGTCACTTTTCAGAGCTGATGGCAGGTTTGAGGGTTGAGAGCAGCTGAAACCTGGGAGATAAAACAGTTCTGCTCTGCCTGGCACTTTGCTGAAGACACCAGCCAAGGAGTTGGATTGAGCTGAGTGAGGGGGAAAGGGGATTTTTCACCAGTGCTGAGCAGAGACTGAGGGAGGAAAGAGCAGCAGGATGGGCTTGGGCTCCTGCATCAACAGCAGAGCAGGGCACAGAGAAGCTAGATCTGGAAAAAGAGCATTCCCCCCCCCCAAAAAAAATAATTTTTGGTCCTTCTGGTTATTTACTCCAGACAAGGAGGGCAGGACAGGGCACATAGCCAGTGGGGCATCTCCTGCACTGTCCCACACGGAGCAAAGTGGCAAGTTAGTGGCAGAACAAACCCCCAAATCCACCCATTTACACCTCCTTTAATGGGGTGGCTTTATCAGGCAGTTTTTTCCTGAGGCTGGGGGCCCCCTGCAGCATTTGTGAAGCTGCTCAGCTCAGTCTCATGCTGGGACAGAGATTTGCTGACCCCAGAGGTCTCTTTTCCTCCTCCCCAGCATTTCCTCTCCACTTGCCTGGACCCAGATGGTACTTGGGGTCCAAAAAGCTGAGGGCTGACCTCAGGGTGGCCTGGGAGGGACATCCTGAGTCAGTGTCACACCATGTGGCACTTGGAGCTGACTTCTCTCTTGATGATCCCACAAAACACAGACACAGCAGCTTGGGGTGAACTGCCTGTACCTGGTTATGCTGCAGCAGAGCCACTGCCAAACTGTTTTGCAGCTAGAAAGATCATTTTGTTCAATGAGCACCATCTTTGGAGTACTTTCTGTCCTGTTTTCCTCTTTAGCAGTTCTCTAATGCTTCAGTTTCAGGGTGGTTGCCCCAGTTGGTTGCTGACTGGCCACATTCCATGTTCATTTCCTCCTGCAGAACACCCCTGGCAGGTGCATTTCTGTCCTCAGCCACCACCCAGCTCCCTGCTGGAAACCCAGGAAAGCTCTTTTGCCCTCAGGGAATCATAGAGTCATAGAACTGGCTGGGTTGGAAGGGACCTCAGAGATCATCAAGTCCAACCCTTGACCCACCACTGAGGTTCCCAGCCCATGGCACTGAGTGCCACATCCAGTCTCTGTTTAAATATCTCCAGGGATGGAGAATCCACCACTTCCCTGGGCAGCCCATTCCAATGCCTGATCACCCTCTCTGCAAAGAATTTCTTCCTAATATCCAACCTAAACCTCCCCTGGCAGAGCTGGAGCTCTGCTCTCCCACATCAGCTCTGCCAGGGGAGGTTTAGGTTGGNTCTCCTCCTCCTCCCTCTCCCTCTCCTCTCTCCTCTCTCCTCTCCTCTCCTCTCCTCTCCTCTCCTCTCCTCTCCTCTCCTCTCCTCTCTCTTCTCTCCTCTCTCTTCTCTCCTCTCTCCTCTCTCCTCTCTCCTCTCTCCTCTCCACGTGGCTTCTTTAAAGTCATTAGAAAAGGCAAAAAACTTCTGCTCAGCTTGGAAGTGCAGCAACACCACTAAACCCACCTCTCCTTGGCCTTTTCCAGGCTGACATGCTCTGCCTCTCCTCCTGCTCTCTTAGCAAAGTCCCTGCAGCATTACCCAAGCTGCAGCCAGGTGGCCTTTTGCTTGGAGGATCTGCAGGAGGGCTCTGACCTGGGTGCTGCTTGCAGTGCAGGGAGGGGTAGGGGAGTATTTTTCAGAGGAATATGAAGATATTGTGACCTGGCAGCTGATGAAAAGACTTGACCACTGGGTACACACCTCCTTTTGGAGTCCCTCTGGAAAAATTCAGCTCCCAGTCATGGTTCTGCCTGGATTTGGGATGGGTGTGCAGGGAGGAGCTGCTGAATGACCTCAAAATTGCTGTACCTGGGATCCTGCTGTCTTGCTAGGCTGAATATGAGGAGATCCAAGCTGCCTATGAAGAGGAGAAGGTCCAGCTGTCCCTGCTGATGGAGAAACGAGATTTTCTTCTCCCAGAATATTCCCAGATTGAGGAGGAGCGGAGAATACTTCAGGAAAAGAAGGAGCAGGCTTCCAAGGAGTTGGCCATCATGACTCGTGCTGCCATCCGCATCCAGGCCTTCTGGAGAGGATACTTGATCAGGTCTATCTTCAAGTCAAAATTGAAAAAGAAGGGCAAGGGCAAAGGGAAAGGGAAAGGGAAAGGCAAGAAATCCAAGAAATAAAGCCACAAATTTTTCTCTCTCCTCCTGGCAAAGCTGCTGATTCTGGGCCTGAGCTCGTCCAGATAAAGGCATTCTGTTTGAGAATGCATTTGCATGAAGGCCTCCAGGGTTGTGGCTGCCTCTCCCACTTGGAATATAGCAAAGCAGGAGTGTGAAGCCTTGTCTCCCTGTTTTAGGTTTGGCTTTGCTAGCCCTGCCAGGAGGATGATGGCTCCTGATGAAGGGATTAGGCCAGGAGTGCAAGTTCCTGCCTAGGCTCTTGGCTTGTCCCTTGCTTGTGTGCCACAGCCCTGTTGTGTTCCCACCATAAAACAATTCCTGAAGTTTTCTGACAGGCTTTGTCCCTGTGTGGATTTGGGAGACTCCTGTCCCTTTCTACAGGAGGAATCTGCAGCACCATTGCTCATCAGTGCCAGGACACAAGTCCTGGCTGAGCATCACCCCTGGCAATCTGCAGGGCTGGGAATTGGAAGGGTGGGATTTGCCCCATCCCAGCTCATGCCCTGCTCCCAATCCTTGCAGGTTGCTCCCTAAGCCAAGCAGCAAACTCTGCCCTGCTCCATGCAGATTCCTGCTTTGGGGTCTCTCCTCTGGATTCTCCAGCATTTCATGTCCCCCAGGAAGCTGCAGCCTTTCCCTTTCCCAGGATCATGAGTCCGAGGGCTTTTTTCCCCCCTCTCTTGGCCTCCTCTTTTCAGTCGCCTTGGAGCAATTCCATACCATGAGCTCTGTCCTCTGGGCAGAGGCAGAGTCATACCTGGTGTGCTATCACCAAATTACAAACTGCTTTGGGTTGGAATGGACCTTAAAGCTCATTTAGTTCCACTTCTTGCACAGGCAGAGACATCTCCCACCAGACCAGGCTGCTTCCTCTTATTTGTTTCATTTTCTTAAGAAACCAGGCTGTAAATTGTCATCATAAAGACCCAGGCACTTCCTCTCACATCCTCTTTGCATTTACCAAGGTTGGGAGCAGAGAGCATTTGGGATCCAGACTCCCAGGGACATTTCTTCACTCCAGATTCAGTGGCTTTCCCTGAAGCCTCTGTTCCAAGGAGAGGGACATCAGCTGCAAACCCCAAATATTTTTGCCCTCCTATGTTGAATGCAGAGCAGGGGCCAATCTCAAAGGGGTGCTGGAATCACTGAGGAATCACAAGGACAGGACAGGCAGGATCAGATGAAGTTTCTCTCTCCTTAGATATTTTGCTGCTTGGAGCCACAAGAGATGTCAGGAGCCAGGCAGACTTCCAGGTGTTATTCCCCACGTGGGTAGTTTGGGCTGTATCTGCACCAGGAGGGATGCCTTTCAGTTTACAGACATCTGGATATAGAATCATAGAACTGTCTGGGTTGGAAGGGACCTCAGAGATCATCAAGTCCAACCCTTGACCCACCACTGAGGTTCCCAGCCCATGGCACTGAGTGCCACATCCAGTCTCTGTTTAAATATCTCCAGGGATGGAGAATCCACCACTTCCCTGGGCAGCCCATTCCAATGCCTGATCACCCTCTCTGCAAAGAATTTCTTCCTAATATCCAACCTAAACCTCAGAGCTTCAGCTCTGCCAGGGGAGGCTTAGGTTGGATATTAGGAAAAACTTCTTAAGCCCATGGCATCTTGTCTCTGCCTGGGAAAAGAGACCAACCCCCCCCTGGCTACAACCTCCTTTCAGGGAGTTGTAGAGAGTGATGAGGTCTCCCCTGGCAGAGCTGAAGCTCTGAGGTTTAGGTTGGATATTAGGAAGAAATTCTTTGCAGAGAGGGTGATCAGGCATTGTCACCAGCCTGGTTGCCCTCNAAGAGACAGGGTCGGGCCGGGCCGCCCCCTCCCCTCCCGTCCCGTCCCTCCGCCTCCCCGGTGCCTGAAAACCAGGAGCAGAAACCTCCCAACCCGTTTAACACTCCGAATAAACCCTCTCCTCAATTTTAATCTCTTTTTGTAATCCGGTTGGGCTGTACCGGGCAGGAACCCGGGGGTGAAGCATCCCCGGTGCCGGTGTGTTCGGGAGGGAGGAAGGAAGGGAAAGAATTCCCGCACTCAGCGGTGATTCCAAAGTCTTTCCCGGCTTTCCCTTGTTGTCTCATGTGATGGTTTTGATCCAGGCGGGCTGTAGGTTCAGAGAGGAGTGAGTTAGAAACCAGGCGTGAAGGCTCCGAGGTTTGATGGTGCCTTTGGAGAGTGTTTTTGATGTCCCTTGGGGGGTCACCTAAACCCAGGGGTGTTGTTGTGTCTCTGGTGTCTCTGTCCTTCTTGTCACTTGGAAGAGAAGTGCTCTGTCACCTTCAGTATTATGTCTTGGTTCTGTTTCAGCACGTTGAAAAGATCCTGAATGTTAAAGATGGTTTAAACTCTCTTAAACAATCCATCTTTAAGGTCCCAAAAGCTGTGAGTGAGGATTTAACTGTGAGTAAAGGCTTTGTAAAAGCTGTTTTTCCTCCTGACACAAAAAGTTCTGGTTTTTTTCTCTGCCACAACTATTTATCTGAGCTCCAGCTCCCTGCCAGCTCTTAACAGAAAACTCTTGGACCTGGGGGCCAGGAGCAGGTAACAGGTCAGAAATCCAGGGTTTGTCTCCTTGGAATTGTTGAACCCACCCCAAATTCCCCAACAAAAATTCACCCTCCTAAACACCCCCAGGAGAATGTAGTTCTCTCTCAGTTATTCAGCTCATTTCCTTGTAATCCTTGCTGGAATGTTTATGCTCATTAACTCCAGTCCAGACCTGGACTGGCAGGGCTGTGCAACTCAAAAAGGCTCTGGAAGTTCAATGCTCCCCTTGTAACCCTCTCAGAATATTTTTTTTTCTGTCCTGGTGCCAAGTCTGTCATGAGCAAACAAGTGGTTTTCTTCAATTATTTGAGGTTGGAACAAGTCGGTGGATTTTAAGACCATTTGACCTGTTTTAGGCTGAAGCAACAAACAAAAACACCCCAAGAAATGATTGTGAGCAGGAGGTGAAGGAGTTGAAACTGAATTACTTGGTGGAGCTTCCAGGCAGTGCAGATCTTCAGCAGCTGCTGGGGAGAAGTGATGCTGAAAGGTTTTGTGCCACTTCTCCATCGTTGGGCTTGATGAGAACTGAGTTGATTTGGTTGGGAGGCAGGAGGAGGAAGATATAGCACAGAGAACATGGTAATTTTTTTTCTGAAGTGGGAAAAAGCCTCCATCATCCTCTTATAAAATGATGCCAATAAATAGTGGCTCAAGCTCCCCTGTGAGACAATCTGAGATAAAGGTTTTATTTCAATAGGACTTGGAGCCAACCCACAGGAGCAAGGGAGCTCCAGGCATGGGTCTGTGTATTTTCTCTGCCCTCCTCCATGGCAGCAGGACACCTGCTTCTTGCTTGATGTTTGTGCAGAGAATTTAGGAAGTGACTTCTCTGAAGGTCTCTGGCTGTGCTGTGAGCCCCCTCTCACTTTCTGCTGGCTCTTTGTGCTCGCCCAGCTCTGCATAATTTTCTTTTTCTGCCCTTATTGCTAAAAGTTTAGCAGGTGAAATCGTTCCCTTTTAGGTGAATTGCTGCATGCTCTCATCTCTGGGGCTTCTGATGCCTTTAGAAATTGAGGTTGGATGGTGGTTGCCCCAGTGCACAGCCTGGAGGGTTTAGCTGTTGGGTCTAGCTTGATAGAAACTTCATTTTTCTGGTGTGTTAAAAATCATATTCATTGGAAAAACTGCTCTGGGATGCCCCAGTGGCCTCCTTGGGTGTATTAATCGAGTTCCAAATTGAAGTTTTTAATTTTGTTTGAATTTCCTGTTGCTTGCTGTTGAAGTCACTTTAAAAAAAACACAAAAACCCAAACACAAACAAAACCAACAAATCCCACAATCTGTGTCACGTTGCTGGGTGGTGATTCCCAGTAGGTTTTATTTTTTGTTTGTAGAGTTGAACTCTTTAAAATCTTGTTCAGCCCCTTGGGATCTCCTGGTGTGCTGCTCCATTGGGCCAGAGCTGTGCCATGGGGATTTCTCTGGCAGCCAGGTCCAGGGCCTGCTTTCTGTTGCTTTCACAGGGACAAATTGCTGAATTAAAGCTTCTCCTTAGAGTATTATTTCCAAAGGAGTGCTTAAAACCTCCTGGTATCTTTGTGAGATCTATGAAGACATCAATCTCAGCTGCTTCCCTGCAGGATGGGTTCATCATCCCTTCTCTGAACCTCCAGAAAATGAGAGCAGCTGAGGAATTCTTGGAGTTTTTCCTCTGCTGTGCCTCCCTCTGGAGTCCAGGAGTTGCAGGATGGTTGGACCAGGTTAATTCATTGTCCCTCTGAGGACAAAAAACATTTTACTTTTCTGGATAACTTGGAAGTCTACAGCACAAAGGTGATGCCTGTGTTGGGAGGCAGTTTAGGCCCAGCACAACTTGACTTGCTGGTGACCAAAACTCTCTTTAAACTCTCCTGCCTGGCTGCCACTTCCCAGATCCATCATTATCTCCATGGAATGAATGCCTGTAAGAGGAGAATCCCATCACCTTGAGCAGAGAAGTGTTTTCAAGGAGATTAGAGAGAGGATCTTTAGGTAAGGATTAATTCATCAAAGGTTGGGACTGACCCTTGGTGAGCAGTGCTTCAGGTGAGTGCTGTCCTTTCCAAGCAGCTTTCTCAGGTTTCAAGGAGCTGGAGTTCCATCTTGTCACCTTTCTGCCTTTAGCCCATTATCTGGGGGTCAGGTTTCTGAGAAGCCTTCAGCAGTCCTTCCTGTGGTCCCAGGGTGTAATAGTGAAAGCAGTGCCAAAGGGAGAAGGGGAAAAAAAATTAAAAAAAAAAAAGCCCCCAAACAACCAAACCTTTCATGCTGTGTGTGTGTTTGGTGATTGTTGGGAAGTGAAAAGCTTCTCAGCCTTGGCTGGGGGCTGCTCTTGGAGGAGCTGTGGGTTTGTTGAGCTGCCTGAGCAGCTGTGTTCCCTGGAAAAACTCTGTTTCCCAAGGCAGGATTCTTCACTAGGGTTGTTTATCCAGCAGTTAACTCTTGGTTAGCACTATAGAGTCCTGTGTACAACCTAGAGGGTTTTTTTAAAATTTTTTAATTTTTTTTTCCCCTGCTGCTTGTACTGAGACTGAGAGTTGAGGCAGGGCATGAAACCAGTGCTGGTACTGGTGATGTGGAGGAATGAATACAGGACTTCCAGAAGAGACCTCTGGGAGCTTCTGGGCTGAACCTCATTCAGCATGGGGTTGCTCAGGGCCTTGAGGTTTGAATGTCTTTGAGGTATGAGATTCCAGAGCTCCTCCAGGCCCTTCCTCCAGTGCTGGATCATCCTTGGGGGGGGGAAAAAATATCTTTCCTTATATTTAGCTTGTACAGAATAAAATGAAGAGAGAGAGGGACTCTCCTAGGATGACTTTTAGAACTTTGCAAGACAGAGGAGGTGGAAGTCCTTGGCTGTCATTTTTGGGGTGCTGGAGCGTGCAGGTTTCCAGGGCAGCCCTGGAGCTGCACGGTGACTTTCAGCAACTTGTTTTGCAACAGTGCTGTTAATCATTCCTCTCCCCAGTCATTTTGTTTTCACATGATGCTCCCTTGATCCATCTGGTGCTTTGCTGTTGCTCGTTGTTCATCCTTTGCCCCGTTTTTGAGGAGACTTCACTTGCTTTGGGGACAGGGAGCTTGCACAGCACCCCAGAGCAGGACTGGAGAGGTGCAGGGTGAGGGATGCTCTGGGTTTTTCTGCTCCCAGTTTAGTGCTGTTTGACTCCAAACAGCTGACACTGCAGGAGAGCCTGAAACACAGAGCTGAGTTCTTCAGGGTGTTTTTTTTTTTTGCTGTGGCCTGATTAGTAGTGCTGTAGGAGGATTTTGATCTCTGCTCCTTCAGTATCACACCTTACACTCTTTGCTCCTTGCCACCAAGAGCTATAAACTCTTTTGAGACTTTATTTCCACCCATTAATCTTAAATCAAATCATAGAAAGGTTTGGAAGAGACCTTAAAACTCCTCTAGTTACAACCCCCTGCGTGGGCAGGAGCACCTCCCACTGGACCAGGTTGTTCCACTCCCCATTCAACCTGCCCTTAGAATCCTAAGATGGTTTTGCTTGGAAAAAAACCTTGGAGCTCAATTGTTAGCCCAGCCCCTCACTGAACCAGGTCCCTGAGTACCAGATCTCCCAGTACTGTGCAGGTTTATTTACTGGTGTGTCTTGTGTTGCTGTCTCAAGGTTGATTGATGAACTTTTAGGTTGTGTTGCTCACACTGCAGTGTTAGTTCCTGGAGCTCTTTGCAGGTAGAAAATATATTTGTGGACTTAAGATGCCTCTCACCATTTCTGGTCTCCCTTATTCCAGTTTTTCTTGCTGGAGGACACAGATTTCTGCCTTTGCTGCTCTGCAAGGAGGACAAAGGACTTTCCAGGGGCAAAGTCACTGCTCCAGTCCTGGATTTTTTCCCTGTGTTACTGGGAGCTGCTCCTTGGCCCTGCTCTCTGCAGCTGAAGGTTTCTCTGGGCTGGTGGCTCCTGCCTGCTGACAGCAGTGGCTTTGGGAATTGCTGGCAGCCTTCAGGTGCTCTGTGGGTGCTGCTGGGCAGGCTCCAGGATCTCCATCCCCTGCCTCTNTATTCACCTGCACCTGTGCAAAGTTAGGGGATTTGAAAATCTTACTGGGTTTCTGTGTAAATATTCAGTCAAATCAAACACAGAATGTATAATGAGTGCATTTAAAAAAACACAGAACAGCTTGTCTATAGGATAATGTTTTAGCTTTATCTAACTTCTAAATACTCAGGCTCAGTAACTATACTTTAAAATATTTTGTGTTGTATTATAGAACAGTTATGTATCTTTGAAAGATACATTACTATCCCACCAGTGCGTGTAATGGCTAAATGTAATGTTTAGTAAAGAGTGAATAGACATTATTTTAAGTGAGATTGAAATGTGATTAATTTTATAATGTCGTTGACTTAAGAATGCCTTTGTAATTCCATAGCCGTTGCTACATCTCAAAGCGCCAAACAAATTCTGTCCAAGGGAAGCTAAAAAGTTCAAATGCAAATTTTCTGATACAAAATGTAGAGATCTCTTCTGCAATAATTTCAGATGTTACAAATGTCCTTACTTTCCCCCAAAAGCAAAAGAGTTTTAAATGACAGAACTTAAGAGGTCAGAAAACAAATATTGGATGTTACATTTCTTTATTATTTGTGGATTTCCAGCTGAGTTTTTTTCCTATTTATTTATTTAAATTTTATATACACAGCTCTCTGTGTCTGTCCTAATGTTTCCTTTATTTTGTTTTTTATTTTGTTTTTATTTTATTTTTATTTTTTTTATTTTTATTTTATTATTTTTATTTTATTATTTTTATTTCATTATTTTTATTTTATTTTATTTTTTATTTTTTTATTTTATTTTTTTATTTTTATTTTTATTTTTATATTTATTTTAATATTTATTTTTATATTTATTTTAGTTTATTTATTTATTTTTATTTTTTTTATTTTAATATTGCATCAAGCCAGGCTCTTGAGCTTTTCTCCTGTATTCTTTTGTGCTTTATGTATAAATTTCATGGCACCCAGGTGACCTGCCTGGGTAATTTAGGTAACCTAATAGTAAGGCAGTGGTATCAGAGCCCTTTCCCCCTTGCAGGTCTCTTCTCCTCTCTGCTGGTGGCAAGCAGCTCAGGTCACTACCTTGAAATGTGAGTTGTCCCAGCCTGCTGCCTTCTGGCCAGGACGGTGCATCCAGACCTGAGCTGGCTGAAGGTGTTGGATGTCCCTTCAGGTCCTCATGGTGCCATTTCATTATTTTAATTGCCCCTGTGGCACTTTGGCAGAGCTCCTTCTGCACTTCACATCAGCCTTGGTTTGGTCTCAATACTAATAAAAAAAAAAACCAAACAAAAACCTTGTTTAATAATTAATCCCTCCTTATTTACTCTGTCTGCAGGCTGGGCAGAGGCAGTGCAAGCTGGAGGAGAACCAAGCTGGTTCTGGTGCTGGTTCTGGTGCTGCTGGTCAGTGGTTGCTGACTCAGAGGCTGTGCCTGGCCACAACCCCCTTCAGAATTCAAGCTGCAAACTGGGAGGTGGCACTTGGGGACAGTGACACCACTGGATTGGCAGTGGCAGGCCTGGGATAAGAGCAGGACACATCTCCTTGGTCCTCTGCCAGGTGCTTACATGATTCCCTTCACCTTTCCAAACGTGGATTCCTGGCTTCAGGGGGGGTCAGTGCTCTCCCTCCTCCCTCCTGCTGAGCTCTTGGGTCTCTTGCTGCTCCCCGGGGAGCTCCCATGGGCAGTGCTGAATTTCTGCAGCCTCAGCAGTAGGGCTTGGCTCACACCAGGGCTAGGGAGGGCTTCTCACAGGGGATTTGCCTCCTGGCCAACTCTTCTGCCTTTTAACACTGATTTGGGTCAAACTGTATTTTTCTCCACTCTCTGTTTTTCTTTTTTTTTTTTTTTTTAAATTCTCTAACTCTTCAAGGCTATTTCTGCTTTGAAATCACGACTCCATGATGTATGTCCCTCCAGTGACTCAGGGGGGAGGGCCTTAATTCCCTAAAAATAGTCTGAATTCTCCAAATCTTTCGAGCTGGAGAGCACTGTCTGGGCACAGGCAGCACTTTTAAAGCATCATCTGCAGTGCCTGTGGAGATAAATGTGGTGTGGTGGGAGTCTCTGCCTTTCTCTTTTCCTTTTTTTTTTCTTTTTTTGACACAAAGCAATGATTCTTAAGGGGTTATTAATAACCAGAGCAGGTTTCTGCTAAGCACTTTATAAGGAACTGAGCAGGAAAATGTCCTTCACACCTCCTGCTTGGGTATTAACTACTCTGGGCATGGGATCACCTTCCTTTAGGCTTGTTAGGTGGAGACCTCAACACCATCCCTGCCTGGGCTGGTAAAGAACAGCAAACCTCTTCCTTCTGGGGTGTCACTGCCAGATGGGATAAAGGGGTAACGCTGGGGGGGGGTGGCAGAGCTCAGTGTTTGACCTCTTGCTGCTGGGGTGTGTGTTTAGGTCACTGGCTTCAGGGCTGCTCCCCGTGGTGTTTGGTGACCACAGGCTGTAAGTACAGCCCTGTTTTCCCAGCTATGATGTTGGGTGCTTGGTGTTTTCGTGCCTGTCACTCATCCCAATGCAGAATTAGAAGATTTGTCACAGCCAAGAATTTTACCCATGGCAACTGCTTTGCCACTTCTCTGAACCTCCACCCTTTTGGACTTGGAATTTTTTGGGGAGATGCACGGGGGTGGTTCCACAGATTTTTTTTTCCAGGTCTTCTGCAAGTGTCAAGAGGGATGGCTTGTCTTGGAAACGTGTGAAAAATCCCCCAGTCCCAGTTCAGAAGATGGGGTGAGTGAGTTTGGGTGTCTTTGGCTCCAGGATGGCCACGGGGGAGAGAAACATGCCCTGTGCCTCCAGCTGGACTGTTCTTCAGTCTGTGATGAAACAAATCAACACTTTTTTTGTCTTAAAAGTGTGGAGATGGTGTGCAGGAGGTGGGGTGCCACCTCTTCCTGCAGCTCATGAAGAGTTAATGGTTCCAGGCTTTGGGTTGAAGTCTTTTTTTGGTGGCACCTGGAGGTGGGCACTCAGGCAGTGCTGCAGTGTCCTTTGGAAACCCCATCTTTAATTTTGAAAAGACCTTCAAGCTTTGCTGTTTCCCAGGGTGTGTGTGTCCCTGTGACTGATGCTGGATGCTGTTTCTTTACCATTTGTTGTTCCAGAGTTAGCACTGGGATGTTCCTCAGCAGAGCTGGGGGAGCAAAAACCACTGCAGGTTTATGGTGTGTGCTCAGGTGAAAATAATACATGGCTTTACTTTATCCCAGGATTTTTTTTTTTTTCCTTTACTTTATCCCAGCAGTTTTTTTTTTTCCTTTCCTTGATAGTTGGGTCTCTCCATGGTCTGTTGGTGAGAGAGAACTCCAGGCTTCCCAGCTTTGCATCCCTCCTGGGATGTAATTTTTCGAAGTGAGTGGGAAGAGGGTCAAACCTGAAGTTATTTAGCAGTGGGACAAAAGGTGACAATCCTTTTAATGCTGTTTAATTTGTCTGGAGTGGGTGTGTGGCACTCTGCCAGCTTGCTTGGCTTTGGGGACTTCTCATTCTCATGTGACAACGTGTCAGACCTGGTGTCGTGTTGATGCTCCCAGTAGCTCTGTCCCATCAAGGACTATTTTAGATTCCTGTGCTGCTTGACATTTGTTTCTCTGTAGCCTTTGGACTCGTAATTTGATTTTGTGTAGACTGGAGAGGATCACAGCACCTGAATAATCCTGGTCCTGCTTTCTAATGGCTTTATTAATGGGGGTGGTGGTGGTACCAGCTGGAGCTGAGGAGGCTCCTGGCTCAGAAGGCAGGTCTGGATTTTGAAGGGACCATGGCAGGCTGGTGAGTGAGGATGATGAGAACTTTGTGGTGCTCAGCAGAGGTCAATGCCAGCCTTGTCTTGGAGCAGCTTTGTAGAAAAAGCCCTTTGAGGGGGGGTCTGGGTGGATGAGCAGGAGCCATCAGAGGTCAGTTCTCTGGTTCTGCCAGCAGAAGTGAAGCCAGCATGTTGAGAGAAGGGACCATCCCCTCTGCTCAGCACCAGGTTGGCCTGTCTGGATTCTGGAGCTGGTCTGGGGCTTTCCAATCCAAAGTGGGATTGGAATGCTGGAGGGATGTGGATGTGCTCAGTCTGGAGTGGAGGAGGAGAAGGGACTCTGTGGTGGAAGGTGTGGAGGTGATGGAGCCAGGCAGGGAGAGGGTGAGGCCATTGGTCTGTACCAGAGCATGGAAAAAAATCCATGGGAAATGTTTTTACTGGGAGCAGGAGCCAAATACTGGGACAGGAGTCTGGAGAGGGAAATGTTTTTACTGGGAGTAGGAGCCAAATACTGGGACAGGAGTCTGGAGAGGGTGAGGAAGTTCTGGATGTGTGTGGGGGAGCACTGGGAATGTGGCCACTGGGCTGTTCACAGGTGGGATGGTTGGAACGGAGGGATTTGGGAAGTAACTCGTTGAAATCCCCAAATAAAAGTTCGAAGTGACAGGGATTGCCCTGAAGCAGAAGAGGTATCACAGGTATGGAGGGAATTATCTTTTTGTCTCACATTCAACACAATATTCTTGAAATATTTCTGGTAGTTTTCATTTGGCTTGTAAAAGAAATAAGTGAAATCTGGCAAATCCTTTGTGTCACGTAGGTAAAACCTGCTGTTAACCATTAGGTGCACTTTTAATTTGCAAATTAATTTACAAATACTTCTGGCACTGCTGATTTACATGTCCTGTTGGTCAAATATTCCACTAACCAAGTGCTAATAACCCAGGATGGGGGGGTATGTGTTACAGCAAACCCCCCCTTTGCCAGCAGGAATACCTTTAGATGGATTCCCTGCCCAGCCAAAACCATGGGATAAGGTTTTATTGATCAGATTGGAGCATTCCCAAACCTGGAACTGATACCTTGTTGTGGGGGTTGGCAGCAGGATGTGGCAGGTCCCACATCATCTTGTTGGGGCTGGAGCAAAATGTGCAAAAAAAACTTATTGGAGAGCATGTTGTTAGCTGAGTTTCTGCCTCTTTGCTGCTGCTACATCACCAGAGGTTCCTTGGTACAAATCTCCTGAAGAAAATAAACCCCAGGCTTGCATCAGAAAACCCTCTTGGCTTTCCAAGGTGAAACTCAAGCAGCTTTTAGAGGAGATGTTAAAGAGTTGCTTGTAAATTATTGATATTTAGCTTGCAGCATCTGTCAGGGCCTGCTGCCTTTTTTCTCTCTCCACTGAGTTTATCCTGCTTAGACAGAAGAACAGGACAAAATACAAGACCCAAGGCCATGGTGGGCTTTGCTGGGTGTTGCAGAGCTGGTTTTTTTCCCTGGATGTTTTTGCTGTAGTTGCTAATTGGGGAAAAAAAAAATAAAATAAGAGAGAGGTTGGTTGGCTTCCTCCAGGAACAAAACCAAAGCCAAGAGCAGGGGGTGATGTGTGGGGTGCTGGGGGGGGAGTTGCCAGCCCAGGGATGTAAAACCAGCAGAAATGCTTAAAATTCTTCTTGGGTTTCAGTGCCCAGCTGTGATGGAGGGCAGGAGCTGGTGGAGAAGGGAAGATTTCCTACAGTGACCTGTTTCTGGTACAGCATTTCTTTTTACCTCTGGTAAAACAGTGAAAAAAAAAGTCTGGAGGTTTAAACCTGCTTTTCTTCTGCACCTCCTGACGAGACTAAAGAGATAAAGATGAGCAGAGAAGGTCAGAAAAATGACTTTTCATGGAGGAAAAGCAATTGGGATGAACCTGGGAAGGAAAACTGGGAGGATGAGCACATTTTTCACCTGGCTGAAGTGATTTTCCTGCCCTTGGGACATGTGCCACCCTGCAGTGCTTTGGGCATCTTTGGTAGAAACCTGCTGGGGTGAGACCACAGGGGTTTAGTGTCCTTCTGGTGGCTGCTGGAAGGACTTGGGACACGTGTCACCATCCTGCCAGCACCACCTTGGGATCGCCGAGGTGGAGGGGGAGATGTGCAGAGCCAGACTGAGACCAACTTTGGTCTTTCTTGTACAAAGTGAAATGTTTGGTCTTTCAGTATGAAGCAAGGCAGCAGAATTCCTCTCTCTTCTGTTGCCTGGAAAAAACTTAAAGCTGTGGAAAAGCTTCAGAAAACTCTTTTCTTCCTGGTACTTGTCACTATTTCTGGTGCCACAGCAAATTGCTTTCTGCTTTTCCCCTTTCCACTTGGGTTTTTTCTGCCCTGCCAAAGCTGTTGTGCCCCTGGCTGGGTGTGTGTGTTAGCTCTTTGCTTGTTCCATCCAGTTTAAATTGTCCTAATTAGCCAACAGCAATTGGCTAACTCTTGATTGTCCCAAGCAGTCTAATCCTGACATTGGCAGAGGGATGGAAGAGGCAGGTTGTGTGGTGCCTCTCCTAGGGAAATGAATGTTGCTGGGGTCTAAAAAAGCAATTTTTTTGGACTTGCTGGTCATGAGCTCTGCTCCCTTGGGTTTTTTAATGCTCTTTATTAAACACCAGAGCCTGGACCTGCAGTGGGACTTTGGGATCTGCTGGCAAATTCCTTCTCCTTCCCCAGAGCCTGGGCCTGGGGTGGGTGGCCTGACCCAGCAGTCTCTTTCTTTGTGCAAAAATGGGGTTTGGCTGACGAGTTACTCAGTTTGCCTTCATAATAAACCTCCAGGAGGTTTCTCTGGAAGTCCCTTGGCTTCCCAAAAGGAGCTCTTGAAACGAGGTGGTGACTTTGGAGAAAGGGTTGGCTGCTGATTTCCAGCAGTGAACCATGGCTGGGTGGAGCAGAGGGATGGGATGGCAGCTGATTCCTCCTGAGAAGGTGTCCTGTGATGTGCTGTTTGGGAAATCTGGGTGCTTGGGCTTGCCTGGGACCCCGGGAACATTGGAGCTGCTGAGAGCTGAGGGTCTCAGAATGTGCTGAAGCAACTGGGAATATTTTGGTGTTGAGAAACTCCCAAGCATCTGACTGTGCCACGGAGGCTTTCTTGCAACACAGCACATGAAAATAACACTGAAAAACTGGTTTGGGCAGTTGGGAAATTCACTGGGAGCTGTAACTCATCCTTGTCTGGCTGTGAGAAGGTCACTGCCTTTGCCTTCCCTCTTGGCCATGGGTTTAACCCTTCTGCTCCTGGGAACCCCCAGTCAAAACCTGTATGATTTCTGCAGGAAACATGCAGCCCCTGAGCACTGATCCTGGTGTTGATGGGACTCGGATCCACCAGAGGAATTTCTGAAGGCTCTGACACGTGTTTTGTCCAGCTGGGTGCTGGTGGGTGCAGGCTGGAGGGAAGGTGGTGGCCCTGGCTCCAGGGAAAGTCTGTCTGAGTGTCTGGGGTTTGTGCTGTGAGGGTAAACACAGTTCCACAGAGCCACCCGGTGCTTGCTTGGCATTTTTGAGTTGGATTATGTGATACAATATGAATGACTGTCAGGGTTTAACACTGCCCTGGCAATTAAACCCAATAACAGATTTTTCTATTAATCCCCTTCTCCTCCCTGATAAGGAAAGGAGAGAGAATAAGGGAAAGAGACTGATGGGTTGGAAACTAAACTACACAGCTTGAATGGAACAGGAATGATAAATAGGAAAAATTACTAAATCTATACAAATCTACAGGAAAATTGATCCCAGGTTCCTCCCCCCTTTCCCCCAATAACTCTCAGGTCACCCCCGAGGCTGCAGGGCAGCCCTGGGAAAGTCCAGGCTGGAATCCTGGAGTCAGGAGCAGTTGGGAGCTGGAGGCAGGAACACACAGATTCAGGCTGGGATGGATCAGGAGCACAGGCAGAGGAAGGGATGGAATCCTCCCAGGATGCTGAAGCACACAGGGAACAGGTGAAGGAAGGGCAGGAAGAAGAAAGGGCAGGAAAGGAAGCAGGAAGGGAAAGATGTTGCCCCTGGTGCTCCCTCCAATTTCTCCTGAGTCTGAGGTGTATGGGATGGAATCCTCTGTTTGGTCAGTTCTGGCATCTCTCTTGTCTGTTCCTCCCCAAAGGAGGGTTCAGGTGGGACCTCTTGACTCCTTCTGGAGGGTAAAATGTTCCTCAGAGCTGAGCAGTGGCCTTGGCTCTGCACCCCAGGCTCTGGCAGTGACTCCAAACATCCCGTGGGATCAGTCCCAGGAGCAGCCACTGCCTGAGAAACTTGCTGTTCATTTCAGCAAGTGCAGCTCCTGCCAAGAGACTGAGCTGAAAGCAAAAGGACAAACCAGAAAATCACCTTTATCCTGGCCCAAAGCAGGACAATGACAGAGAATAAAATATATTCCTGATAATAAAATAAATAAAATCCAGTATACGATATACTAGAAATTAATTTTTATGCACATATATATACACACATAATATATGTATATAGTATATATACATAAACCCTAAATTGAACACCTGGCTCAAACCTTTGTATCTTTTATCTGTGCTTTATTTTGGATTGTCCCTGCTCATCTGAGGAGGCTCCAGGACAGAACACTCTGTGGTTCTGGGAGCCTGGTGGTCATGGAACTGCTCAGGAGGAGCTCCTGAGGCACTGCTGCTGAGAACCTTCCTTTGGGCATTGGGTCTGGCAGGTGAAGCAGCTGAGATGGGCTTGGTTTGTCCAGAAAGAATTGGCCAAGGACTCTTGGGAATCTGCAGGATTTGAGACGAGATCTGCCTGTATGAAGCAGGGGCCAGTAAGCACTTCACTGAGTTTATGCTCACAATATAAAAGAATCTCTTGGCATCTCCAGCTGAAAAGTAAGCTGCCAAAGTCTTTAGTTTTTGGGCAGTGTCATGAGAAATGGGAAATTGCATTGTGGCAGGATGCCCCATACACTGCAGGCCTGTTTGAAGCTCCTGCTTGCATTTTCTTCTTTATTTTTCCACAAGAACTGATGAAACCTGGCTGTTCCCTGGACTCCTGACCTCTGCACTCTTCAGGAATTTGCCCTCCAAGGACAATGTGATCCTTTCAGGGGTAATGGAAATGGTGTTGGTACCCTGTATATACATCAGTGTCTCAATTTTCTGGTTCATGCTCCCCTCTTGGTGCTCAGAGAGCAGGCAGCTGCCCACCCAGCTCTTGGGGTGATTCCTCCCCAAAGTAGGACCTGAAAAAAAAAAAAAGAAAAAAGTAGGTTGTAGAGCTGAAGGGATTAAATGTGAAGTTATCTTTGTCTCCGGGGGCTCAAGCTTTAAAACAGAGGGAGAAAAATTGTGCAGCCCTGTGGGTTTTGTGGTGAGAACCCTGGTGACCTTGGCTGGGACAGAGAAGCTGTTGGGGGTGGCTGCCCCATCCCTGGCAGTGTTGAAGGTTGGATGGGGCTTGGAGCACCCTGGGCTGGTGGGAGGTGTCCCTGCCCATGGAGGGGGGTTGGGATTGGATGAGCTTTAAGGTCCCTTCCAACCCATTCCATGGTTCTGTGATCCCTATCCACATGAAATCCCCTGTTGGAATTTTAGTGGGGTTTGCAAGTTGGCAAAGAGCAGAAGTGCCCTGACTTTCAAATGATGTTGGAGGGCACAGACTGTCATTCATGCAGCTTCTCTGAAGAAAATTAATTTGATTTTTTTCAAAGGATTAATGTTGATGCTCACTTTTGCTGCTTGCAGAGGTGGAAAAATTCTTGCAAGGAAGGCTCTGCCCCCCACACCCCATCTCTGAGAGGCTGGGTAAGGCTTGTGCTCAGAGCAACTTACCCTCCAAAACTTGATATTCTGCAAGCTTGGGACATCTTTACCAGGCTGAACATCCAAAATACAAAAATATATTGGATCTTTACCAGGCTGAACATCCAAAATACAAAAATATATTGGTGATACAAGAATAAGAATTGTGTCTTTATGTTGACTTTGCTGGATGCTCTTACGTTCTTGGATGCCGTGGTGAGAAAATAATTGAAATAAGCTGAGGGTGACTGCTGGTTTTTCTGATCATTTAATACCATTCCCAGGGGCTGAAGGACCAAGAGAAACTTAAAAGCAGAGAGTCTAACAAGACAAATTGCTGCTTGGGGCTCTCATCTGCTGTAATGCATTTATTTCAGTGTGGTGCAGTAAGAGCATTTGTCAAATTAACCTCCTCTTTGGTCACTTGTTGTTTGTTCTTGCTTAAAAAAGCACCAAGCCTGCCAGTTTGGTGCCCAGATTTTTTGTGGAGATGCTGGGATTTGGACCAGACATCCCATGAACTTTTCACTGATACCATAAACTTGGCAGCAGTGCTGCCCACAGATCTCAGTGAGTGTTTTTTTTCCTTCTGGATCTCTAGTGGTTTTGCTTGGAGAGTCATGAAAGCAATAATCTGGGATGCTCCCTCTGGAATTTTTAGAACAGGGTTTCTGGTCTGTGGGTGCCCCTTTCCTGTGGAGTTGCCAGCATTCCCGTGGGGCTGGAAGCTCTCAGCTCTGGCACTTGGGATTTGACACTTTTCTTGGGAAGTGGTTGTGGTTATCAGAACGTAGCCCAGAACTGAGGCTTTGGCTCCGGGAATCAGATTCAGAAGACTGCTTGGAGAAGAGCCCAAATGGGAGGAAATCCAGTGCACTGGAGGGGAGGGAATGCCGAGGGGGATCCCGGTGATCCCACTGCTAGGGATGCCCCAGAGGCTTTTCTTGGGGTGCATAATGGTGTCACAATCAGCAACACCACTGCAGGAGATGCAGAGGGGACATTGAGGTTGGACATCCTGCAGGATGGGGAAGGGATCAGACCCAGCCAGCACGGGGTTAGGAAGGGCAGGTCCTGTCTGACCAACCTGAGCTCCTTCTATGATCGGGTGACCCGCCTGGTGGATGAGGGGAAGGCGGTGGATGTGTCTGCCTGGACTTCAGCAAAGCCTTTGGCACCGTCTCCCACGGGATTCTCCTGAGAAAGCTGTCAGCCCACAGCTTGGACAGGAGCACCCTGTGCTGGGTTAGGAACTGGCTGGAGGGCCGGGCCCAGATAGTGGTGCTGAACGGGGCTGCATCAAAATGGCGGCCGTGGTGTCCCTCAGGGATCAGTGCTGGGCCCAGTTCTGTTTAATATCTTTATTGATGATTGAGATGAGGGGATTGAGTCCACTATCAGCAAACTTGCAGACGACACTAAAAGATGTTCCTCCATTGCTATCAGCTCTCTCCTTGCCTCACCAGCCCCGGGGAACAAGCAGGAGGTGACAAGAGAGCTGGGGAGGGGGAGCAGTGACACCAAGGGAGCTGTCACAGCCTCGATCCCATCAAACCTCCCACAGGATCCCAGCAAAATCCATCAGCACGGGGTCCTGGGGGGCAGAAGAAAGGCTGCTGGGACATGGGCTCAGCTCCCCCAGGTCCCCATCCCAAATCCTCTGCTCAGAGAGCACCTCGGGAGAGGACACGCTGCAGCCTCCCTGGGGTCACCCACAGCAATGTCCCTGCAGGCTCCCCAGCTCACCCAAAGGGCTGGAGGACCAGGCACCCAGGCTGNCCCAGGGAAGTGGTGGATTCTCCATCCCTGGAGATATTTAAACAGAGACTGGATGTGGCACTCAGTGCCATGGGCTGGGAACCTCAGTGGTGGGTCAAGGGTTGGACTTGATGATCTCTGAGGTCCCTTCCAACCCAGACAGTTCTATGATTCTATGACATCAAGGAGAAATTTTTGGGTGTGACTCCCTGGCCCAGGTTGCCCCCAGAAGCTGTGGCTGCCCCATCCCTGGCAGTGTTGAAGGTTGGATGGGGCTGGGAGCACCCTGGGCTGGTGGGAGGTGTCCCTGCCCATGGATGAGCACTGGAGCAGCTGTAAGGTTTCCCTAACACCCACATAAGTCTGGAATTCCGTGATAACCCTGAGCCCCCCTCCCAGATCTGCCAAAGCTGCTGACCTCATGGTTTGGATTTTTTGGGATGAGCTGAGAGTGCCCCTTGGGCTGTTCCAGCTGCAGGCTGAGTGCCCTCAGCAGGACTCTGAGCACTCTGCTCTGCTCTTAGGGGGTTTCCCTCTGCCCAAATACTGGGATGTTTTCCCAACCAAGATATCCTTTGCTTCCTCTGCACCAAGCTCCTTTACACCTTTTAATTCTGCTGCTGTTGGAAGGGTGAAAACTCTTGCTGGGGAGGCTGGAGAAAGGGCTGTGCTTGGAGCAAAGCTGTGGGTTTCCAGCATGGAGTTTTTCCTGCCCTACAGAGCAAGGTTTTCCTTCCCCTTGGGGACCAGGGGAAGCTTCTCATCCAAACCAGCAGCTCCAGGATCTCTCTCTGGGTGCCTGTGTTTACAGGGCTTATCAGCTGTGGCCACCACCAGCAACTCCAGGGCTGGAGAGGAGATAGCATGAGGTGGTGGGAGGAGTTGAGAAGCTGGCTAATAACTTTTTCTTGTAGCTTTTTAAATTTTTTTTGATTTTTATTCCACCCTCAAAGCCCCTTTGCCAGCCCTTGATGATCTCTGTGTGCTGGCTTCGAGGTTTGTTTGGTTTTTTTTTGTTTTTACCTGCTGAGGTTTCCCAGCAGAAGAAGAGTACTGTGTCCATGGCAGAGTCATAAATGAGTTAGAAAAGCTGATCCTGAAAAATATGCTGATGTCTTCAGGTTGCTTGTAGGCTATTTTTGTATTTGGGGGTGGAATTCTTGGCTGGTGGGACCTCAGGGGAAGGAGAAAATCTCTTTGGAGAGAAGAAGAAGAAGGGAACTGGGATACATCTGGGCAGTGGGATGTGGTTCAGCTGTTACCAGGAAAAGCATTTGAAGTTTTTGGGCTTTCATGCAGACTTTACAGACTGTTTCCTCAGGAAAGAAGAGGGTCTGGATACTCTGCTGGGGTTTGTTGAGGGACCACATGGGGCTCAGCTGCCATGCCAGGGGCTCTGCTGGATTTAAGTGTGGAGCTGAGTGTTTGGGGTGTGGGTTTTGCTGCAGGTGTGTCCCCCCCCTGCTTGCTGACAGCTCAGAGCTGTGAAACTCTTGATACTCTGGGATTTTTTTTCTGGTTTGCTGCTGTTTGGAGTGATGTGGTACTGGAGCTGGGAGTTCAGGACTCCTTCCCTGGGCAAGGGAATCCCTTGAATTCATCCTGGGCTGCCTGGATGCTCTTTTTATAGAAACATTTCTTTTTTTTTCTCCCAGAAGGATCAATTTCCCCTCCAGGCCTGGAGTGCAGAAGGTGGCTGTGCCCTGGGGAAAGGGCACTGCCTTGTCCAGGCCTCTCACACACATNCCAGTTCTGGAGGAGGAAAGGGGAAGCCTGGCTGGCTTCAGAGCTGTTTCACCTTGGGAATGTCCATTTTCTTGAGGTGATCATCAGGCTGCTGTGCCTGCAGTGAGTTTCCTGGGATTCCATCAGTTTTCAGAGGCTGTTCCCCAGCAGAGTTTGTGTCCACTGAGAGTTCCAGGTGGACACAAACTCTGCTGGGGAGGTTTTGCAGGAAAGCTTTACAGCACAGGGTGCCTTGTCCTGCAGTGAGAAGCTCTTCCTGGCAGTTCCCTTCCCTTCCAGGTGGTTTTTCTTTTTTGTGAAGCTGGGGCAGAGAAGCTCTTCTCTTGTCTTGGGGCTCTGGGAACCAAACCCAAGTGACAAAGGGGTGGAGGAAGGGGTGTGATACCCAGATTGCTTCTCTAACTGCACCCAACTCTTGCCAGGAGAGCTTTGCAGCAATCTCACCCCTAAATCCTTGCTGGATGCTGGGGTGCAGCCCTGGCAGAGGGTGCTGGGTGCCACTTGGAGGTCCAGACAGGTGCTGGGTGGGTCAGGGGGGGAATTTTTCCCCTGATTGGGAGAGGCAGTGGATTCCTGAGCACTGGGCATCCCTCTGGCTGGTGAGGATTGCGACCTGGATTGCAGGGTTTTTCCCTAAAATCTGATTGTTATTAATCTGACTGCAGCCACTGGCAGATTAATCCCCCTTTAAATAGAAGGGAATTGTATGTTTTTGCAGAACTCTCAGTGCAGCACTTCCCATATGCTTGCTTTGGCTTTTTTTTTTTGTGATTTGCTAAGTTTGGTGAAGGGGAAAACAAAAAAAACAAAAAAAAAGAGGAAGAAAACATGAAATCTGAGCTGTTGGTCATGTGGAACATGTGGTTTGTGCCAGGGCTGCACCAGTCTGTGATGTGCTGGATGGGGATGTTGTGTGCTGCAGGAAAACACCTCCTCCCAGCCACGTGCCTGCTTTCTCCTGGGCATTTCTGTTCTGGAATTGAGTCACTGTAGAAATCCTTTTTACTTGAACCAAAGGGAGAGCAATAACCCCCTAAAGGTTTGGTGTCGGCCCTTTTATCCCCTGACTTCAGGCCTGGGAGTTTTTGGGGTCTAAATAAAACCAGTTTTAAAGTGGTGGGTTATTTATTTATTTATTATTATTATTTTTTTAAATAATTTCTCCCCCATGAGAGATTTCACTGCCTTTTTAGCCTCAGTTATTCTGAACAAGGGACGTGCAAACATCTCAAAGTCTGTGGGGACGAAGCGCGGGGCTGGGTTTCTGTAACCCCAGAGTATTCCCAATGTTTCTGAAGGGAAGATGGGAGGATAGTCACCCCAAAACCAAGCCCAGGATTTCAGCAGGGATGAAACTGAGCCTAGAGAACCCTGATGCAGGGCTGGAAGCTGCTGGGGTGGGATGGGAGCTGCAGGCAATGCCAACAAGAGGCCTTTTGTTGGCAGGGTGAGCCCTGGCTCCTGGAGAGACAACCCTGCTGGGTGCTGGCCCTGCCTCCAGGGTCACCAAAAGCTTGGAAGAGCTTGACCAAACCCAGGAATTCTTATCAGCCTGTGAACCCTGCATGGAAACCTTTGGGCTTGCTCAGGAGTTGGTGGGAGGCAGGCAGGGAGCAATGTCCCTTAGGGAGGGGGGTGGCCAGCTGGCACAAGTGGCTTTTGCTGCACCAGGGATGACTTGGTTTGTCTTTTGGGCTTTTCCTCTCACTCTTGGTAATGAAATGAAATGAAATCACCAGAGAGAAATTCCCACCTTCAATTAATTAACAAGAAGATCAGCCCTGATGACCCTGGCTGGACCTCTGTGATTTTTCTCCATCGTCTTTAAAAAAAAAAAAAATTAAAAAAAAATGGTTTGCTGAAAGTATTTCAGTGCATTGCTCTTCCTGTGGGCCAGGCAGAGTGTAAATCCAGTTGGGATCTCTCCTTTTCTGTCCCCATCTATGGCATTGCCCAGTTCTGCTTGTTTTCTGTCCCTGCCCTTGCTTTCTATTCTTGCCTCTGCCTGCAGCAGCCTTTGCAGTTGGCTCTGAAGGGCATTTCTTGGTGATGCAGTTGGTTTAAACATTTCTCTGTGGCTGCAGAGCCCTTAGTGATAGGATATTTTCCAGCATGATGGGAAAATGGAGTGAATAAACTGGTCTCAACTTCACCTGTGAAAGATACAGGAGGAAAAAGAAGTGTTCAGCTCAGAGTCAGGAGAGGTCGGTGGTGGAAGAAGCAGCAAAGCTGCAACCTCCAGGGCTCTCCAGCTTCTTTCTTCTTGCAGGGGGGGACAGGAGTTAAAAAAAGTGCTTTTTGTCTGAACTTCTGAATGGTTCCAGCTTGCCATAGAGTGGAGAAAGCAAAAGCAAGAGGGGAGACTGGTGCCTGTGTGACCAGAGCTGGAGTGACAAGAGGGGTCAAACATCTCCACTTTCTTCCTCAGAGAACAGTGTTCATCTTGTGTGCAAGGTTCATGGAAATGAAACATTGCTGTGGTGCAAACACAGATGTGAAGCCTCCGTGGGTTCTGGATTCTGTGTCTGAGTTGTTTTGAAATCCTGGTAGAAATAGCAGGACTCAGGCAGGGGGATGCTCTGCAGCTATTTGGGGTTGGGTTTCCCTCCCTGATGCTGGTGATGTCCTGCTTCTCCCTCAGGAAAACTCCCACGTTGAAATGAATTTCAATAGATCATGTGGTTGGTTTTTTTTGCTTTTTTTTTGTTTGTTTTTTTCTGGTAGTCATGACACTGCCTGCCCTGTTTCACCCATGGATCTGTGAGGCAGGAGTGCTTCCAGGGGGTGATGCTCTTCCATGGTCTGCAGAGAAACCCTCCAAGGTCTCCCTGGCACAGGGATGTGCTGAACTCTTCCTCCTGACTTGCTGAATCTGGGGATTTACTTTCACCCCATGGCAGGGGATGGGCTGTCAGGGAGAGCTGAGCAGAGGCAGGACCAGGGCTCCCTCCCTGACTGGGAAGAGCCTCCTGGATATGGTGCTTTGCACTCCATCTCTACCCTCCCAACAGTGTTTCTCTAGATAGATCAGGATGGAAATATTTATGATTTGAGTTCTTGAGCTGTTTTGACCCTCGGGGTGTCCCTGACACCTCCAGACCAGCAGGTTTATCCATCCCATCCCTTCCAGATCTCCTGGGATGCTGGGGCTGCCTGGACACATTGTGTTTGTGCAGCAAGGGTGGGGGGTTTACTTGATTTTTGGATGTGATTGGCAGCCTGGATTTGTCATTCTAGACAGATGTGACAGCCAAAAAGTCTTTCCAAGCTCTTGGGCCTTCTGATACAGTTTGGAGGTGGTGGAACTCCCTGGGGAAGCTCCTCAAGGTCTCTTTGCCAGCTCCAGAAATGGACCTGGGCTCTGTGGCCAGCTTCATGCCATGTGTGTAGAGGGAACATTGCTGCAGGGTCTCTACCTTGCATCCAGAGACTAAAAAAACCCAAACAAATCAACAAAAAACCCCCCAATCCACAAAGAATGTCTCTCAAACTTTGTGTTTTATTTTTTTTTCTGGAATCCTTCCTAAGGAAGGACCTCGTGCTTCACCCCAGCTGGCAGCATGGGGACAAATTTGAGCCTTGCAGGGACCTGCAGTTCCACCAGAAAGCAGAAAGACCCCAAAGAGTGCTGAGAATTCAACATTTAAGATATAGAATCAGGTGGTGCTGGCTACTGAGGCTTCCAGCAAGCAGATGAGTTGGAGGTAAGGATAGTAAGTAAGTTGGATAGGAGAAAGATCTCTCAAAAAAGATCTCTCCAAAGAGAGAGGGTATTTCAGGAGGTCCTGACTCTGGGGATAACTTCAGTTGTCTTTGGATCTCTCTGGGAAGATGCAGTGATGCTGAGTGCTGCTGGGAACCCCTGAGCAAGCAGGATTGACCTCCCAGCTCTGGAGAGAAGCTTCATGTGAGTGTTGGTGTAGTGTTCTTCTTTTTTGGTGGTTTTTTGGTGGACAAGCCAGGCTGGAGAGCTCTGCACTTGCTGGCCTGAGCATCTTTAGGACTCTGGGTGCTCCTGGCTAGGACTTGGTGGAAGAAATCAAACCAAAGGAGCTCTTGAGCTGCTGAAGTCTCACATCTGGGCTGCTGTTGGCTCTCCTTGTTGCTGATGGTGGTTGGGGCTCAGGGATCTTAAAGGTCTTCTCCAAGTTCTCTGCAGTGGCACTGGGTGCTCTGCAGAGCTCTTGGCTCTCCCTCCTGGGCTTCTTTTCCCATCTGAGCTGTAAAAAAGGAGAGGTTGAGCTTAAGGTGAGATGGAGCTGCCCAGGAGCTGCCTTGGGCCTTGGTGGGGAGGGGAAAGCTTAGCAGGGAAGCTCCAGAAGCACCAGTTGAGCTGATGTGGAGGGAGTGGTTCCTGGGAGCTGGGGGTGAGCTCAGGCTCTGCTTGCTTGCTGCCTCCTGTTAGCTTCCAGCAGAGCCTCACAGTGCTTTGGAGGTCCAAATCTGTAGGAGCCACCACTTGCCAGCTGGAGCTAAATTTTGGGCTGTTGTGATGTCACCAAAACCAAAGTGGGGGAGCTAGAAGAGAAAACCCCTTTATATCTACTTATTTTCGTGACGTTCTTCCCTCTGCTCTGTGGATAAATGTGTCTTCTGAGTCCTTACAGAGGAATTTCACTGTTCTATACCTAAAGTAAAATTTCTTCCAGCTGTTGAAAGGTGGATGAAGCTTTCTCTTGCACAGCACTGCCTCAGACAGCTGGAGAAGTCCTTCAGAGCTGGGAAGCAGATCTTCAAGTGCTGGTTTGCTCTCCTTTATTGCACGGTGGCATGGAGCTGATCTGTCAGGCTGAGTTGCTAAAATTGAGACCCCTGGAGTTTTATACTGAGGGCATTTGATCCCAGAATCAAAGAATGATTTGGGGACCATAAAGCTCCCCCAGTGCCATGGGCAGGGACACCTCCCACCAGCCCAGGATGCTCCAAGCCCCATCCAGCCTTCACCACTGCCAGGGATGGGGCAATTCCCTGGGTGTGTTGGGTGCTTTAATCCAGCTCTCCATGCTTTGTAACATCTTGGATTATCTTCTTTCCCTCCCCTCTTTACATCAGACATCCCTCCTGCATCTCCCCTCTGCTCAGCTCTAATTTTGGATTTCCAAAAGCAAATCCCATCGATGAGCGTTGGCAGCAAAAAAAAAAAACCAACAAAAAAACCCCAAACCCAAATCATCCCAGATCCTGGGCTGCATCCACCTTTCTTTTCCACCTTTCACCTCTCTTTCTGCTTTTCTGCCCACGTGCTTGCCCAGATGTGCAGGGCTCAGATTATTGCAGAAAGTGGAGAATCAGGAAATCTGCCTGGATCGGCCCTTTTTTTTTTTTTTTTTCCTTTTTTTGCTGTGTGTGGACAGAGGAGATTGCTTGTTGGCTGAGGGTTGGGTCAGGTGCCTGCCTGGTGTGTGGGTGCTGACTGACAGGGATTGATTTCCCATGCAAATTGGCAGGGGGGAAGGGAGCTGCAAGGAAGGAAAACTGCATCAAAGCTGTGTTCATGGGTGGGAGCACCCCAGAATTTAATTAATTTAATTAATCAAGGCTGATTAATATGACTTTAAATGGATTGATTGATTGAAGTCACATTTGGAGACCTTTGTTTTGTGTAGGAGAGAAAATCATTTTAGCATGGAGGGAGGGAGGAAATCCCTCCTGGAACCTGTCAGTACCTTCTGCATCATGAGGATGGCTTTGGAAATGAGTGGTGAGAAGCTCACCAGGAGCCAATCCACGTGGCTTGGCAGCCCAGAAATCCTCATGTCCTGGGCTGCATCCCCACTGGGTGAGCAGCAGGGCCAGGGAGGGGATTGTCCCCCTCTGCTCCCCTCTGGGGTAAATCTGGGTCCAGCTCTGGGGTCCCCATCAGCAGAAGGCCAGGGAGGTGTTGGAGCCAGTCCAGAGGAGGCCCTGGAGCTGCTGGGAGGGCTGGAGCAGCTCTGCTCTGGAGCCAGGCTGAGAGAGTTGGGGGTGTTCAGGCTGGAGAAGAGAAGGCTGCAATGGGGAGACCTTAGAGCACCTTCCAGTGCCTGAAGGGGCTCCAGGAAAGCTGGGGAGGGACTGGGGACAAGGAGGGGAGGGCTGGGATGAGGGGGAAGGGTTTCCAGCTGCAAGAGGGGAGATGGAGAGGAGNTGCCAGGGGAGGTTTAGGTTGGATATTAGGAAGAAATTCTTTGCAGAGAGGGTGATCAGGCATTGGAATGGGCTGCCCAGGGAAGTGGTGGATTCTCCATCCCTGGAGATATTTAAACAGAGACTGGATGTGGCACTCAGTGCCATGGGCTGGGAACCTCAGTGGTGGGTCAAGGGTTGGACTTGATGATCTCTGAGGTCCCTTCCAACCCAGCCAGTTCTATGATTTAACTTTTAGGGCAGCCAGAAGCAGAGCAGGGGGTGAAAGCAGAAGCTTCAGTGCTGGGGGTGATGCTCAGAGAGGGGACCAAGTGCTGCAGCCCATCCTTGGTTCTCTCTTCAAAGGGTTTCCCTGGCCCTGGTGCCTTTCCCATGGGCTTGGGCTGTTTCCATGGGTCCCTGCTGCTCAGGGATTGGAGGGAAGAGGGGTTGGGATATTGGGGTTTTGGAGAGAGGCTGCGAGCAGGGGCTCTGATGCTCCTTTTCCCTCTGTTCTCCCGCAGGACACAGGCAGAGATGGCTCACACCTGTCGGGGGACCATCAACCTCTCCACAGCTCACATTGACACTGAGGATTCCTGTAACATTGTGCTTTCCAACGGGGGAAGGACCTACCACTTGAAAGCCAACTCTGAAGTGGAGAGACAACGTTGGGTGACAGCCCTGGAGCTGGCCAAAGCCAAAGCCATCCGCATGAGGAACAACCAGTCAGGTAGGGGGTTTTCTTGGCATCCAGCTTCATCCTTTTTCTCCCAACTTCTCTTTGCCAAGCAGGCTCTTCCGTGCTTGCTAAATTGTGCAGGAAGCTTGGCAGCTCCTCTTCCATCCCCAGCTCCAATGAGCAGCTGCTCTTCCAGGGACATGGAAGGGTTTGAAACAAAAGGTTTGCTGCTTGCACCAAATGTCAGCTCCTCAGCTCCTGCAGCATTGAGCAGGTCTTAAAAATCCCTGGTAATGAGTGTGTCTGGGTTTGACACTGGCCTGGCAATTAAACCCAATAACAGATTTTATCATTAATCCCCCTCTCCTCCCTGATAAGGAAAGGAGAGAGAATAAGGGAAAGAGACTGATGGGTTGGAAACTAAACTACACAGCTTGAATGGAACAGGAATGATAAATAGGAAAAATTACTAAATCTGTACAAATAGACAGGAAAATTGATCCCAGGTTCCTCCCCTCTTTCCCCCAATAACTCTCAGGTCACCCCCGAGGCTGCAGGGCAGCCCTGGGAAAGTCCAGGCTGGAATCCTGGAGTCAGGAGCAGTTGGGAGCTGGAGGCAGGAACACACAGATTCAGGCTGGGATGGATCAGGAGCACAGGCAGAGGAAGGGATGGAATCCTCCCAGGATGCTGAAGCACACAGGGAAACGATGAAGGAAGGCAGGAAGGGGCAGGAAGAAGAGGGAAAAGGGGTTGACCCTGGTGCTCCCTCCAGTTTCTCTTGAGTCTGAGGTGTATGGGATGGAATCCTCTGTTTGGTCAGTTCTGGCATCTCTCTTGTCTGTTCCTCCCCAGAGGAGGGTTCAGGTGGGACCTCTTGACTCCTTCTGGAGGGTAAAATGTTCCTCAGAGCTGAGCAGTGGCCTTGGCTCTGCACCCCAGGCTCTGGCAGTGACTATAAACATCCAGTGGGTTCAGTCCTAGAAGCAGACACTGCCTGAGAAACTTGCTGTTCATTTCAGCAAGTGCAGCTCCTGCCAAGAGACTGAGCTGAAAGCAAAAGTACAAGACAGAAAATCACCTTTATCCTGGCCCAAAGCAGGACAGAGTGTAAATTGCAGAGAGCCAGGAAAAAGGAACTAATGATCCTGCTGCTGAAAGACAAGGACCTGTGTGCTTGTCTCCTGGAGGCTTTGGGTTGGTCCATGTGGATGGGGGATGCTGCAAGAGGCACTGAGGGCAGAGCAGCACCCTTAAATCCAGTGAGATGGATTTTTAGCTAAGCTGTGCCTCTCCCTGTGTATTTCCCCTTCTCCCCCATAGTGTATTATTTATCAGAGTCCCTTTGAGGCAGCTGTGTTATGGGAAACCCTCTGCCTGCTCCCCAGCTTCACTGCCCTCTTGTGCACTGGATCACTTAGGTGCTAAACCAACAGAAATATTTCAGTGTTCAGAACTCTTTGGGGATTAATGTTTGGTTTTCTTCCACAAAGAAGCTTGGCTTCAGGTGGCAGACCCCAGAACTCTGAAAAAACTGGCCTGGAATAAACCCACTCTCAGCTTCTGAATGCTGGAAGTCAGGTCTTAGCTCAGGGAAAAGATGGAGTGAACATTTTTCTTGTACTCTGCTTAAAGATGAAAAGAAATGAAGCTTGAACTGTCCCCCAGATTTTAGAATGGAGATGTGTCAAAGCATGACCAGGGAACCTGCTTTGGGTTGTGTCTCTGTGGCATCTGACCTGTCCTGAGCTGGGTTTCAGCTTTGGGACACCTGCAGATGCTGCTCTGTGCCATCAACAGCAGTGAATAACAACCCATGGAGTCATGGGATGGGGGGGAAGGGTTTTAAACTGGAAGAGGGGAGATGGAGAGGAGATCTTGGGAAGAAATTGTTTGGGGTGAGGGTGCTGAGCCCCTGGTTGCCCCCAGAAGCTGTGGCTGCCCCATCCCTGGCAGTGTTGAAGGTTGGATGGGGCTGGGAGCCCCCTGGGCTGGTGGGAGGTGTCCCTGCCCATGGAATGGGGGTTGGGATTGAATCATCTTTAAGGTCCCTTCCCACCCAAACCAGTCTGGGATCCTGTGAAGGAAGGTGTGGGATGCAGGAAGAGGAAAGCACCTGGAGAGGAAGAGAAGTGGGATTCGTTGCCCACCCTCCTGTGGTGCTTTGGGCTGGGGGATGCTGCACTCAGGCTCTGGTTACCCCATTTGGGTGGTTTAGAATCAAAGCTCTAACACTGAACCCTCCAGTCCCTTTGCTCCCCTTGGCTTCTCCCCCTTTCCTGAAGAGGCTCTTCCCAGCTCATCCAGGGGCAGCCTGGAAACACTTGGCCATGAGCAGCAGCAGCAGCAGCAGCATCCTGGGGTTGCTTGGGGTCTCCTTGATTTTGGGATGGGTGAGGGTACCTGGAGGGCTGGGATGAGGGGGAAGGGTTTCCAGCTGCAAGGGGGGAGATGGAGAGGAGATGTTGGGAAGGAATTGTTTGGGGTGAGGGTGCTCCCAGCCCCATCCAACCTTCAACACTGCCAGGGATGGGGCAGCCACAGCTTCTGGGGGCAACCAGGGGCTCAGCACCCTCACCCCAGTTTCTTCCCAAAATCACCTCAATCTCCCCTCTTGCAGCTGGAAACCCTTCCCCCTCATCCCAGCCCTCCAGGTACCCTCACCCATCCCAAAATCAAGGAGACCCCAANGAGAGGTTTGTGTTCCTGGGGGGAAAAGTTGCTAAAAGCTGCTGTCAGGGGGGGGTCAGTGTCTTCCTTCTCTGAGCCCTGGGTTCCAGGTGTTCCCTGTGAGCATCCAGAGGTGTTGGTCTGGAGCAGGGAAGCCATCCTGAGCCTTGTGCTGAGCTTGGCTGCAGGAGGGAGAGGGGGATTTGAATGGGTGGTCCCCATTTGGGTGGTTTAGAATCAAAGCTCTAACACTGAACCCTCCAGTCCCTTTGCTCCCCTTGACTTCTCCCCCTTTCCTGAAGAGGCTCTTCCCAGCTCATCCAGGGGCAGCCTGGAAACACTTGGCCATGAGCAGCAGCAGCAGCAGCAGCATTCTGGGGTTGCTTGGGGTCTCCTTGATTTTGGGAGGGGTGAGGGTACCTGGAGGGCTGGGATGAGGGGGAAGGGTTTCCAGCTGCAAGGGGGGAGATGGAGAGGAGATGTTGGGAAGGAATTGTTTGGGGTGAGGGTGCTGAGCCCCTGGTTGCCCCCAGAAGCTGAGGCTGCCCCATCCCTGGCAGTGTTGAAGGTTGGATGGGGCTGGGAGCCCCCTGGGCTGGTGGGAGGTGTCCCTGCCCATGGCAGGGGGGGCACTGGGGGAGCTTTAAGGTCCTTTCCCACCCAAACCAGTCTGGGATTGTGTGATTTGGGGTTGTGTCAACTGGGGGAGGATTTGCTTTGGTAACAACACCCCAGCCTGGTGTGGGTCTGGGGTTTGGCATTGCAGGGCTTGGCTGCCTGGGCTGCCTGCTCCTGCTTACAGCCTGAATTGGCTGTTTTCATCTTAGCAAACAGGGAGGGATTAAAACCAGCTTTATAGAGGGTTGGTTTGTAGACTGCAGGGGAGCAGGAGCTTTGAGCAGTGTGGAGGAAAAAGGAGGAGGAGGATGGTTAATGCTGGTGTAGTGGTGTTAAAAAAGATCCTTAATGATTATTTCTCAATTTTGCCTTTAATTATTCTAGTGGTCATGTCACTTTTGTTGCTTGATGCCTTTTGTTTATTTTTTTATTTATTTTTTCCACTCCTCTTCCCCCATAGTGGATGTTTTTGCAGAAGACATTTTCCTCCTGGCAGTCTGGTACAGCAAACCATCTGCACCCCTCCTTGCCCCACTCTCCAAATTGTTGCTTTCCCCCCCAATTCCCTTTCCCCCAAATTCCTGGCCAGGTAAATCCCATCCCTGAGCTTTGCTGGCAAAGCCACATCCCAGTGCTGGGCTCCAGGGTTCAGGCACAATCTCCTGCAGCTCCTTTCCATGTTTTCCTTTGTCTTGCCAGAGCCAACATGGGGCAAGATCCCTTCCCACGATGGAACCAGAGGGATCTGGGAGGAAAGGGCAGAGGTTTGGAGCTTGGATCTGCAGGAGGTGGCCCAAGGGCTTCCCCATCTGCTGGGGCTGAGTGTGTGGGGGGATCTGTAGGTGATGGGTCTGCCCAGAATGTGGGGGGGGAGTCATGGACTTCTGAAATCCAAGTGGTTATGGGGGTCTGAACAGGTACCTGACACGTTCCAGGAAATTCAAAAATTGGGAAAAAAAAAATAATAATAAAAAATGATGGCTTCTTTTTGTTGCATCAGCCTGGGAATTTTTTGCAGCTGGAGAAGTGGGCACAGAGTGGCTGGAGAGCAGCCAGACAGAGAGGGACCTGGGGGTTTGGATTGACAGGAAGCTGAACATGAGCCAGCAGTGTGCCCAGGTGGCCAAGAAGGCCAATGGCATCCTGGCCTGGATCAGGAACAGCGTGGCCAGCAGGTCCAAGGAGGTGATTCTGCCCCTGGACTCAGCCCTGGTGAGGCCACACCTCGAGTCCTGTGTCCAGTTCTGGGCCCCTCAGGTCAGGAAGGAGATTGAGGTGCTGGAGCAGGTCCAAAGGAGGGCAACCAGGCTGGTGAAGGGACTGGAGCACAGATCCTGTGAGGAGAGGCTGAGGGAGCTGGGGCTGTTCAGCCTGGAGAAGAGGAGGCTCAGGGGAGACCTCATCACTCTCTACAACTCCCTGAAAGGAGGTTGGAGCCAGGGGGGGGTTGGTCTCTTTTCCCAGGCAGAGACAAGATGCCATGGGCTTAAGAAGTTTTTCCTAATATCCAACCTAAACCTCCCCTGGCAGAGCTCCAGCTCTGCCAGGGGAGGTTTAGGTTGGATATTAGGAAGAAATTCTTTGCAGAGAGGGTGATCAGACATTGGAATGGGCTGCCCAGGGAAGTGGTGGATTCTCCATCCCTGGAGATATTTAAACAGAGACTGGATGTGGCACTCAGTGCCATGGG
>JAAWXA010000024.1:11301936-11312455 GCA_038090715.1 Florisuga fusca | reverse complement strand
CCCCCCCCCCCCCCCCCAAAAAAAAAAAAAAAGAAAAAAGAAATTATTATCAAATCCAGCTTGTCCTCTTGCCTTTGGTTTTCTTTTGGAGCTGTTTTCTCTGTCTGGGTGATGTCAGGACACACGTGCAGAGCAGTTTATGTAACTGGGCTTCAGCAGAGAAGAAAATGCCCCAAAACCAGAATTATTCTCGCAAAAAAACTGAAGCCAGCCTTGGTTCCTGTTGTCTGAAAGTTGAGAGGAAGGTGATGAGTGGGGGAGCAGAGAAGAAACAGTGACTTGGGGTTGCAGGGAGACTCTGGAAACCACTGAACCTGGGGAGATGTCTTCCAAGGGAGCCTCAGGGCAGGTTCTTTGGGAGTTGAGGACTGGGAAAACGTTGGGTGACTGGGAAAATGTTGGGATGGGAGAGCACAAAGCCATTTGTTTTGGCAGCTTAACAAATATCCTCAGGGTTTTCCATACTTCTGATATTTCTGTGCCCATCCCTGGTGGTCACCAGGGACTTGGGAATTTCTTTTCCTTGGCACCTCAAGCACATCCACGGTGGGACTGATGTGTCACCCTGGTCGTGTTGGAGTGGAGAGTGGGATGGGATTTTTAAAAGAGTTTCAGGTGGCCTTCAGGAGCCTCTCCTGGCCAGGAAGATGCCCCACCTCATCTCCATAGCCCTTGGGCAACTTGGGAGACTCGTGGAAGGGCACACGGAGCCCTCTTGGAGTGGACACCCTAAATCCCAGCCTGATTATTTCCCTTCAGTTTAGTGAATGTTGGGTTCATCAGGCTCCCTTTTATGCTCCTCCTGATACTTCCAGGGGCTCAGTGGGGTTATTTTCCTCTCCCCAGAGCATCTTTTCCCCCTATTTTCTGGTGGGAAAATGATGCTTTTGGGGCAGCTTGGCTTTGCCAAGCATATAAAGCTTTCCCTCTTTGGCAGGGAGAAGGTAAATATGCCCCATGGGGAACCTTTTAAGCAAACCCAGAGGGGGTCTTGGCCCTGGGACGTGACAAGGAAATATTTTTTTCATGTTTTAACAACAAACTGAACGCCAGAGCTGGGAGAATCATTGGCTTTTAAATTGGATTTCCTCTAAAAAATGGGCACAAGCCAAAGGTCTCTGGTGAGCAGGTTTTCCCTGGTGAACATTGCAAATGAAAATATTTCCCAAGGAGGCTTTGCTTTTCATTTAGAAACACTCAGGCTGTAGTGGTGGTTTTCTCCAGAAATCTTGGCCTGAAAGCCACATCTCTCACCCAAAAAGGAGCTGTTTGAGGGCTGGTTCCAGTGCTGATGACTTGCAATGAGCAGCCCAGGGGAAAGCTGGTCCTGGTGGTTTGCTGGGCAGGAGATTGGCAACCAAAACCACTCAGCCAAGAGGCTTGGGGTTGCTTTTAAAAGCTGTAAATTAAATTAATTACATTTTTTTTTTTAAATGCTTCTGTATTTGTTAAGGGCTTGATCTGCTTTGGTTAAAGCTGATGGAATATTGTGTGCTGGGTTCATTGACATCAGCCCCATTAAAGAATAAGGATGGAGGTGTTGGAATCCTTCCCTAAAGAGGGAAAAAATTTTATTTTGCATTATGGAAATGGGGTTTATCTGCATCCTGAGGACAGATTGCAGAGCCCTGGGAGCACAGGTTAGCAGGAATGCAAGCACCACACTTACTGTGCCTAGAAAGGTAACTGGCAGGTAAAGATAATTAGCTCATCTTTAGTTAATTGTGATGCTCTTGAAGCTCTTGCCAGCAGAAATACCACACTCTTACACGCAGGGGAGATTTGCAACAGAAATATCCCTTGCAAGGTCTGCGTGGGGTGTTCAGTGCCAGGGTTCTGGGTTTCTCACCATCATCTCAGCAGATGTGAGAGGGTGTTAATATTTTATATATATATGTGAATATATTTGATGGTGACACAGATGGTCGTCATCTAATGAAAGTCAAACCTCAGGGTGTCACCTGGCAGTGACCAGAGCTCCTGGGGTTGGGTTTTGGTTGGGTTTTGGTTGGGTTTGGTTTGGTTTTGGTTTGGGTTTGGTTTGGGTTTGGGTTTTGGGTGATGGGCATCTCCACACCTCCACGGGTGTGAATGGACCATGAAACAAGCAGGTGAAGAAATAATGCAAACAGAGCAGTGGGTGTTCATTAAAAAAATGTATTTAGGGAGAAATCCTTTGGTGGGAGGGTGCTGAGCCCCTGGTTGCCCAGGTTGCCCCCAGAAGCTGTGGCTGCCCCATCCCTGGCAGTGTTGAAGGTTGGATGGGGCTTGGATCACCTTGGGCTGGTGGGAGGTGTATTGAGTGGTGCTTTAACTTAATTGAAATTCAAATTTTCAATTTCAGTTAAAATTTAATTTAATTGAATGGTAATTTTTAGTTCATGATCACAGTCAAATCAAGGGCACATTCTGTGCTGGTGTTTGTCCCACCTCAGCCTTGGTGGCAGTTGAGGTTCAGGTTTGAGGTCGGTGAGCTTGGGTTTGGAGCTGTCACCATGTGTCTCTGAGCCTGTGGTGATGTTCCTGATGCTGTGCCCTGAATGTGTCCACTCATCCCTGGCTAGGTTTGCTTCATCCCTTGCTTAAAATCTCACGATTTTAGGTGAAATTCTGGGTTTTGCTGAAGCTTCGCCCTTCCTGCCTGCTGGAAAAATCTTCCTTGCAATGGGAAAATCTTCCTTACAGAGGGACTGATGGAGGTTTAGCCTTTCCTTTCAGCTGAAACCCTTCCCCCAGGTGGTCCCATCCCCCTGGGGGGTTGGTGGAGATGTGTCCCCTGTGGTGGGGGTGGCAGGAGGACTGAGACCCTGAGACAGAAGTGATGGGGGGGTTGATGTTGGATGCTGCTTTGGGGCTGGTTGTGCCCTGCTTCCTTCCCCACCTTCCTGGGGCTTCTGGGGACACCCTGGGGACCCCAGAGCAAAGGCCAAAAGACTTCCAGGTGCTGTTTCATCCCTCCTGCTCTGCTGGCACATCCTGACCTTTGGGATACTGGAGAAAGGGAGGTACCATACACCCACCCCAATTACTTTTGGGTAAGCTGAGCTCTTGGGGGGGGGGTTTACATGCAGTTTTGAGGGCAGGGTGTTTATGGAGGGTGTCACAACCCACTCAGCCTGGGTGCCTGGTCCTCCAGACCTTTGGGTGAGCTGGGGAGCCTCTAGGGACATTGCTGTGGGTGACCCCAGGGAGGCTGCAGCGTGTCCTCTTCCGAGCTGCTCTCTGAGCAGAGGATTTGGGATGGGGACCTGGGGGAGCTGAGCCCATGTCCCAGCAGCCTTTCTCCTGCCCCCCAGGATCCTCCCCCCCCGTGCTGATGGATTTTGCTGGGATCCTGTGGGAGGTTTGATGGGATCGAGGCTGTGACAGCTCCCTTGGTGTCACTGCTCCCCCTCCCCAGCTCTTGTCACCTCCTGCTTGTTCCCCAGGGCTGGTGAGGCAAGGAGAGAGCTGATAGCAATGGAGGAACGTCTTTTAGTGTCAGCTGCAAATTTGCTGATGATGGACTCAGTCCCCTCATCTAAATCATCAGTAAAGATATTAAACAGGACTGGGCCCAGCACTGATCCCTGAGGGACACCACGGCCGCCATTTTGATGCAGGCCCGTTCAGCACCACTCTCTGGGCCCGGCCCTCCAGCCAGGGATTTTTATTGACTGGGAACATCATCATTTTCTAATTGCAGCAATCAAATGTTCAATAGCTGGGCTGGGTAATGCTGCAGTAATCATCATAAAAACTCTTTGTGCTTTTCTTTCAAGAAGCAAGAAGCCCTTTGCGTGCGTTAATGGACTGGTACATCCACTCCCCATTCAGGATCATCTTTTAATCCATATTTCCCAGGGAAGGAAGCAGAGAACATCAAGTGGGTCAGAATTGATCCCTGGTGTAGCTTCCCCACTTTTCCCCCTTATGGCAAGGAGAGATGGTGCCAAAAGGAGTCCATGAGTTTAGGTCTCAAACACACGTCTCCTGTGCTAGAGCAGGACAAATGTTGTTTGCTCAACACCCAAGTCCTGAAAATAAATCTTCTTGTGGGTTTTTCTTGAAAAATGTGGTCCTCAGGTATTCCTGCAGCATGTAGGGAAGTTTGGGGCAGGGTCTGCTAGGACCAGAGCAAACACCCATTTCATGGAGGATGGTGGTGGGTGCTGGTGCTGGGCTGAGGCTGTGGGCCAAGGGCAGCTCCTGTTATAAAGTGGGTTTTATAACCCTGATGGGTTATTGTGTGGTGAGCAGGTGGAAAATAACAACTTAACTCATTTGGAAATGGGTCTTCATCAGCACAGAAGGATTGGCCACAAGGAGAACAGCAGTGAGCTGGTGCCACAGCAGGTCAAGACCTACGGATTTTTTTCCTTGGTCTTCTTCTTTCCATCTTCTGATGTCGTGGAAGAAATTCCTTGAGCAGCCTTCTCTTGGGAGCATTGTTCCTTCCAGGGAGGCATCTCCATGGGATCAGCCTTGGTAGCTTTGTTTTGGAGCCCCCAGCTCCCTTGGGCATATTCCCTGGTGTGTGTATTTGGTTGCTTTCCTTGTAAGCTGTCATTTATCCTGGGTAGGAAGCAGAGATTAACTCCAGCTGCTTTTTATCCCTTTGGTCTCTTGTTCGTAGCCTTTTCCATCTCACTGTGCTGATTGCTTCCCAGAAAAGGAACCGTGATGCTGAGGCATGGCTTCTCCTCTTAGGTTTCATCCAGTTGCACCAAAGGATGAAGGAAATCACAGTTAGAGAAATCAGTAATAGAAAAAGATGAGGAAATCTGGGAGTGCCGTTTTCTTTTTCCTGAAAGCAGAAGCAGTTTCTTACCTTCTTTGTTTTGACATGGCTTGGTGGAAGAAGGATGCTGTGGTGTCCAAGCCATCACTCAAAGAAAGGCTCCAAAACTTGTTAAGCCCATTTTTTTTTGTGTGCTGCTTACTTACTAAATTTTAACCAGATACATGTGTTGAACTTCCTTTGTTATTGTGAATTGGCATTACATCTGATCATTAAGCACGTTGCTGGAAGTGAAAAAGCTGCATTTAGTGTGGGGGTCATGGAATAAGTCAGGTCTGGAGGCACCTATGGAGCTTTCTGATCCCCCTGCACCACCTTGGGTCAATGTAGATCACATCACTCCAGCCCTTTTGAGTCCCATTTCTCCAAAACTTTCATTTCCCTCCACACCATTTAGGGATTTCAGCCCAACCTGATGGGGTTTTTTTTTTTTTGAGGAGTCTTGGAGCTCTGGATTTGTTCTGTGAATCCCCAGCACCAAAGCTTTGGGGTCCTCCTGCCTCAGCTGCCTCCCCACCACCTTCTGCCACTGAATGAGCCTTCAGGAAACGTCACAGCTTGTCACAACCAGCCAGCCTGGGCTATTTTTAGGCTTCCATTTGTTTCAACAGCTTTCCATTTCCATTTCCATTAGTTGGGCAGCAGAAACAGCCTGGCCAGGTTGGTGATAATTGCTAAGCCATCACCCAAATCTGGCACTGTTTCTGAATGACTCTTTGTTGCGCCTTTTTCGTGATTAATTTCCAGCCTAATTCTTTAGAACTGCCAAAGCACTGCCTGTGCCTGCATCTGCAGATGCTGTGAAAAGCCATCTATCTTTTTTTTGGCAGCCGGGTGAGGCTATTAAATGCAGAAAAAAAAAAACGTTTGCATTTAATATTCACAGCTATTAAAAACGATGAAAGCAAAACGCGTCGCCCTGGGAGCGTCGCTCCGGTTGAGAAATGATGGGTGAGCACTGGTTCCTGAAAGTCCTGGATAATTCCAGTGGGGAAGGGAAAAATCGAAGCCCAGGTGTCAGCAGGGCTACTGGTTGCTGGTGGGATTGAACAGGGAATCTCCTAAAGAGGAGGGATTGGTTTCTGTGGTATTTGCTTGTGGGAGTCCCTGCGAGGAGCGCTCTGAGTTTTGTCTGGGATCTGGAGCAGGAGGTTGGCTTGGAGGCTTTGGTGTCCTCATGGACCTCTTCCACTCTCCCTGGGGAGGAAGAAGGGCTTTTACCAAGTAACTGTGGTATTTGTCATCTGCCAAGATACAGAAGTCCTGGGCAGGCAGGGAAAAGTCAGAAGGAATTGCACAAGAGGCAGAGCTGAGCAAAAAGGAGGCTGAGAGTGAAAAAAAATCACACTTTTCACATTATATTTTGCAGTTGGGTTGTGCCCTTTCCATCCCGTTCCCTCTCTGACTCTTTTCATCCTCTCCAAAGCCAGTAAACACGCTGTGGTTCCCAGGCACTGGCTCCAGATGGCAGCAAGAGGGAAACTGAGGCAGAACTTGTGACCCACCTCCAGCAGTTTTGGTGTGGGTGCTCTGTTGGGGCCACTTGAATTTTTAGGAGTGTCCCTGGGGGCTCTGGTTGTGCTGCATCACCCTGAGCATCCTGAGCAGAGAAATTCAGGTGCTGAGGTGATGCTAAACACCAATGTTTGTGAGAACCAAGCCTTGACTTCAGTAAAAATAAACTCTGCTTTCTGTAGGAAGGATGATGAATTTTTCTGAAAGTGAGGATACAATGGAAAGGAAAGTTTCCCACTCACAGGGTAGAGAAAGACCAGCAGGTAAGGGAGGGGATGGTTCCCCTTTGCTCCTCTCTGGGGAGATCCCCCTGGAGTAAATCTGGGTCCAGCTCTGGGGTCCCCATCAGCAGAAGGCCAGGGAGGTGTTGGAGCCAGTCCAGAGGAGGCCCTGGAGCTGCTGGGAGGGCTGGAGCAGCTCTGCTCTGGAGCCAGGCTGAGAGAGTTGGGGGTGTTCAGCCTGGAGAAGAGAAGGCTGCAATGGGGAGACCTTAGAGCACCTTCCAGTGCCTGAAGGGGCTCCAGGAAAGCTGGGGAGGGACTGGGGACAAGGAGAGGGAGGGCTGGGATGAGGGGGAAGGGTTTCCAGCTGCAAGAGGGGAGATGGAGAGGAGATGTTGGGAAGGAATTGTTTGGGGTGAGGGTGCTGAGCCCCTGGTTGCCCCCAGAAGCTGTGGCTGCCCCATCCCTGGCAGTGTTGAAGGTTGGATGGAGCTTTACGGTCCCTTCCCACCCAAACTGCTTTATGAATTTGCTGTCAAATCTTTGTTGCCAGCCTTTTCTCTTTGTTTTCCTGGGTTCCTTCTCCTCTCTGCAGCAGAGCTGTGGGATCCTTGCTGAGTGTCTGTCACAAACCTCTCTTTTGTTGGAGGGCTGTGGGGGCACCCATGTCCCCATCATGGGAGGGGGTCCCAACCTGGCCACCCCCCCCTGCTCACCCTCTGAAGCTTTCCTGCTTTAGGGAGGATTTTTCTTGACTGGGGCTGATCCCCCTTTCTTCCCTGTGGCCAGGCAGGAGCAGGGCAGTGGGATCCTCCTGCCCCTTCCTCCAGCAGGGCTGGGAAAGCAGCTTTGGGGGCAAGTGGAGAGCTGGGGAGGGATGTTCAGCTCAGCTCAGTCAGCCCAATCCGGATGGGCATGCTGTGACCCAGGTGCCTTCCCCCTACCCTTTTTTTTCCCCAGGGATTTGAGGAGTTTATGTAATTCTGATAAAAAAAAAAATAATAAAAAAAAAAAAAAAATTGGGCCAGGCTGGGGCCATGCCTCCTGCCTCCAGCTGAGCACTCAGGCAGGGATCATTGCTGCAGCCTCCAGAGTTGGGGCAGAAATGGGCTGCAAATACCCCCCTGGGAAAGGATGGAGCCCACCCCTTGCCACCTGGTGCTGTCCTGGTGTGTCAGAGCAGTTTAATAATGGGAAAAAAAATCCATCCCCAGATTGGGATCTGGGAGGAGGAGAAGGAAGGATTTGGGGGTTAAATGCTGCCTGGGGAGAGACTGAGAGATTCTCCCTCCTGCTTGGCACAGTTCTTTGCAGTCTTTGTAAACAGCTAAAATTATCTTGGGGAAATACTAAGGATGCCTGCAAAGAGAAAAATCCCAAATTTAGTTTGTCCCCTCGAGTCCAGCAGAGGTAACAAGTTTTTTTTTTTTTTTTTTGACATCGTTATCCCTGGTAGTTCCTGGGTTGGTGTCTGTGATGAAAACTGAGTCTGGTGTGGTTGACTTTTGCTTTGATGGATTTATAAACCACTGATATATTATCAATTAAAGACTTGACAGGTCAGTGATCAGTTGGCCACATGCTCTGGAGAGGTGGCTCCATCCAGGTGCTGGAGCCTGGACATTTCTTGGAGAGTCCAGATGTGTTCCTGGAGTTCCTCAGCTGGAAGTGGGTGGCCCTGGCTGGGCTGAGTTATCCCAAGTGTCACCATCACCCGGTGTCCCCTCTGTGTGCAGGTGGCACTCCAGGGATCTGTGGTGGTGGTGATGGGGGTGATGGTGTCATGGGACAAGGACAGAACCCCAGACTGGACCTTCTGGACCAGTACCTGGACCTTGCAGCTGGTTCCCAGCCTGAGCAGAGGTGATGGCTGCAGATGGAGCCACCTTGGAAGGTGGAAGCAGGAGCTCTGGTGAAGGAGAAGGTGCAAGGGAGACCATGAGAAGAGAGATGGATTCAAGGCTCTGTCTGAACCTGGAAAAACTCAGGAAATGGCTCTGAGCAGCAGAACAGCTCGGAGTGGCTCTCTGGAGAGCAGGGAGCAGTGTGGCCTTCAGATAGACTGCCTGAGGACAGGTACAGGGATGTCTGGACATGTTCAGTGCCCTGTCCCCTGCCCCAGGACAGCAAACAGACCTTAGGGACCTTTTGGTTTCTGGCCATAGGGGTGGAAAAGCAGCTTGAATTTTCCTGCTAGATCTTTTGCAGCTGCCACATACAAGATGCTCCCAGTGAATCCCTCACTGTGGTAGCTCTGTGCACCCTCCTGGGCTGGAACCCTTCAGATCCTGGATTCTCTTTCCCCTGCCTGTTCCAGAGACATCCCTGGTGCTGTGTGTGCCAACTGCTGGTCCTGTCCCCAAGAACAGGGCTGGCCCTGCAGCTCAGGAGCTCCTCAGCCATTTGGCAGAAGCTGTGGGAAGGGCTTTCTTGGCTTCCTGGGGGTGCTGTGAATGCAGGCACTGACTGTCCTTCAGGCCCTGGTGGCCAGAAACCACTTCATCTCCTGCTTTTTACATCTCCCTGTGTTCATTGGTGCTGTGGACACTTGGGGTTGGGTTGCAGATGGGCCAAAGGGTTGCACTGAGAGATGCTGCTGCTTTGGTACTTCACCACCCACTTAACCTTTTGCTTCCCGACAGGCCTCTGGTTTCCTTTTCTCATTGTCCTGGGGCTGCTGGGCTAAATCCTGCTCTGTAGGAGAAGCTTTGTCCCTGGGCTTCCCTTCCTTGTCCCATCCCACCCTTCCTGGGTGGCCTCATGGCCATGAAACCTGGAGCAGCACCACGTCCTGCTCTGCTGCTGCTTCAACCCTGGGTTGTTGGTTCTTTTCTGGGACCCTGATTACTCTGGCTCTTGCCTTGGGAACACACTTTGGTGCTGTTGAGCAAAGGGGGCTCTTTGTCCCCTTCTCTATAGCTGCCCCAAGAGCAGTGGAATCAAGGTGAGCAAGAGCTGAACGTTGCTCTTGATTCCTACAGCGTTTTGAAAGCTCCTAAAAATGATTCTCTGAAAAATGAGCCAGGAGTTAAAACCCAAGTGCCCACCCAGCAGGGGAAGATGGGCTTTTCCCCTCTCCCTGCAGCCCAGGAAGGGGATGTCCTGCACCCTGCTTGGACCTGAGGTGTCCCCAAGGTCTGTACCTGGCATCATGGCAGCATCTCAGCCTTGCTCTTCTGGAGAACATCCTCACCTCCCCTCTCCAGCTCCCCCAGGCCTGGCAGAGAAGCTGCAGGCAGCTTTTGTTGGTTCCTCTCTCTTTTTTTTTAAGGCAGAAACAGAAAAGGGAGGGGGTAGAAGCGAGTGACAGGGCTGCTCCCTGCTCTGCCACCTCCGTGGGTTTTGGGTGCACCCAGAGAAACCTCAGCTGAACCTGGAATGGAAGGATGGGGTGGAACCCCACGAGGACCTGCTCTGCCTTTGCTCTGGGCAGCATAATTTTGGATTTGCTGTTGTCATTTTTGGATTTGCTTTTTTGCCTCTCGGGGGTGTTTTCCTTCTCCCCCTTTCCCTGGGGGGGGCAGTGGGATGGTCTGAAGAAACACTGGGTGAGACTTTGCTGCTGGGTTTTGGGTCAGGGGGTTCTGGTTTTAAGTCACCCAAGTGTTGCAGGAACAACCATTTGGAGATGCTGATCGAGGTGTTTTCTGCCCTCTGAAGGTCTGATGGTTTGGGATAAAAGCTCTTACTCTCCCCCCTGGGTCTTTCCAACCTTTCTCTTGGGTGAAACAGCTTCTCTTGCCCCAAAAAAGAGCTCCCCCAGGTTCACTCCTGCTGCAGGGGGTCTGGATGCTTGGCCCATGGCCCTTCCCTGGTGTCACCAGCACCCTGCTCCCCATGCCACCCCATCCCTCAGCCCTAGCAGCCCTGGACCAAGTCCTGGTGACAACCAGGGCAGCCTTTTGGCCACCTCCTCGGGATTTGGGTTCTCATCCCCCATCCCTCCTTTCCACCCCACTCTGCTCCAAGGGGGACGAAGCCCCCAGGACCTCTGCCCGGATGG
>JAAWXA010000024.1:11267533-11301916 GCA_038090715.1 Florisuga fusca | reverse complement strand
CATCTCCGCCCGCTCCCAGCCCAAATCAGGGGGTGTGGGAGGTTTGGGGTGCAAAGGGTTTGGTTTTTATTTTTTTTTTTTGGCTGTTCTTTTAATTCAGAGCCTGTTTGTGGAGCTCCTTGTGTGGTTTTTTTTTGGGGGGGGTGCAAAGGGTTTGGTTTGGGGTTTTTTTGGCTGTTCTGGGGTTGCCTCTCTGGCTGCACAGTAATTCAGAGCCTGTTTGTGGAGCTCCTTGTGGGTTTTTTTTTTTATTTTGGGGGGGGGGGGCTGCAGGCTCAGCCCTGTGTCCCCACGTTGCTGGCAGCTTCCTGGACTTCCATGGAGCTGCTCTGGTTTTACACGGCTCAGGGACAGGGAGGATTTAACCCCTTCAGGGTCTGAGGGCTGCTTGGTGCTCTCTGTGCCCTGCCAGCCCAGTTGGTTGGAGGTGGAGATGTGTCTGGTGGTACTGGTACTGGTACCACTCCCTGTGCTGGTACCAGAGCCACTGCCTGTGCAGTCTGACTCTGCTTGCTGTGTATTTTTTAGCTGCTTCTCTTTGGGGTGTGGATTTGTTTCCTTCACAGGGAGACAGCCTTCCTGCTTTTCCTTGGGGAGGGGAAGAGAGAGTAAATCTAAAATATTTAAAGCAAAAAAAAACCAACAAACCAAACAACCCCACCCTGACAAATCTGGAATAATAGACGAAGGCAGAGCTTGGGGAGCTGAGAATGGAGCTGTAATGTCACTGTGCTGTGCTGTCCCAGCTGGAAGGAAAAGAAAGGCTTGTGGTGCTTCGTGTGAGCTTTTAAATAATTATATTGATTATAATAATAACAGTTTATATATAATAATAACAGTGCCCTCCTCAGCAGAAGGACACTCAGGGGCCCTATGCTTGCAGAATCCCCCCCCCTGTCTTCATCCCTGCTTGTAAGATTTTGTATCCTTGGGGAGAAAGGGGCTTCCTGAGATGGTGTCTGGTGTTTTGGAGCAGGTCTGGGGGACAGAGCTTTCCCCCATGGAGAGTTTTTCTGCAGAGCTTTCCCCATGGAGAGTTTGTCCATCTTTTAGGAGCAGGGATGGCAGCGTGGGTTGAGGAGTAGGAGGTGATGGAGAACCCCCCCGGGGGCTTCCAAGGGTTTTGCTTGCTTTAGGAGGCAGACAGGTGATTGGATATGGGTAGGGAATTGTTGGGGAGAGGATTTCTCCAGCAGCTTTTTGAGAGGGGATGAGTAGAACAATGTTTGCTGTGTCCAGCCTAGAGAGGAGGAGGCTGTGATGGTTGTGACAGGATAAAATCTTCGAGCGAGGTTGTCCGGGTGGTGGGAAATTGCACAAAAAATGGTAGAAATGTGGTTTGGCCAAACCACTGAGCAGGTAAGAGGGGCCAAGGAGGGAGGGAATCAAATGGGTTTTGGGTGGATCTGTTTTTAACAGCCTCCTGTTGCATCAGCTGGTGGCTGAGTGTCTCCAGGAGATGTCCAAAGGGGAAGGGCTGGAGTGTGGCAGCAGCAGGATGGGATGGTGGCTGCAGCTCTTGCTGCTGAGCCCATCCCCATCGTTCTGAGGGACAAAACTTGGGCTGGGGGACACTGAGCCCAGGGAACAAGGGGGATGGCTTAGGAAGGTTNTTCTTTTTCTTTTCCCTTTATTTTTCTCCTTCTTTTTCTTTTCCCTTTTTTTTTCTTTTCCCCTTTTTTTCCTTTTTTTTTTTTAAAAAAATTTTTTTTCTTTTTCCCTTTTTCTTTCTTTTCCCTTTTCTTCTTTTTTCCTTTTTTTTAAAAAAAAATTTTTTTCTTTTTCCCTTTTTTCTTTTTTTTCTTTCTTTTTCTTTTCCCTTTTTTTTCTTTTTCCCTTTTTCTTTCTTTTTCTTTTCCCTTTTTTTCTTTTTCCCTTTTTTTCTTTTTTTTCCTTTTTTTAAAAAAATTTTTTTTCTTTTTTTTTTTCCCTTTTTTCTTTTTTCTCTTTCTTTTTCTTTTCCCTTTTTTTTCTCTTCTTTTTCTTTTCCCTTTTTTTTTCTTTTTCCCTTTTTTTTCCTTTTTTTTTTTTTCTTTCTTTTTTTCCCCCCCCTCCTTTCCATCCCTCCCTTTGCAGATGACTCGGGTGACGAGGAGCCCGCCTCGCAGTCAGACAAGAGCGAGCTGCAGGGCACGTTGAAAACCCTCTCCAGTAAACTGGAGGATCTGAGCACTTGCAACGAGCTGATCGCCAAGCACGGGGCAGCCCTCCAACGCTCCCTCAGCGAGCTGGAGAACCTCAAGGTGCCGGCGGAGAGCGGGGAGAAAATCAAAGCGGTGAATGAACGGGCGACGCTCTTCCGAATCACCTCCAATGCTATGATCAACGTGAGTCACCTGCAGCCCTTCCCTCCTCTCTTCTCCTCCTCCTCTCATCCTCCATCCTCCTCCTGCCCTTTCCAGCAGGGCCGGGATAGCTCTCAGCAGGCTGGGGAGGTTGGGGAAAGGGGAAAGTTGGGAATCATCCAGGGAACCCCCGAGCTGCAGCTCCGCCGCCCGCTCCCAGCCCAAATCAGGGGGTGTGGGAGGTTTGGGGTGCAAAGGGTTTGTGTTTTGTTTTTTTTTTGGGTTTTTTTTTGGCTGTTCTTTTAATTCAGAGCCTGTTTGTGGAGCTCCTTGTGTGGGGTTTTTTTTGGGGAGTGCAAAGGGTTTGGTTTGGGTTTTTTTTGGCTGTTCTGGGGTTGCCTCTCTGGCTGCAGAGTAATTCAGAGCCTGTTTGTGGAACTCCTTGTGTGGTTTTTTTTTTTGGGGGGGTGCAAAGTGTTTGGTTCGTTATTATTTTTTTTTTTTTGGCTGTTCTGGGGTTGCCTTTCTAGCTGCACAGAAATTNTGATGAGGTCTCCCCTGAGCCTCCTCTTCTCCAGGCTGAACAGCCCCAGCTCCCTCAGCCTCTCCTCATAGGATCTGTGCTCCAGTCCCTTCACCAGCCTGGTTGCCCTCCTTTGGACCTGCTCCAGCACCTCAATCTCCTTCCTGACCTGAGGGGCCCAGAACTGGACACAGGACTCGAGGTGTGGCCTCACCAGGGCTGAGTCCAGGGGCAGAATCACCTCCTTGGACCTGCTGGCCACGCTGTTCCTGATCCAGGCCAGGATGCCATTGGCCTTCTTGGCCACCTGGGCACACTGCTGGCTCATGTTCAGCTTCCTGTCAATCCAAACCCCCAGGTCCCTCTCTGTCTGGCTGCTCTCCAGCCACTCTGTGCCCAGCCTGGAGCTCCCCATGGGCTTGTTGTGGCCACCCTCCTGCTGCCCACCTCAATCCCTCTGTGGGTTTCTCCAGGCCACATGTCCCATGGGGATCCCAGAGCTGCTGGTTCCTTGCAGGAGAAGTGACATCTCTCTTGCTGCATCTCCTCAGGCTGTGCCGCAGGGCTGGGCTCTGGCAGGAGATGCTGTGGCTGACACCCCCCCTGGGACAGTTTCACAGCCCCTCCCCTGCCATGCCCAGATCCCTGGGGTCACCCTGTGGTTGGGGAGATGCTGCTGGTGTAGGACCTGGCTGGGTCCTGGTGAGGGGGTGTGTGTGGTGCCATCCCTCAGCATCCTCAAACCCCTGATGTCACAGGCAGGATGGATCCCTGACAGTCACTGAATCCTAGAATGGTTTGGGTTGGAAAGGGACCTTAAAGCTCATCCAGTTCCAACCCTCCTGCATGGCCAGGGACACCTCCCACCAGCCCAGATTGCTCCAAGCCCCATCCAACCTTCAACACTGCCAGGGATGGGGCAGCCACAGCTTCCTTGGGCAACCTGGGCAACCAGGGGCTCAGCACCCTCACCCCAAACAATTTCTCCCTCCCTCCCCAAGATCTCCTCTCCATCTCCCCTCTTGCAGCTGCAANAGGTTGGGGGGGAGCTGGGCAGGGTCAAGGGGGTGGGGAGGAAGGGCCATTCCCAGTGTGCTGATGTCCCCAGCTACGTTGTCCCCTTTTCCTGCATAAATCACTTTTTGCACCTTGATTTATTTTTTTTAAGCTTGGGGCAGTGCCCTCTGTGAGCTTCTGCCAAGGGGCACTGGGGGTGGCTCTGTGCAGGGTTCTGAAGTCTCCTGTGTGGAAACATGAAACGTGGTCACAGGGAATCATAGAATCATAGAATTGGCTGGGTTGGAAGGGACCTCAGAGATCATCAAGTCCAACCCTTGACCCACCACTGAGGTTCCCAGCCCATGGCACTGAGTGCCACATCCAGTCTCTGTTTAAATATCTCCAGGGATGGAGAATCCACCACTTCCCTGGGCAGCCCATTCCAATGCCTGATCACCCTCTCTGCAAAGAATTTCTTCCTAATATCCAACCTAAACCTCCCCTGGCAGAGCTCCACCTCCCCTGGCAGAGCTTCAGGTTGGATATTAGGAAAAACTTCTTAAGCCCATGGCATCTTGTCTCTGCCTGGGAAAAGAGACCAACCCCCCCCGGCTCCAACCTCCTTTCAGGGAGTTGTAGAGAGTGATGAGGTCTCCCCTGAGCCTCCTCTTCTCCAGGCTGAACAGCCCCAGCTCCCTCAGCCTCTCCTCATAGGATCTGTGCTCCAGTCCCTTCACCAGCCTGGTTGCCCTCCTTTGGACCTGCTCCAGCACCTCAATCTCCTTCCTGACCTGAGGAAGCTCCAGCTTCCCCCCCCTGGATTTGCTTTGTTAGTGGCAGGCCTTGTCCCCAGCCACCCTCAGCAGCCCCAAACAGATGCTCTGCTGCCCCAAATCAGAGCAAAACTCTGCAGCAGGACAGGGTTTCCCTCTTCTCTGGGATTATTGCAACGGTGAGAGCTCAGGGAGGAGCTTTTTCTGTCCTGTGGCACAGCCTGTGTTAATTATTTCTGCTGTGCTAATGACACACGGGCTAATCAGCACATTGAAAACCATGTCAGTGACCCAGAAACCCCGCCCCCAGCCCTGGGATTAAATCTCTAACCCAACCCTAATCCTCTCTGGACAAGGCAGCTGCAGTCAGAGGACTCTCTGTGTCCCGGGTGTTTTCACTGGAGATTCACCCCCCGGATGGATGGATGGATGGATGGATGACTAACTGGTGGGTGCTTTGCTGTTCCCCAGGGAGGTGGTGGAAGGGGATGGGTGACACCCCGGGGTCTGTCCCTGCCTCCACAGCCACCAGAAGTGGGGTTGGGGGGAGTGGGGACATGGAGCTTGGCCCCTGAGCTTGGAGCTGCTGCAGTTTCTTCCAGAGCATCCCCCTAGTGCCTTTTGAATTTGGAGGTCTAAGGGTGTCTCTGACATCTGGCCAGGCAGGCACTGCCTTCCTCTGGCTCCACATCATCATCCTCATCATCCTCATCATCATCCCTGTGGTTGCTGTGATTTTCCAGCCAGATGCATCTTGCATGTGGGTGCTTGGACCTTGCATTTATTTGTCTGTGGGGTTGTGGTGTCCACCAGGGGGTTTCAGCTGCTTCTCCTGCTTTATCCTCACTGTGATTTGGGGCTTCTCACTTCTTCTCCTCCTTTTCCTTCTCTCCTCTTCCTCCTCACTCTGTTCATCTCACCCCCAAGAGGCTTCAGCCTCTCTCCTGCACCCTCCCTTGAAGCCTGGTACGAAAAGATGGGGCTCAGGTTGTCACCAGCATTAAGATGCCTCTCCCAGCTCTGTTTTTGGGTTTTTTTAGTTTGGTTTTTTTTTGGGCTGCAGCTCCAGAGGCAAGTTTTAAGCTTTTGTGGCCAGGCAGCTGCTGGCTCAGCAGGGCTGTGTGCTGGGGGCCTGAGCAGTTGTGGTGTCAGCAGTGCCTGGGGGTTCATCTCTGCTGAAGCAGGGGAGCAGGGATGGGGTGGAAAAGGCAACACTGGGATCAGGTGAGCCCTGCCCACACCTCCTGTCAGCTCCAGATCATCCTCCCTGGGTCTGTTCATCTGCAAGAATTAACATTCTTGAGGCAGGAGGGGAATGTGGGGAGGGCAAATAGCAAAACCAGGCTGGGTTTTAATCCCCACTGGGCTTTGGCCTCCTGGTATCCCAAGGGCTGTGCTCACCTCTTCCCTGGGCTGGTGCAGAGGGAAGCTTCTCCTTCCTCCAGCTCCTGGTGAAGGAGGAGGAGGGACTAAAAAATTAGCCCTAAAGGGAAGGACTTTGTGGTGATGGGTAATGAGGAGAGAGATCCCCCTGGGGGTAAATCTGTGTCCAGCTCTGGGGTCCCCATCAGCAGAAGGCCAGGGAGGTGTTGGAGCCAGTCCAGAGGAGGCCCTGGAGCTGCTGGGAGGGCTGGAGCAGCTCTGCTCTGGAGCCAGGCTGAGAGAGTTGGGGCTGTTCAGCCTGGAGAAGAGGAGGCTCAGGGGAGACCTCATCACTCTCTACAACTCCCTGAAAGGAGGTTGGAGCCAGGGGGGGGTTGGTCTCTTTTCCCAGGCAGAGACAAGATGCCATGGGCTTAAGAAGTTTTTCCTAATATCCAACCTAAACCTCCCCTGGCAGAGCCTCAGCTCTGGAGGTTTAGGTTGGATATTAGGAAGAAATTCTTTGCAGAGAGGGTGATCAGACATTGGAATGGGCTGCCCAGGGAAGTGGTGGATTCTCCATCCCTGGAGATATTTAAACAGAGACTGGATGTGGCACTCAGTGCCATGGGCTGGGAACCTCAGTGGTGGGTCAAGGGTTGGACTTGATGATCTCTGAGGTCCTTTCCAACCCAGCCAGTTCTATGATTCTATGATCAGTGGTTGAGGAAGCACCTTGGGTGAGTGGTGGGGGTCTTGCTGGGATGCTGGCTTTGGCACTGCCAAGGAGCTCTGCTGAAGCCTGCTCTGCTCTTCCCACTCCTTCTTGGGACATTGATGAACTTTTCCATGGCTCTGCAGTCCTGTGGTGCTCCTTTTCCCTGGACCTGGAGCTTCTCCCAGTGTAATGTAGAAGTATGGAAAGAAAAGCAACAGGGAGAGGGATGATTTTTGGCATCAAAACCACACCTACTGCCCCCCAAATTTTTTTATGCAATGCCACCTTATTGTGGGGAATTGTTGTGACCTGGCAGTGCTCAGCCCAGCACCTCTTTTCAGGTTCTCCTTTTGCCACCAGGCACCTCTTGTTGTGCATCTTCCACTCAGACAGGATTCCCATGAGCTGCCTGAGGGTCATTCCAAGGATATTGGAGGGATCTGAGCAGTCTGGGCTCATCTGGATGTTTCCTGTGCTGCTGCTGCTGGTGGTGGGGTGCAGCCAGGGTCCCCTGTGTGTCAGGGCAGGTGATTGTCCTCCAAACCACTTCTGGTTGAGGTCTGACTGGTGGTGTGAAGTGATTTGGGATTCAATCCTGGCTCCATCCTTGTCTTTTCCCCATTTGCTTTCTGCTCAGAGCATCTCAGGGGCTGGGGGGCAAGGACAGGTGACACAGCTCAATGCTGGGCCACGTGCCTGGGAATGTGTTCAGATCTAAAAAGAGGATCCCAAACCTCTTCAGATCTAAAAAGAGAATCCCAAAACCTCCCTTCCCATGGGAGGGCTGTGATGCAGTAAGCAGCAGCACAGCACAGATGTCTTCCAGGGTTTTGATGACTCCAGGAAGGAAGGAAGGAAGGAAGGGAGCACTTATCTGCCAGGCACCAGCCTCATGAAGAGCAGCAAGGAGCTTTTCCCCTGATGAATGGAGCTTTTGCTGTATAATTCCCCACTGAAAAGGAGATGATTGAACCCATCTGGCAGTTTCCTTCTCTCCCAGGAGCTGAAGTGCTTTCCTTCTCCCATGCAGGCAGAGGGAAGGGTTGGGTTGAGGAGCAGGAGTTGTCACTCCCAGAACATCCTTGGTTGGTTTTTATTTTTTTTTTTCCCCAAAGGCTGGATTTTTGGGGCTGTTCCTCTGGGATGCTCTGGGCAGAGGTTTGGGTGTGTTCCTTGGGGGTGATGAAGTGCTCAGCCTTGCAGTTCCCTGAGGGCTTGTCATCCCCTGGGGTTCAGAACAAACTTTTGAGAAAAGTTTTTTCAAAGTGATCACTTTGAAGCTAATTAAGGTGCAGTCTGTGTTTTTTGTGTTTGATTCTGAGGAGTGGCTCCTGCTGAGGACTCAGGAGTGCTGCTGCTCTGCAGAGATGCCCCTGGGTCTGTGATGCCACCACCTTGACAGGACACAGCTGACCTCGGGTGACCCTTTTTTTGGCAGCATAAAGGAATGGTGGGTGGTGAATGATGTTCCTGAGAAGCTGAGGAATCTGGTAAATTTGCCATGACAAATCTGGGAAAGGTGCTGCATTTACAGCTGGTGGCTCTTGGAGCCTGGCAGGTTATAAAAAACAACCACAAACCAGTATTCCAACATCTGATCTGTGGTTTGGCTTGGATAAGTGAGTGGCTCATCCTTTGACCCCTGCTCATTGCCAGGGATAATGCAGCTCCAGGATGGAGTTGGGCATCCTCCCTCTCTGCCTTCTTGGAGCTCCTCCAGCCTCCTCTGGGTGCTGTCACCCAGGGACTGTCACCCTGCAGACCCTGTCCACCTTCTTCTCACCTGGATGAGATGGTGGTTCAGGTTTGGGTGGTCAGACTTGAGCTGGTTTTCTTCCCACAGGTAGGTGGGATGGTGCAGAGCTCTGGGGCTGTGAAACCCCAGGCTCCTGGGAGAGGAGGAGGAGGGGAAGTGGTGGGGAGTCAGCTCCTGGGTCACCCCGGGACATTGGTGACTCTGTGATGAGCTCCTGGGTCATGGAGGGCCATGCCAGGTCCTGATGTGTCCAGGTACTGAGTGTGGACCAGCTGGAAGGCAGGAGGGCTCTGCAGAGGGACCTGGACAGACTGGAGAGCTGGGCTGATCCCAAGGGGATGAGGTTCAACACAACAAGCCCATGGGGAGCTCCAGGCTGGGCACAGAGTGGCTGGAGAGCAGCCAGACAGAGAGGGACCTGGGGGTTTGGATTGCCAGGAAGCTGAACATGAGCCAGCAGTGTGCCCAGGTGGCCAAGAAGGCCAATGGCATCCTGGCCTGGATCAGGAACAGCGTGGCCAGCAGGTCCAAGGAGGTGATTCTGCCCCTGTACTCAGCCCTGGTGAGGCCACACCTCGAGTCCTGTGTCCAGTTCTGGGCCCCTCAGGTCAGGAAGGAGATTGAGGTGCTGGAGCAGGTCCAAAGGAGGGCAACCAGGCTGGTGAAGGGACTGGAGCACAGATCCTGTGAGGAGAGGCTGAGGGAGCTGGGGCTGTTCAGCCTGGAGAAGAGGAGGCTCAGGGGAGACCTCATCACTCTCTACAACTCCCTGAAAGGAGGTTGGAGCCAGGGGGGGGTTGGTCTCTTTTCCCAGGCACCTCTCAGCAAGACAAGAGGACATGGACTTAAGAATTTCTTCCTAATATCTAACCTAAACCTCCTGAAGCTCTGCCAGGGGAGGTTTAGGTTGGATATTAGGAAGAAATGCTTTCCAGAGAGGGTGATCAGGCATTGGAATGGGCTGCCCAGGGAGGGGGTGGATTCTCCATCCCTGGAGGTTTTTAAGAAGAGACTGAAGGTGCCATGGGCTGGGAACCACAGGGGGAATGGATTAAAAGTTGGAGTTGATGATCTCAGAGCTTTGTTCCAAGCCGGATGATTCTCTGATTCTGTGATATAGACAGGAACATGGTTTAGCAGTGGACTGGTAAAACTAGGTTAGTAGAGCCAGGTTAAAGGTTGGACTGGATGATCTCATAGGATTTTTCCAACCTGAACCCTTCTACAATCTCCCTGCCCCTACATCTGCACCCATCACAGCATCACGGAACGGGTTGGGTTGGAAAGGACCTTAAAGCTCATCAAGATCCAACCCCCTGCGTGGGCAGGGCCACCTCCCACCAGCCCAGGTTGTTCCTCCAACCTTCAGCACTGCCAGGGATGGGGCATCCAACTAATTCTCTGCCTTTATCCTCCTTCCTTCCTTCCCAGGCTTGCCGGGATTTCCTGGATTTAGCCGAAACTCACAGCCGCAAGTGGCAGCGGGCGCTGCAGTATGAACGGGAGCAGAGGATCCGCCTGGAGGAGACCATTGAGCAGTTAGCCAAGCAGCACAACAGCTTGGAGAGAGCCTGTCGTGGAGCCCCTGGCCTCTCCTCCACCAGCACTGCCATCACCAGCACCACCAAAGGTCAGCAGCGTGGTGGGGACCCACTGGAGAAGCCCGGGATGGAGGAGGATGTTTGGATGGGTTGGTCCCAGGGAGGTGGCACTGGTGGGATGGAGACAGGAGGCAGTGTCCTGTGTGCCCCCGGGGTGTTTGGAGAGGAGAGATGGGATGTGGCCTCAGTGTCGTGGGCTGGGGACTCCCAGGGGTGGTGGGTCAAGGGTTGGACTTCATCTCAGCGGTCCTTTCCCACCTGGATCATTCTGTCCCAGCAGAGAGGGACCTGGGGGTGTTGCTGGACATCCAGCTGAACGTCAGCCAGCAGTGTGCCCAGGTGGCCAAGAGGCCAATGGCATCCTGGCCAGCACCAGGAATAGCGTGGCCAGCAAGAGAGGGGGTGATCATACCCCTGTACTGAGGCCACACCTTGAGTCCTGTGTTTTTGGCCTCTCACTACAGAAAGGACATTGAGCTACTGGGGGTGTCCAGAGAAAGGCACCAAAGGGTTGATGGAGGGTTTGGAGCACAAATCTTACAAAGGAGCAGCTGAGGCTCCTGGGGTTGTTCAGCCTGGAGGCTGAGGGGAGGGACCTTCTCCTTCTCTACACCTGCTTTAAAGGAGGTTGTAAAGTGGTGGGGATTGGTCTGTTCAGCGAGGTTGTAAGTGACAGGACAGGAGGTAAAGGGCTCAAGTTGCACCAGGGGAGCTTTAGCTTGGATGTCAGGAAGAATTTCTTCACTGCCAGGGTTACCAGACGAAGAAATGGGCTGCCCAGGGCAGTGGTGGAGTCACCACCCCTGGAGAGTCCTCTAGACACAGTGCTTGGGGGCATGGTGTGCTTAGGGTCTTGTTGGTGTTGGGTTATGGTTGGACTCAGTTATCTGGAAGGTCATTTCCAACCAAGCTGATTCTGGGATTCTGGTTTTTCTCCCTTGCTGTCCTGCTGCTCCTTGCCAGGGGATGTCCCCAACATACAGAAGCAGGAGGTGGCTCTGGCCCCAGTTTGCTCACCTTATTCCAGTGTGTTTTGGTAGCCCTTGCTGGTGGGCACAGCTCTGGGTGCTGGAGGGCAAGCAGGATGCTGGGAGGGAGCCCAGGGTCCTCCTGAGTTCTCAGCTGTGCAGGGTGGTGGGGGGGAAAGGGTGGCAGAGCTGGGGCTCGTCTGCAAGAGTTACTGGGTAATAAAATCTAAGAGCTTTGTGGATGGGGGCCAGATCTCCTTCCCTGTGGGAGATGTTAGTTACAGCCTGGTGGCCAACAACTGCAAACAGTGACTTGTCTTGTTTAGACAAGAGGTTTAGAACCTCTGTTGGGAGGTGATGGCAGCTCCAGTGCTGCCCTTTTTCTCGTGTGGCCTCAAGGGAACAGCTTCAGGTTCCCCAGGGGAGGTTTAGGTTGTAGCTTGGCAACAATCCCATCCCCAAAAGGGTTGTCAGGCCCTGGCCCAGGCTGCCCAGGGCAGGGCTGCAGTCCCCATCATCCCTGGAGGGGTTTCAGAGCCCTGGAGATGTGGTGCTGAGGGACAGGGGGTGGTGGTGGCCTTGGATGATCTGAAAGGTGTTTTTTTTTTTCAAGGCTTTGTAGTGGAGTCCTGTGCCCAGTTCTGGAGTCCCCAACACCAGAAGGACACAGAGCTCCTGGGAGGTGTCCAGAGGAGCCACTGAAATGCTCAGAGGGCTGAGCACCTCCCTGGGAAGCCAGGCTGAGGGATTGGGGTTGTTCAGCCTGGAGAAGAGGAGGCTCCAGGCGGAACAACCCCAACCTCCCAATNGGACTCCAGCCCTGCCCTGGTCAGCCTGGGCCAGGCCCTGACAACCCTTTCCAGGGAGAAACCCAAACTCCAACCTAAACCTCCCCTGGCACAACTTGAGGCCGTTCCTCTTGTCCCATCCCTTGTTCCTGGGGAGCAGAGCCCTGACCCCCCCTGGCTCCAACCTCCTCTCAGGGGGTTGCAGAGAGCCAGAAGGTCTCCCCTCAGCCTCCTCTGCTCCAGGATCAACATTCCCAGCTCCCTCAGCCCCTCCTGGGCAGAATTCCAGCCCCTTCCCCAGCTCCGTTCCCTTCTCTGGCCACTCTCCATCCCCTCAATGTCCTTCTGCTCCTCAGGGTCTCAGAACTGACCCCAGGATTTGAGGTGCAGCCTCCCCAGTGCCCAGCACATGGGGACAATCCCTGCCCTGCTCCTGGTGGCCACACCAGTGCTGCCACAAACCAGTTAAACCTGAGTTCTCTCCCCCAGCTGCTGACAGGAAAGCTTGAGGGGAGGCTGAGCTTGGAAGGAGATCCCTTGGAAGAGTGAGCAGGAGCTGGAAGTACCTTGTCTTCTCCTTTGTTTTGACCTCCCCTTGCAGCTCCCTGGCTCTCTCTCAGGGTCACACCAGATGCTGAGGTTCTCCTGCCCTTGGGCTCAGACACCCTGTGCTGGGTGTCCCCTCCCAACACCCACACACAGCCCCTGTCACCTTTCCTGGCAGCAGCACCCTAGGGTGGTGCAGGGAGATGCTCTGGGTGCTGGTGGCTGTGCTGCACCCACCCTGCCTCTTCCCTCCTCTCTCCTTCCTCCTGTTTCCCACTTGGTACTTTCTTCCCTGCAGGCGTTCAGGCAGTAACCTGAGTGGGGCCAGTGAGGGCCACCCTGAGGACTGGAACCTGGAGGACAGTGTGAGTTGGGGAGGGATGGACCAGGTGGGATGAAAACAGGGGAGGGGGAGCAGGACAGGAGGGGTGGTTGTTGGAGGGGATATTCCATCCTGCTCCTTCCTCTGCCTCCAGACTGGAGCAGTTGGGTTGATCTGTGAGCCACGGAGGGGGACAGATGTCAGCAGTCCTACAGCAGCACCCAAACACCTTCCTAAGTGAAGGAGGATGGTGTTGGGGGGGCAACTGCACTGTTATTCCCCCCCCCAGTGCTCTGGAGAAGAGGCTTCCAGCAGTGCTGTGCTTGCTGCTCCCAGGAGCTGCTGCCTCTGGTTGGGGTCATGCTGGGCAAGTCTGGCTTAATCCTCCATTTCTTCTGTTGCTTCTGCAGGTCTTTGAAAGCTCAAATCAAAGCAGCTACAATGAGTCCACTTGCAAAGATCTCCTGCCAAAGAAAAGGAGAAGGACCCGAATCCCTGACAAACCCAACTACAGCCTTAACCTCTGGAGCATCATGAAGAACTGCATTGGCAAAGAACTCTCCAAGATCCCCATGCCAGTAAGTCCAAACATCCCAAGACACCCAGGGTTGGTGGGGAGGGAGGCTGCTGCCAGCCTGCTGGCCCTGAGGTTTAGTTTGGACGTGGCTCTTGGCCACACAGAGGGTTTGGATTAGGGTCCTGAGGGGGACAGGAGCACATCACCAGCTGCCAGCCCAGTCCTGGGGGGTCTGCCTTTTGCACTGCAGAGCCCTCTGAAACCTCCTCACTCCCTTCCCCCCCGTGTCCTCTTGTCAGGGTTTGACACTGCCCTGGCAATTAAACCCAATAACAGATTTTATCATTAATCCCCCTCTCCTCCCTGATAAGGAAAGGAGAGAGAATAAGGGAAAGAGACTGATGGGTTGGAAACTAAACTACACAGCTTGAATGAAACAGGAATGATAAATAGGAAAAATTACTAAATCTATACAAATAGACAGGAAAATTGATCCCAGGTTCCTCCCCCCTTTCCCCCAATAACTCTCAGGTCACCCCCGAGGCTGCAGGGCAGCCCTGGGAAAGTCCAGGCTGGAATCCTGGAGTCAGGAGCAGTTGGGAGCTGGAGGCAGGAACACACAGATTCAGGCTGGGATGGATCAGGAGCACAGGCAGAGGAAGGGATGGAATCCTCCCAGGATGCTGAAGCAAAACAGGGAACAGGTGAAGGAAGGGCAGAAAGAGCAGGAAGGGAGCAGAAAGGGTGTTTGACCCTGGTGATCCCTCCAATTTCTCCTGAGTCTGAGGTGTATGGGATGGAATCCTCTGTTTGGTCAGTTCTGGCATCTCTCTTGTCTGTTCCTCCCCAGAGGAGGGTTCAGGTGGGACCTCTTGACTCCTTCTGGAGGGTAAAATGTTCCTCAGAGCTGAGCAGTGGCCTTGGCTCTGCACCCCAGGCTCTGGCAGTGACTCCAAACATCCCGTGGGATCAGTCCCAGGAGCAGCCACTGCCTGAGAAACTTGCTGTTCATTTCAGCATAAGAGACATGCCAAGAGACTGAGCTGAAAGCAAAAGGACAAACCAGAAAATCCCCTTTATCCTGGCCCAGACCAGGACACCGCTGTTGTCCAAGCCCTGTGTTTTCCCAGACTTCTGGCTCTCTGGCAGGGCTGCACCATCCCAGTATGCAGCATGGGTGGGACTGGGTGCTAGGGAAGTGAATTCATTTCTCCCAGAACTGGGAGGCTTGGGAGAGCTGTCAAGCAGCTGGGAAGGTCTGGGGTTATTTTGGTGCTGGCTGGGCTGGAAGTAGCTCAGCAAAAAGTGTCAGCTGCATCCCTGGAGCCCTATTTGGGGGCTTTTTTCTTTGGTGGAGGAAGGGGAGCTGAGTCCAGGGGGAAGAATCCCATCCCTGGACCTGTTGGCCACCCTGCTTTGCTATGATTTTAAAACATCTTCAGGGATGGTGCTGTCTGCAGTGGGTTTCTCCTTCTGTGACACCCAAAGGCTGGATCCCTGCCTCTCAGACCTCATCACATCATGCTCAGAGAGCCCAACGGGGGAAGTGCTGGGGGGGAAAAAAAAAAAAGGCGAAGGACCCAGTTGAAGGACCCAGCTCAGCATCTCTCCTGCTTCCCTCACCCTTCCTCCTTCCCCTCCAGGTCAACTTCAACGAGCCCCTCTCCATGCTGCAGAGGCTGACAGAGGACCTGGAGTACCACGAGCTGCTGGACAAAGCAGTGAAGTGTGAGAGCTCCACGGAGCAGATGTGCTTCGTCGCCGCCTTTTCCGTCTCTTCCTACTCCACCACCGTCCACCGCACCGCCAAGCCCTTCAACCCCCTCCTGGGGGAAACCTACGAGCTGGATCGCCTGGAAGAGCTGGGATTCCGGTCCCTCTGTGAACAGGTCAGCTGGGAATGCCCAGGAGCTTGTTGCCCAGCCCTTCCCTGAAGGAGACCCAGCGTCTTTTTTCGTAGAATTCAGGGAACGGGTTGGGTTGGGAGGGACCTTCAAGCTCCCCCAGTTCCAACCCCCCTGCCATGGGCAGGGACACCTCCCACCAGCTCAGGTTGTTCCAAGCCCCATCCAACCCGGACTTCAACACTGCCAGAAAGGTGTTGCTCACTCCTCTGGGCAACCTGTTCCAGCATCTCACCACCCTCACAGCAAAGACTTTTTTCCTAGCGTCCAACCTAAATCCCCCCTCTTCAAGTTCTAAACCATTTCCCCTTGTCCTCTCACCACACCCCCGTCCAAAGCCCTCCCCCAGCTTCCTTGTAGCCCCTTCAGATATTGGGAGGTTGCCCTAAGGTCCCCCTGGAGCCTCCTCTTCTCCAGGCTGAACAACCCCAATCCCTCAGCCTGGCTTCCCAGGGAGGTGCTCAGCCCTCTGAGCATTTCAGTGGCTCCTCTGGACACCTTCCAGGAGCTCTGTGTCCTTCTGGTGTTGGGGACTCCAGAACTGGACACAGGTCTCACTACAAAGCCTTGAAAAAAAAACCACCTTTCAGATCATCCAAGGCCACCAGCACCCCCTGTCCCTCAGCACCACATCTCCAGGGCTTTGAAACCCCTCCAGGGATGATGGGGACTGGAGTCAACATCCCTGGGGGGATGTTGAGGGTTGGACATGGTGATCTTAGAGGTATTTTCCAGCTCTGACAATTCATTCATCCCCTTTGTGCTGAGCCTTCCTCCTGCTTGAGGCTGCCTGTGAGCTCTGGCCCAGTTCCTCCCTCTTTCAGGGGGGGTCTTTGAGCTGGAGGGTTGTCACCTCCCACCTGGTGGGCAACGCAGGGAGATTCAGACTCTTCTCCTTCACAGAGAGGAGCCAAAATCTGCTTAAATCCTTTTCCTCTTAACCTGTCCCTCCCAGGAAGGGTCCTGGGCATGGGTAGAGTTAACCTCCTCCAACTGCCTCAGGGGCACAGTTAACCCTCTCTTAGTTAATCTCTTTTAACATCCCATTCAGTGAGATTGACCTCTTGAATTTTCCTCGAGGTATTCTTACTCTTAAGACCATTACTCTGCTAAGAGGAGATTTAGATTGGATGCCAGGAAAAAGTTCTTTCCCATCAGGGTGGTGGAACAAGGCTTGCCCAGGGAGGTGGTTGAAGCCTCATCCCTGGAGATATTCCAGGTGAGGCTTGAGGAGCATCCTGATGGAGCTGAGGGTGTCACTGCTGAGTGCAGGGGTTGGACTGGGTGACCTTGAGAGGTCCCTTCCAACCCAAATCATTCCATGATTCTCTTCCCACTGCTCTGAGCATTCCTTGGAGCTTTCCTGAGCAGCCCAATGAAGCACTGACAATCTTGTGCCCACAATCCAGTTATCCAAATAGGATTTTCTCTTACCAGTGACAGTGGGATTTACTGGTGAGGTTTTTGCACTGCTTCCCTTTGTAATCCAGGAGCTTGGGGCTGTAAAGACATCAGGACAAACATCTCTGAGCCCAGTGGTGGGAACTGGTGATTAGTGGGTTCCTGGTGATGGGTGGGCTGGAGATGTCCTGCTCCCACCTCGGTTTTGGGCAGCTTCTCCAGTGTAGGGGGGTGTGGGAACTGTCCTTTTCCAAGCTCTGCCTGGATGGAGGGTGTTGTATCTGTTCTTCCAACCCCATGGCGTGTGTGAAGCTGAAGTCTTGGCCTGACAGGTCTGTGTGTCTTGAGTGATTTGGGGACCTCTGTCCTCTGAGGGTTCTCAGGCAGAGCAGTGGGAGCTGCTGCTGGTAGGGGAGCTGCTGTTACACTGGGATTACTGGGGATCAGGGCTGGGTGTTGGCACATCCTTGTTTCTCCCCCTGAAGAGCGGGGCCGTGTCCTGGGCTCATCGTGCAGCCTGACCTCACAGCCACAGCTGCTCAGCTTCAGCTTTCATGGATAGCACTTTGCTCATCAACCTTAGAAAGTCCTGGAAAGAGCTCTGTGCCCCTCTGTATGCTGCCAGGCCACCTCACCAGGGGTCACTCCAGTGCCCAGGTCACCCTGGCGTGTTGAGGTCAGCACAGCATCCTTGTCACCAAAGCTGGCGTGGAGCTGTCACCTCCCCTGGGAGTCACACTGCTGAGTGCTCACCAGGATGCCCCAGTGCTGCTGGTTGGGACCTTACAAGCTGTTTCTCCTCTCCCCCAGGTGAGCCACCACCCCCCAGCAGCTGCCCATCACGTCTACTCCAAGCGGGGGTGGACGCTGTGGCAGGAAATCACCATTGCCAGCAAGTTCAGGGGCAAATACCTCTCCATCATGCCACTGGGTAGGTGACTTGTGAATAGAATCATTCTAGGATTTGTGCCAAGAGAATTGGAATTCCCTTTTTTTTCTTTTTTTTTCCCTGTGTTGCTCATGCAATGCCCAAGAGGTTGGTCCCTTGGGCTCAGGCAGTTCCACCCCAAGCCAACACAGGAACCTGGATTTGTGCTTCCATCACAGGAAACCCTACGCTTGATTTCTCCTTCTGTGGTGTCTAGAGGCTGTCTTGCTGCCTGCTTGAACCCTCCCCAGCAGCCAGATCCAATAAGCTGCCTCCACACAAGTTCTTAGTTGTTTTCTGCCTGTCCCTGGGCTGGTGCCTGGCTGGATTTCTGACCCCAAGAGTCAGTCAGGCAGCATGGTTTTCACCTGCTTTCAAAATCAGTGCTTTTTTGGGGGGGAGGGGGTGGGAAGAAGGCAGAGGGTCCTTCAGGTGCTGCAGCAGACCGTGGAGGATGGAGCCAAGGGGAGGGATGAATCCATAACCAGCCCTGGTCGGGTGCTACTGGTGGTAGATGCAGGTTGAGGGACCAGGTGGAGTCCAGATGGTGCTGGAGTGTCAGAGTCTGAGCTGAGGGCACCCTCTCTCCACAGGTGCCATCCACCTTGAGTTTCACTCCAGTGGCAATCACTATGTCTGGAGGAAAGTCACCTCCACTGTTCACAACATCATCGTGGGCAAGCTCTGGATTGACCAGGTTGGTGGCTCTGAGGGTCTGAGGTGCTGGGTCCTGGCTTCAGGGAAAGGCAGGGGGGGTTGGAAGGGCACTGCCTGTTGTCCCCACCACATTCCTGCTCTGATGGGAAGGTCTCCTTCCCTAGGGATGGGGAGAAGCTTCTTGGAGCTGGTAATGGCTCTTTCCAAGGCCACCAAGCTCCACGGGATGGGGTGGTGACCCTGCTGGTGAGCCATGGGGGGGAATGGGGGGTGATTTGTACCTGCACAAACTATGACTAACTCCTGATTTGTCTCCTTGCAAAGTCTCTCACTTGCTGTGGTTCTGTGTCTTTCATCTAGTCTGGTGAAATAGAGATTGTTAACCATAAGTCAAAAGATAAATGCCAGCTGAAATTTACCCCCTACAGCTACTTCTCCAGAGATGTCCCCCGAAAGGTGAGTACCCAGCCAGCTCCCTGCTCCTTCTGGCAGCCTTGCATGGGGCAAACCCAGCTCTTACCTCCCAGCCAGGCTCCCTGGCTCCCAGGAAAAGCCCCAAGATGTGGCCAAGGAGCTGGCAGGGGTCACCAGGGAGGGCTGGTGCCCAAGCAGAGTCTGTGTTTCAGCTCTCTGAGTGCTGGAGCTGCAGCACTGAGACCTCAAAAGGATTTAGTGAGCTGGAGATCCACTTGGAATGGTCAAGATGGACTCTCACTCCCCATAGACTCTCACCTAGAGGGTGTTCTGCCCCCCACATCTCTCCCTTCTGAAGTCCACCAGTGTCATCTCCTTCTGCCAGGTGACAGGAGTGGTGAGTGATGCTGATGGTAAAGCCCACTACGTCATGTCTGGCACGTGGGATGAGAAGATGGAATGCTCCAAAATAGTGCAGAGCAGCCATGGCAGCACCAGCATGGAGGGCAAGCAGAAAACAGTCTACCAGACATTGTCACCAAAGGTCCTGTGGAAGAAGTACCCCCTCCCGTGAGTCCCCTCCTCGGTGTGGAGTGGGGGGTTTGGGGGGATTAATGGGGTCACCCTCAGCCCCGGGGGGTGGAAGGGGCTCCTGTGCTCAGACTTGAGGACACAGGAAAAGGAGCAGGACTTGGGGGGCTGTGTGGTTCTTTCTGGGGTGTGAGAACAGCAAATTTGACAGCAAATTCAGAAAGCAGTTTGGGTGGGAAGGGACCTTAAAGCTCCATCCAACCTTCAGCCTGCCAGGGATGGGGCAGCCCTTCTGGGGGCAACCTGGGGCTCAGCACCCTCACCCCAAACAATTCCTTCCCAACATCTCCTCTCCATCCCCCCTCTTGCAGCTGGAAACTCTTCCCCTCATCCCATCCCTCCCTGTCCTTGTCCCCAGTCCCTCCCCAGCTTTCCTGGAGCCCCTTCAGGCACTGGAAGGTGCTCTAAGGTCTCCCCATTGCAGCCTTCTCTTCTCCAGGCTGAACACCCCTAACTCTCTCAGCCTGGCTCCAGAGCAGAGCTGCTCCAGCCCTCCCAGCATCTTCCTGCCCCCCCTTTGGACTCTCTCCTCACCTTATGTCAATCTCCACTCAGAGTTTGGGTGACAGAGCTCCCCGAAGCCCCTCGGCACAGCTGCTTTTGGGGGTCCTGGAGCTCCATCGATGGGGCTTATTGGGGATGGGAAGAACCAGGGAGGCCTCACCCACCTCCACCATCCTAACGGGATGCTCTGTGGCCGCAGGGAGAACTCGGAGAACATGTATTTTTTCTCTGACCTGGCCCTGACACTGAATGAACCCGAGGAGGACGTGGCCCCCACCGACAGCCGCCTGCGCCCCGACCAGCGCCTGATGGAGAGCGGCCGCTGGGATGAGGCCAACGTGGAAAAACAGAGGCTGGAGGAGAAACAGAGGGCAGTGAGGCGGCGGAGAGAGGCTGAGGCTGTGGAAGCCCTGGAGGAAGGTGAGATGTGGGGACAAGGCTTGGCAATCCCTCACCTGGGAGAGGAGGAGTTGGCCGAGTAACCCCGTCGGGGTTCAGGGGCTGCGGGAGGAACCTGCAGGTGGTTTGGCTGAGGATCACGGGATGATCCGGGTTGGAAAGGATCTTGGAGGTCATCAAGAGCAACCCAGGACACGGGTTGAGATGAGAAAGCTCAGGGGAGAGCTTATGATGATGTTCCAGTGCTTAAAGGCAGGGTATAAAGGTGGAGACTCCCAGTTTACAAGGAGTCCCATAGACAAGACGAGGGGAATGGGCACGAGTTGCTCCTGGGGAGATTCCCATTAAACACAAGGAAAATTTTTCCCCCTGAGAACAGTCAGACATTGGAATGGGGGATTCTCCCTGGGATTCCCTCACCTTGGAAGTCTCAGCTTGCTGGGTGCTGGGACATCTCCCATCAGTAATAATATCAGAAGGGTTGGAGCAGGTGATCCTTGAGGCTCCTCCCAACCTGGAGGATTGGAAAACCTCTGGGATTCTGGGATTTGGGTAAGTGTGGGATATGTGGGGCTCTTTGGGAAAAGCTCCCCTAATCATCCCTTGTTTTTTCTGCCCAGGCAAGGAGTATGAGGGGTACATCCCTCTGTGGTTTGAGCGGAAGGTGGATGCCGTGACGGGGGAGCTGATCTGTGTCTACAAGGGAGGCTACTGGGAGGCCAAGGAGAAGCAGGACTGGAGCATGTGCCCTGACATCTTCTGAGCTTCCTCCACTGGCAGCCAGCCCTGCACCCAGCTCCCCGGGACACTGGGAGGGACAGTGGGGGACCCACTGACAGGCTCCTGCTGGCAGTTACCCAGTGCAGACACACACAGAGAGTCAACACACACAAAGAGTTGAAAAGCAAATCCCAACAGGGATTCCAAACCTATTTTTTTATGCACTAAAATTAATACTTTTTTTTTTTCTTTTTTCTTCTTAATTTTTTCTTTTTTTTAAAATTTTTTTCTTTTTTTTTTTTTTTTTTTTTAACGATGGCTTTTTCAGTGACTGAGGGAGGAGGACATGTCAAGCTGGTTGGGTTTTTAGCCTGACATGTTTACTGCTCTCAGGAGTTGCTGCCTGTATCTCTCATGTCTCTCTCATCAGTGCCTCGGCTCTATTGGCTGAGACATCACCTTCCAAAGATGCTCGTGAGGTGGGGATGCTGTGTGTTTGTGTGAGCTCTTTTCTTTGATGTTATTTTTCTCCCCCCCCAAACCACCACCTTTTTTGTGTGTGGGCTTTATGGAATTTTTTTTTTTTTAAAAAAAACACCAAACAAATCAAACCAATCCACTCCTGGTTCAAGTCCCTTCAAAGATGGACACAAACGACTCAGAAAACCATCTCCAGGCTCCATGGCACTTCATCCCAGAGGTTCTTGCTGGTCCCTGCAGAGCCCAGTCATCCCAGTAGCACCAATTAGGATATTTCAGCGCTGAACCCGATTTTTTTTTTTTTACCCTTTATTTATTTTTTTAAAAAAAGAAGCATCCTCCCAGTCTGCAGTGTTTACTCAAGGCTTGGGCCTGTCTCGAAGATGATGCTTTGTGAGAGTGATTTGAGTGAGGTTTGGTTTGGGTTTTTCCTGCAACCCCATCTGAAGGGGAAAAACGAGCTGGCTGAGGTCAGGAAGACCTGGCAGAGGCAGAGGTAAGAGGTGTGCAGACCAGCAATGCCTTGGGGGCCATCTACCAACTCTCTTCACTCCATCCTGGTGCAGCTCAGGGGGGCTGGCAGGAGCCTGGAGCAGGAGGGGAGGGAAGTGATGCTGTGGTGCTGCTGAGACAGAACCTCCCTGGATGCTCTTGGGTCTCCCATCCTGGTGTCTTCCCTATTGAGCTGGAGAGGTCTGCTCCACAGCCCTCAACCCGAGGGGACACTGGTTGAACTGGGAGCACCCACAGCCCTGGTGACTGCCTCTCTTCCTTCTCCTCCCTCGTGGATGATCTCCCCGGGTGTCCTGGGCCTGCTGGGAGGAGCAGAGCAAAACTCTGCCCATCATTGGGACCAGGAGTGAGCAGAGCTGGGCCACCAACCACGCAGGCAGGTGCCACCCATCCCCAGCACCCAAGGGGAGGTGAAGGGTGGCAGGAAACCGGAGCTGGGATCTACTGGGCCAGCGAGCATCAAGGAGACCTGGACACTGGTGTTTATTGCCCTGTTGGATCTCATTCTTTTTTTTTTTGTGCTCTTCTCTGGGTCCTCACCATATCACACTGGCTACTGGCTCCCAAGGTCACAGGTCACCTTTTGCCAGCCCCTCAGAGCCACAGTGGAAGATAATTAGCAATAATGAACTTGGAGGCAACGATAACTGGAATATCCAGGCTGCACATGGGACACTTAATGCAATCAGGTTCCTCAACCATTGGTCTCCTCTTGGTTGGCTTCTCTTCCAGCACCTCCATACCTGTTCCTCACAGCAAACCTCCATGTACAGTATATATACACCTCATACAGTAACAGTAGTGAGTGGCTTTTGGAGTGGCAGCACCCACTGATCTCATTGTCTTTAATCTTATTTATTTGCTTCTAATTTATATATATATATATATATATAAAAATATATATATAAAATTATTTTGCTTAAATTTCTATGGTACACAATAGATGAAAAAATAATGAAGACAGAAGTGTCTGAGTTTTTGTAGCATGATTTCCCTGGGCTTGTCCCAGGGGCAGGGTCTAGAGGTGATGGTGATCAAATCGTTCCCAAAGTAAAGAAGCAACATCTTGCTCCCAAAGCTGGATGTGATCACATTCAGGAGGTGTTACTGAGTCCTTCCCTTCTTAGAAACAATGCTGTTGGGGTTGGAGGGGCAGCACTTGGTTCCCCCCTCCCCAGGATGCTCTCTGGGTGTTGGGGCAGCTGCCCTGGTGTTTGGGTCCTTCCAAATGAAATGTTTCTTCCTCCCAGACCATTCCCCAGGGTTTGCTCATGGCTTGGTAAAGCTGCTGCAGCTCTTGGATGATCCAGATTTTGGTATTTAGTGGTTGGGATGAAGCCTGTGGAGAGCTGCTGGGTGTCCTGGCCCTGGGGTCTGTCACCTTCCTGGGAGAGGGGAGGATGCTCTGCACTAAACTCTGGTTTGTGGTGGTGGCCAGAGCTGTCCAGGGGGAAGGTTTGTTCCACTTGAGGTCTGAATCAGTTTTTGTAAAGCTGGCTAAGAATGGACCTCTTCCAAATGCCTTATTTCCCATCTTTGCTTGGGCAATGCAAGTGTTAGCCAAGAGCTTGGAGAGCTGAGGAATTCCTACCCGGGCTGTCCCTGAAGCAGGATCTGAGCATCCCCCCGGAGGAGGTGAGTGGGGAGAGAGCTGTGGCTCAGTCACCAAGGGTTCTGCTGGGCTCTGGGGCTTGGGGAGCTCCTTTCTGCTGTACCCCCCATCCCTGTGTCTGCCTAGAAATCACCATCACAGACCCTGCACAGCTTAGCAGAGCTGGGGAGAGGGGGAAGGAGCACTCCCCAAAAACAAATCCCCGATTTTTAGTCTAATTTTACAAATCTCTCTGTCCTCCAGTGGTCATCTAGTGACAGCACTTAACCAGAGCACCATCTCCTGGTCTTTTCTGTTCCCTTCCCGGAGGATTTTAATGTCATTCCACTGTAAATGCTGTTGAATGTATTCTTTCTTTTGGAACAATATGTTGTGAGTGATCCCTCTTCCTCCGACGCCGTAATAAAAACTTGGATTTGGGAGTTTTCCAAGCCCCAGTGCTGAGGTTGTCGCTCGCTCCTCGAGGCTGGAAGTTGAGGATCCCAAGGAATTCCCCCCCCCATCCATGGGGGATTGATTTTCCATGGGGGTGAAGGCAGGTGAGGTGACCCAGAAGAGAAGGAGAGCTCCAGGGGAGGAGATGGGGAGGTGGCCCAGGGAAGGTGATTGTCCACAGGAGGAGGTTGCCCAGGGCAAGAGGATTCTGACATGTGGCTCAGAGGACAAGGAGATCCAGGGAAAGGGTTGTTCAGGAAAGGTGGAGGATCATGAGGGAGATTGCCAAGAGGAGGAGTTGGTCCAGGGAAGGTGATCCAGGGGATGAGAGAGCCAAGGGAAGGTTGCCCAGGGAAGAAAGTCAAAAAATGAAGGATGTGAGAGGTATTAGTGGAAACCTTGGGAAACCCAAGGAAAGGGTTTCCCAGGGAGGGAGGAAGGCATCATCTGGGGACGTGTCCCAGCAGATTTTGTCCAAGGAAAATGCATTGCCCAGGGAAGGAGGAACAGGAGAGGTCACCCAAGGAAGGGTTTTCTTTGGGGATGGTGGGAAGGAGCTGGTGGCCCCAGAGGATGTTTTTTCTGGCAAGAGGCGACCAAAAAATAGGTGGCCTGGGAGAAGGAGGTTGAGGAGAGGTGGAGGAGGCTCTGGGCATGGTCTGTGGAGGTGGGAGGGGAAGCTGGGACAGGCTGGGGACGCTGTGGCGTTGCCTGGTGACAGGAGCACACAGTCCTGCCTGCTGTCCTGCTGTCCTGCTGTCCTTCTGCTGTCCTTCTGCCCCAGCCCAGCCTGTCCAGGTGAGCACAGCTCAGGGCTGGGGGTTTGCCCATGCCAGTGATAGCTGTGGGTGCAGGGGTCCCAGCAGCTCCTGGGTACAGGCATGGGGGTGTCTCCACTGGACTGAGAAACCCCCTGGCACCCTCTGCAGACCCCCCTGGCACCCTCTGCAGACCCCCCCCTGGCACCCTCTGCAGACCCCCCCTGGCACCCTCTGCAGATTCCCCCTGGCAGTGCCACCCGTGGCTCCGGGCCCTGGGGGGGGGNGGGGGGGGGGGGGGGGCTGCCCCATGGCCCCTGCTCTCCCCCTCCTGCAGGTGCTGAGGACAGTGGGGACAGTGACATCTCTCCCTGACACCTTCCTCTCTGGCTCCTGGATGGCTGGTGAGTGACAAGAGGGCACGTTGGGGCTCTCTTAACTCTGCTTTGACCAACGCCGTGCTGATGCTCAGGAGGAGGATTTGGCTGCCACTCGCAGAGACTAAAATACCAAATGCTCGTCGGGAGGTGATGGAGGGGCAGCTGCAAAGGGGCAGAGGGCAGTTGGGGACCAGGTCTGTCCCCTGAGGCAGCAGCTTCCCCTCTGTGGCAAGGGAGGAGCTGGCAGCATCCCAGGGGTGATCATCCCAGCCCAGGAGCAGCAGCCTCCGGGGTGAAAAAATACCCGGGTTGATTTTTTTTTTATTTTTTAAATTTTTTTTTTTTAAATTTTAGAAAGGAGGATATTGTGGCTTTTTGCTTTTGGAAGCAGTTGAGGATGAGGATGGAGCTGGAGTGGGTGGGGTGTCATCTGTGTTGGAGTTTAGGCATGGACCAAGTCCTCCCTGGATGGCTTCGTGGTCACCTCCTGAGCCGGGTGGGATTGGCTCCTGCCCATGGCTCTGCTCTCCCACCCAGGGCTGGAAGGACACCGTGCCAGCTCTCCCTGGGGTGACACCAGGACTGTCCCACCAGAGGAGTCCTGCCAGGGGCTGTCTCAGCTCCTCAGCTCCCAGCCCATCCCTGAGGACTGGAGCAGCTCCAGCTCCATCTGCACCGAGGACTTTGCTGCCAGGTTTCAGGAGAGCGTGGTGGAGCCCTGGCTGTTCCCTGAGGAGGAAGATGAGGATGATGAGCCCACTGGGGATGTCCCTGGGCAGAATGAGTCCTTGTTTCCCACAGGGAGAAGACTGGCCATCTGGGGACAGTTGGTAGTGGAGCCAAGCGGACGTCCCTTGCAGGTCAGGTCCCCACCTCTAGTGAGGAGGGAGAGCCTGGAGTCTCTGGGAGGGAGGATCTCCAGACGGAGCCAGAGGGATGCTTTGGGGATGGCCTGGAAGGTTCCTCAGCCACCCTGCCCCACACAGCTGGCTCTGGGCCAGGGGCACTGTCCCCATGGAGCTCCAGGCTCTGGGACAGACCCACTGACCATCGCTTTGTGCAACGAGGACCTGGCTGCTGCCTCTCCCTGGAGACCCCGGGACACCTCTGCCAGCAGGAGCAGGGCTGGGGCAAGGAGAGGCTCTGCTGGTGGCCATTTGCCAGGGGCCAGCAGTGCCAGGACCAAGGGGCATCCCATCAGCAAACCCCCACGGCTGAGGTGGCAGGAGCCACCAGCTCTCTGGGGACAGCGTGGAGGGGACATCACCCTTGCTGAGGATGCTGTGGCGAAGGAAGGAGCAGGCAGCAGGCAGAGGAGAGCTCCCTGCTCAGCTCCCTGTGAGTCTGGGCTGGTCCTGGGGTGCTGGAGCATCACTGGAGGGGGATGGAGGGATGGGACCCCCCCTCATCCTCAGAGGGGAGGGACACAGCTGGGCCAGGGACCCTCTGCCCATGCAGGGAGTGGTGGCAGGAACCGGCTCCTCCCGGGGTTTCTCTGAGGTGTGTGACCCTCCCCAAATGCTGGTGTTTTCTGACAGGTACCAACATGGCAAGAGGACACCCTGGGCAAGCTGGAGCAGAGGTGTCACCCTGCCTGGGGCGAGTAACTGGGTCCTGCTGGCAGCCTGGGAAGCAGAAACCCACCTTGTCCTTCCAGGTCTGTCCTAGGGTTGGCTCTGGGGTCCAGCAACGTGGGTGTTTCTGCCACCAAAGGGACTCCTGGCCATGACAGGGTGTGCTGGGGCTCCTGACCCCACTCTGCTGGGGTGTGGAAAGCAGAGGGGATGTGGGTCAGGAGACCAAGCCTGGCCCTGTCCTTGGGTCCCATGTGGTGGCCACGGAAATACCCAGGGAAAGGAGAAAAAGGGGTCTGTAACCCCACTCCAACATGCAGGTGAGTGGGACAGCTGCTGTCACTGCCTTGGTCCCTGCAGAGGAGCCGGGAGGGGACACGAGAGATGGAGATCCAGTGTGAAGGGGACTTGGAGCAAAAGGGACAGAGCCAGGTATGCCAGGGGGCTCCAGGGAGGGATCTCGGGATGAGGCTGGAGCATCATCTCGGGCTGAGGTTGGAGGCTCAGCTCAGGCAGACCCACAGATATGGGAACAAACTTTTTAGCAGGCCCTGCAGTGCCAGGCCAAGGGGGGATGGCTGTGAAATCCAGCCTGGGTGCTATCAGGAAGCAAATTCTTACACTGAGGGTGGTGAGACCCTGACCCAGGGTACCCAAAGAGATGGGAAATGCCCCGTTCCTATGAACATTCCATGTCAGGTTGGAGGGGGCTCTGAGCAACCTGATCTGGTTGCAGATCTCCCTGGAGGGTTGCTCTACGTGACCTTTAATGTTCCCTTCCCACCCAAACCACCCCACGATCCCATGTCTGCTCCTGTCAGTGCCCTGGGAGCAGAAGATTCCACTGCAAGCACAAGAGGGTCCTGGGCTACTGGGTGCTACTGGTTGGGCACCCCATGGGGTCTCTGCCTGAGGAGGGTGATGGGGGTGACAGTGTCTCTGCCTCAGGGCTGGCCTGGGACTGCTGCCACACAACCAGGACACCTGCCCAGGGGACTTGATGGACCTGGAGAGGATGGTGAGATGACCCTGAGATAGCCAGAGCAGGGCTGGACAGGCTCAGGCATTGGGTGTCAGGGATGGGCTGGGGGTTTTCCAGGTCCTGGGGTGCCCTGGGTGGCCTTGGGGTATAGCAGGGCTTTGGAAGGGAGAGCAGTGCTGCTCCTGGTCACAATGTGAGGACCAGAACTGGCTCCTGGAAGTGACAAAGTGGTGAGAGGTGGAAAAGGGGGATTATTATTATTTTTTTTTTTCCAGGGGCAGAGAGCCTGTGCAGACTGCTGGGAGAGGCTGCAGGAGGAGAGAAGGAAAACATTGGCTTTGGAAGAAGAGAAAGTGCAGCTGCAGAAGGTTTGGTTGCCCTCAGGACCAAATTAAAAGGTTTAATTGAAAGGTTGAAGCTTTCAAGAGCAGAATTTGTTGGGGAAACGACTTGTCTGGCTCTACACCCAGCAGGATTATTGGTCAGAAGGTCCCTGGGTGGTCCTGGCAATGGGAAAGGCAGGGAGAGCTGGGGTCTTGGATGCAGGCAGGAGGAGCAGGCAGGGATCCAGGCCTGGGGATCCTCAGCTCTTGCCAAGGGACATCATCAAACCCTGTACCAGGGCAGGCTGAGCTGGTGTTCCCTTTGGCTGGGAGAGGTCCAAGCCTCCTGCACGGAGACTGTCCTTGGGAAGAGCCTTCCTGGAGCTGGAGGGTGGCCATGGGTTGCCAAAAGGGGGGACTTGAGCCCAGCTTCTCTTGCAGAGGCTCCAGGAGCTGGAGCATCGTACCCACTCCCTCCTGCAGCAGAAGGAGGCAGCCCAGCACCAGCTCCATGTCCTGCTCCAGAAGGAGAAGGTGAAGGTCCTTTGGCAGATCTTTATCCCCAGATAAAGGGGAGAGGAGATTGGGAATGGGTGGGGATGTGGGATAACCTCCAACTCAGTGCCCTGCAGTGGGAACACCAACTGGGGCACCTCCTGCCTGCTCAGGTCCGAGCAGATCAGAACATCTGCTTTGGGTCAGCAGGAGGAGGAGCAGATTTGCTGCTCCCCCCAGGGTATTGCCCCTTGCCCAGGGGAGGGATGGGGAGGGATTTGCCAGGCAGCAATTTGCCTCAAAGGGACAAGGTCTGTGCCCCAAGCTGGGGATGCCTGGGGAGGGCAGAGATGTCCACTTGGGAACCTCCAGACTTGACCTGCTCCTTCCAAACCTCCTCTGCTCAGCTCTGGGTGTGGGAGGTGGCTCCAGGGCTTTCCAAAAAGCTCTGACCTGACTGCAAGGCCAATGGTTTTTTTGTCTGAGAGGGCTTGGGGGGGGCAGAGCTTGGGGGTGCAGATGCTGCTCTCATCCATCCCACCAGGACAGGGCGGGCGGCAGCACCCGACTGCAGCATCTGGAGCATCTCCTGAGCCACCCATGGGATCTGGGGGTGCCAGGGGCAGCTGAGTGGTCCCTGGCCACGGGCAGAACCTCAGGGTACCAACAAAACCCACTCCCCAGCAGTGCCAGGGGCCAGGGCCCTTTGGCAGCATCACTCAGGTGAGTCCCATAACCAGAGTTTGCTCCACGCTTTGGGGAGAAGTTTCTTGCCCAGCTCCTGCACCCCACAGCCCTGAGACATCTTTTTTGGAGGAGCTGCTTGGTGTTTTGGGGCTTTCTGGCTCTTCCTCTCTCCCCATGGCCCATCTCTTCCAGCTTGGCTCCTCTCTCCCTGAGCCACACGATCCATGTCCTGAGAGACCTCCAAGAGCAAATCCAGGATCAGCTCCAGGACCTGCCCAGGGTGGAGGGAACCCAAGAACCTGCCAGCCAGGGGAATAAGGTAATTTGGGGATGGGGCTCATTGTTGGGGGGGGTTTCACACTGCAGAGCCATTCAGCCAGAATGGTCTTTGCCTGATGGTGGGCACCTCAGGAGCAGAAGGACATGGAGAGGTTGGAATGTGTCCAGAGAAGGGAATGGAGCTGGGGAAGGGGCTGGAGCAGAATTCTGCCCAGGAGGGGCTGAGGGAGCCGGGGGGTGTTGATCCTGGAGCAGAGGAGGCTGAGGGGAGACCTTCTGGCTCTTTGCAACCCCCTCAGAGGAGGTTAGAGCCAGGGAGGGGAACAACTTGAGGCCGTTTCCTCTCATCCCATCACTTGTTCCTGGGGAGCAGAGCCCGACCCCCCCTGGCTCCAACCTCCTCTCAGGGGCTTGCAGAGAGCCAGGAGGNCCTGGAGCAGAGGAGGCTGAGGGGAGACCTCCTGGCTCTCTGCAAGCCCGTGAGAGGAGGTTGGAGCCAGGGGGGGTCGGGCTCTGCTCCCCAGGAACAAGTGATGGGATGAGAGGAAACGGCCTCAAGTTGTTCCCCTCCCTGGGGCTGGGCAGTGATGGGGCTGGGACACCTCCTCCCTTCTCCTCCACCACTTCTGGAGGTCCCAACCCCTCTCTGCAGCTGGATGGAATAGATGTCATGTCTCAGCCCTTGGAGGAATCCAGATTCCTTGACTTCGGATCATGGGGGTGGGATGTCTGCTGGAGAGGAGCCCCTCTCTGGCCACATGTAGACCCTTTTTTTTTGGCTGCTGGTGAGGGGTTTCTGTTTCTGAGCTGAGGCAGCAGCTGTGCAGGGAGAAGCCAGCAGGTCTGGGAGCCCTGAGGGAGCAACTGATCCAGGTGAAAGTTTTGGATCCTCCTCTAAAGCTCCTCCTGGTCCTTGCAAAGTTGAGGATGTGGCTTCAGGGCTTCTGGTGGCTGTTTTCAGGGGGACTGCTCTGCCTGAGCTCTCAGAGCCCTGGTGGGACCTCCAGCTCACCCCCAAGGTGGGTCAGCACTGTCCTTTTGAAGTGTCCATCACCTCCCTCCAGGTGACAGGGAAAGGAGATGTGTCCCCAGGCAGGTGATGCAGTTGCCCCAGGTCCCTGTGGCTGATCTCTCTGGGGATGCAAGAGGCAGGGACGTGTGTGTGTGTGTGTGGGGGGGACCCTTTTGGCCCTTCTAAACCCATTTTTTTTTTCATCTTTCTCATGCACAGAGACAGAGTGACCATCCACACCCCCATCCCACCTCCTCCCAGCCCCTCAGCATCATTCCTGCCTTTCAGCAGCGTGGCCGTGGGGCCCTGAGGCTCCTGCACCATCTCCAGGGCTGCCTCCAGGAGCTGCACTTGGAGAAGACACATCCCAGGGCCAGCCTGGGGAACCTGCCTGTGCTGGGAGAGGAGCTGTGGGGACAACCTGAGACAAGGGACACCCCTTCTGCCACAGCCTCACCCGAGGGATTAATGCAAAGCAAGGAGGAGGTGCAGAGCTCCAGCACAGAGCACCCCCAGGAGAGCTCATCCTGCTGGGAATAACTCCTGGGGGGATCCCTCAGACCAGAAATCCACCAGGGAATGGTGCTGGCACTTGGGGGCTCCTGCCTTGACTTGCTACACTCACCTCATCCCCAGTCCAGGGACTCACCCCAAAAATAGATGAGGGAGCTCAGAGCTGTTTGCCACTGACTTCTTGCCTGGGTCAGGATTTTACCCTCCACCTGGGTAATGGAGCTGTTACCACCTGGGCCTTGGTGCTGAGCAGAACTTTGCTGCTGGGGTTCAGCACCCTCATCCAGCAGAATCTGTCCCTTGCTGAGCTGTGAGAGGCTTCAGCCCAGCTCAGGGACAGGATACAGGGATGCTCAGGAGATGGCTGTCCTGGCAAAGAGGTCCTCTTCCAGGTCTTCTTTTTCCTCTTCCATCTCCTCCTCCTCCACAGCCTGGAGTTCTTCTTGTTTTGATGCTTTCCCTTAATTTTCCAAAGGAGAAGCCTCCTTCCCAGGCTCTGCACATTGTATTGGAGGGAACATTGTTTGTCATCTCTGGGAATTCTCCATTTGTCCCAGAAGGGTTTCTCCTCTTGCAAGGGGTGGGAAATGAGAATTTCTTGCAGTGCACCTCCTTCCAGGGGAAGGGAGAGGGATGAGAATTTAAATCTCTCTCTCTGCTTTCTTTCCATTAAAAGAAAAGTGGCTTTCATTATGTTTTTTTCTGCAGTGCTGGGCTGGGAGGTTTCTGAAGTGATGTGAGGCACAGCTGAAGTTTATTCCCTTCCTGAAGTTTATTTTGGGGCATTTTTTTTTTTTTTTCCCCTTTTAAGTTTCACAATAAGAATTGTGGTGCAGTCTACCTGGTTTTTTTTTTTTTTTTTTTTTTTTTTTTATTTTTTATTTTTTTCTGAGAGCTTCTAATTAAAACCCAAACGTTTGCCAAGGCTCCCTGGACATCTTTGCAAACATTGGGCTGAGCATCCTGGTGGGGTGAAGGATATTAGGAAAGATAAAAACCGATCCTGTAGCTGATCCCAGCAACATTTCCATCACTGGGAATTTCACCCTCTCTGGGACTCAGCCCTTGTCCCTCTGTTATGTGCACGAAGGTTTTGATTCTAGGAGAGGCTGAAGATGTAGAAAGTGGAAGATCAGCCACGGTTGACTTTGCTTTGGTGCTGACCATGTGTAACAGCCCTTGCTGCTTCTTCACCAGCTCCTGAAAACCTTGGGCTGGTTTGTGACCATTTGCTTCCCCAGCAAGCACTGGGAGGAGTGGGGGATGATGGATGGAAGTGGTGGAGGAGAAGGCTTTGAGCTTGCACAGTAAAAGTGGGATGTGAATTTCCAGGATGCTCAGGGGGGGAGGGTTCAGCTCTCAGGTATTCCTTTCTTCCACTCTTTGGAGGACTTGTTGGTGTAAAGAAGCAGCTCAGAACAACAGAACTCCAAACGCTGACTGCTCACACTTTTCTCTCTCCATTACTCCACGTCCAAAGTCAGCTGCTGCTGTGTTTCAGGTGCAACAAAATCTCTTTCGGGAAGTGGAATATCCCAGTCTATCCCACTAGAACAGAATAAGAAAGGGAAGCATTTTGTGTTCATGGACCCACTGAATTATTGAGGCTGGGAAGGACCTCTGAGCCCATCAAATCCAGCCTGGCACCTCACACCACCCCATGGCACTCAGTGCCACCTCAGTCTCTCCTGAAACACCTCCAGGGATGGTAACTCCTGGCCACTCCATCCCGGTGCTTTGGCTCTGCAAGGGGTGGGTAAACTGAGGCAGGAGGATGCTGTGGCATTAGGGGCAGAGCTTATGGGCTGCCTGGAGGAGCAGGAAGGTTGTGGGGTACGTGACCTGAGTGCAGAGCCCTGAGTACCATATCCCTGGTGGCAGGTTCTGGGGTGGTCCAGGTGCCTGGTGGCAGGTTCTGGGGTGTCCCAGGTGCCTGGTGGCAGGTTCTGGGGTGTCCCAGGTGCTGAGGGACAGCCTGTTGGGGTGCAGGGTCCCAGATGATGGTGACTGAGTGCAGGGTCCTGGTTGCCACCTGCAAGGTCCCAGGGTGCAAGGTCCCTCAGTGCTGTGTGCAGGGCAAGGCTTGGGGTGCCCAAGCCTGGGTGCAGGATCCTGGGGGCACATTTTGAGGTGGTCACAGTCACACCTGGATCCCAGCAGCTGTGATCCTCTGCAGTGGGGATAAAAAAAAAAAAAGAAAAAAAAGAAAGGGGAGTCATCCTGAGGTCTCCTCATGGTTGGTTGAGTCTGGAGTTGGAAGCTCTCCAACAGGAGCTGAGCAGGGAGCACTCTCAGGGTGGTTTTATGTGGGTTTGGAATTAATTTAACACCATCAGGGGAGGAGTCTTTGGAGAGTGGTGTCTGTCAGTGGCTGGAGGTAGACTGTAAAAATCCTCTGGCTTGGTTTTGGAGCCATCCAGAGGATCCCAAGGAGAAGAGGCTGTGCTGCCAGAGACCAGGGAGAATAGCTGAGGATGGGAGCTGGGATTGTTGCTGCACACTTGTCAAACAGTCCTCAAACTGGGTCCAGCTCTGGGGTCCCCATCAGCAGAAGGCCAGGGAGGTGTTGGAGCCAGTCCAGAGGAGGCCCTGGAGCTGCTGGGAGGGCTGGAGCAGCTCTGCTCTGGAGCCAGGCTGAGAGAGTTGGGGGTGTTCAGCCTGGAGAAGAGAAGGCTGCAATGGGGAGACCTTAGAGCACCTTCCAGTGCCTGAAGGGGCTCCAGGAAAGCTGGGGAGGGACTGGGGACAAGGAGAGGGAGGGCTGGGATGAGGGGGAAGGGTTTCCAGCTGCAAGAGGGGAGCTGGAGAGGAGATGTTGGGAAGGAATTGTTTGGGGTGAGGGAGCTGAGCCCCTGGTTGCCCCCAGAAGCTGTGGCTGCCCCATCCCTGGCAGTGTTGAAGGTTGGATGGGGCTGGGAGCCCCCTGGGCTGGTGGGAGGTGTCCCTGCCCATGGCAGAGGTGGCACTGGATGATCTTTAAGGTCCCTTCCAACCCAAACCTATCTGTAATTTTCTGCTTCTATGCTCCCCACCTCATGCTTGGGTGAAATGAACAGACTGATACATGGAAATCAGTATTTTTTGCTGTTGGAAGAGCCAATCACAGGAGTGCTGCTTGGCTGGAGGACCACTTTCCTTCTTGTTGAGTGATTTGGTTGTTTTCATGGTGAGCTGGCACCCATTAGAGATACTTTTGGAGAGCATCTCCAGATCCCTGGGGATTGCAGACAGTCACAGTTGATGGCTGGTATATATTTGCCTTGTGGTGATTAAATTTTTCCTCTGAGAAACGCCGAGTAATTGGTGTCATCCTGGCTTCATGTGAGCAGTTCCCATCTTTTCGGAAGGGAAGGTGGCAGGAGGAGCAGCCAGGAGCAGGGGGACACGGGGACAATCACATCCCAGCCACTTCTGCCTCATCAGTGGGATTTCTCAGAAATATTGTCCCTGTTTTTCTGCAGGAGCTGCAGGAGTTGGCGGCCGGTCACTAGTGGTGTCCCCCAGGGATCGGTGTTGGGCCCAGTTCTGTTTAATATCTTTATTGATGATTTAGATGAGGGGNTGATGCTGGGGATGAGCTCTTGCTGTTCACTGAACACCTTTCCTTATTAACCACCCTCAAAAAGAGCAAAAAGCAGAGAGTGTTTTGCTCACAGAGAGCAAC
>JAAWXA010000024.1:11251765-11267512 GCA_038090715.1 Florisuga fusca | reverse complement strand
TGTGTCCAGTTCTGGGCCCCTCAGGTCAGGAAGGAGATTGAGGTGCTGGAGCAGGTCCAAAGGAGGGCAACCAGGCTGGTGAAGGGACTGGAGCACAGATCCTGTGAGGAGAGGCTGAGGGAGCTGGGGCTGTTCAGCCTGGAGAAGAGGAGGCTCAGGGGAGACCTCATCACTCTCTACAACTCCCTGAAAGGAGGTTGGAGCCAGGGGGGGGTTGGTCTCTTTTCCCAGGCACCTCTCAGCAAGACAAGAGGACACGGTCTCAAGTTGTGCCAGGGGAGGTTTAGGTTGGATATTAGGAAGAAATTCTTTGCAGAGAGGGTGATCAGGCATTGGAATGGGCTGCCCGGTGAGGTGGTGGATTCTCCATCCCTGGAGATATTTAAACAGAGACTGGATGTGGCACTCAGTGCCATGGGCTGGGAACCTCAGTGGTGGGTCAAGGGTTGGACTTGATGATCTCTGAGGTCCCTTCCAACCCGGCTAATTCTATGATTCTATGATTCTAATTAACTCCCCTGCATCCCTAGGTGGGCTCTGGGGGATGTTTGCTGAGCAGAAGCATCAAGGGTAGAAGTCCAAGCATGTGCTGAAACCAGCGTGGAGACCCAGGAGTGACTTGAAAAAGGTTTAGTGCGAGGTAGAAAAAAAAAAATCTGCTGCAAAGCCAGAGGGAGCAGGATGGGAGCAGATTGCAAACCTGAGCAGCCTGAGCCAGGCACCAGCAGGCTGGTCCAGCTGAACATGAGGTTGGACCAGCACCACCCAGGTACCTGGAGATGCTGAACCTGGCCAGCTGAGGTCTGAGAGCTGACCAGAGATGAAGGAAGGGTAGAAGGCTTTGAGTGGGGTGGGCAAAGCTCTTTGGAGATGGGTTTTGAGTCCAACCTGTCCAGGATAGGGCCCCACAGGTGCTGCCATGGACCTCCAGGGTCTCCTCAGCATCTCTCAGCAAAAGTTTTTGACCCAGAGGCTCAGAACAGACTGAGCAGGAGGCTGGGAAGAAGGGGCTGAACTGGCCTGGGGTGACCTCCTGGGCACCTGGGCTGGGAAAAAGCGCAGAGCAGGAGCAGCAAGCAGCCTGGGGAACCCAGGAGAAGGATGCTCAAGTGGTTCTATTGCATCCATCTGCCTCCTGCTTATTAATGATCCTGAGTCTTAAGCCATGCTGGTTGAGCAGAGCCATTTGGGGGGTGGTGGTGAAGATTCCCCTCATTTATCTGAAGTGCAGGCAGTGGCTAATTGAAGATATATTTACTTTCTGCTGATCCAGTCTGGTGCTTTTGCTGTTTTTTTTTTTTTTGGGGGGGGGATGGCAGTTAATTTTAGTCCCATTTGATGGTCGCAGTTTCCTGGGAAGTGCCAGGTAAGCAGAGAATTTCTGCATGGGAGGAGAAACACCCACAGCTCCTGCTCAGCCTTGGCTCACCCCAAACGTACCTGCCTTATGTTCAGTAATTAATTCTGATTAATTACTCAGGGCCACGCTGGTGAATCAGCCACGTTCCTTTGATTATTGTGACGAACTCCAGCCAATCAGGAGGCAGCATGGAGCAGGGTGGTTTGCTGGCTCTGCATTTACCATCTGCTGATTAATTTCTGGGATTCAGAGACAACATCAGCTTTTTTTTTATTTTTTTTATTTTTTTTTTTTTTTTAACTCCTGGTTAGTTTTTGGTGTCATACAGCAATGCAGTGGTGTTTCCCTAAAGGCCTATTTGCTGCTGGCTGCCTAATTCCACTGATTTCTCTAGGAAACAACTTCATCAGAGGGATTTTTTTGCCTCTGCTCTCTCCCTAGGGGAGTTGTGATGCTGGGGATGAGCTCTTGCTGTTCACTGAACACCTTTCCTTATTAACCACCCTCAAAAAGAGCAAAAAGCAGAGAGTGTTTTGCTCACAGAGAGCAACTCTGTTTGGAGGGGAGGGCTCCGGGTTTGGGGGTGAAGAGACCTGCTTGTCTCAGGCAAAAAACTCCTACCAGATCTTGAGAAACCCACGTGTCAACCCCTGGGTTTGTGAGTGTCAGGGTTTGACACTGCCCTGGCAATTAAACCCAATAACAGATTTTTCTATTAATCCCCCTCTCCTCCCTGATAAGGAAAGGAGAGAGAATAAGGGAAAGAGACTGATGGGTTGGAAACTAAACTACACAGCTTGGATGAAACAGGAATGATAAATAGGAAAAATTACTAAATCTATACAAATAGACAGGAAAATTGATCCCAGGTTCCTCCCCCCTCTCCCTCAATAACTCTCAGGTCACCCCCGAGGCTGCAGGGCAGCCCTGGGAAAGTCCAGGCTGGAATCCTGGAGTCAGGAGCAGTTGGGAGCTGGAGGCAGGAACACACAGATTCAGGCTGGGATGGATCAGGAGCACAGGCAGAGGAAGGGATGGAATCCTCCCAGGATGCTGAAGCAAACAGGGAGAGGGGAAGAAGGGGAAGCAGGAAGGGGTTTCACCCTTGTGATCCCTCCAGTTTCTCCTGAGTCTGAGGTGTATGGGATGGAATCCTCTGTTTGGTCAGTTCTGGCATCTCTCTTGTCTGTTCCTCCCCAGAGGAGGGTTCAGGTGGGACCTCTTGACTCCTTCTGGAGGGTAAAATGTTCCTCAGAGCTGAGCAGTGGCCTTGGCTCTGCACCCCAGGCTCTGGCAGTGACTCCAAACATCCCGTGGGATCAGTCCCAGGAGCAGCCACTGCCTGAGAAACTTGCTGTTCATTTCAGCAAGTGCAGCTCCTGCCAAGAGACTGAGCTGAAAGCAAAAGGTACAAACCAGAAAATCCCCTTTATCCTGGCCCAAACCAGGACTGGGAGTTTCTTTCCACTCCCACCGGGAGAAGTTCCCACCATCCCTGAAGGATGTGGCTTCATCAGGATATTTGGTTGATAATTTTGGGTGATGAGGGGGATAGGAATGACCTCCACTTACCTCAGAGTGGCCATTCCTCAGCTTTCTAATGAATTTCAAGGCATTTTTTTTCTTTGCTTGGGTCCTCTGGCGCTGTGGGTAGCCGTGGCTGAGCAGAAGCATCCAGGGCTTTTGACAAAGATTTCCCATCACTTCCAGGTAATGGGGATAAACCCAAGGTGTTTTCCTAATAATTCCCACCCTCCCTGATGAAGTGACAGTAATTAACTGCACGTGGTTGCTTTCTGGCAATTAAATCTTCCTGGAGTTGGGAGAAAAGCACTCAAGTGAGATCTTTCCTCCTCACATCCCTCATGTACCCCAGTTAGAAGTGTGATCATCCAGCAGGGACTGTTCTCAAATACATATTTGTATCTATATATATTAATTTACACACCTGCTACGAAAAGATGGTTAATTCACAGCATTTTTTTTTGTGGGCCAGGGCCACAAAACTATAAAAAAATTATCCTCAGGAAACTGAAAAAGAAAAGAGAGGAGGAAGAAAATTTAATTAAGAAAAGAAGCACCCCTTGAGTAAAATTTGATTCCCTCCTCAGGTCACCTCTCACGGGTGGGACAATCTTCATGTGCCAACACCCCCCCCCGCAGAGCAAACCAGCTCAGGGGCTTGGGAGAGGGAAACTGAGGCACACGCGGCCATCCCACCACTGCAAAACACCCCCAGAACCTACACCCCTCTGAGGAGGGTGGCTGTGGGGGGGGAGATGGAAAGGGATCAGCCCATAAAAGAGGATGTGAGGGCACAGATTTAGGAAAACAAAAGCTCCAGGCCCTCCCACCCTTCTCTGTGGGTTCTCCTCCTAAGAGCAAATGCCTTCCACCCCCTCAATCCCTCGCTGCTTGGCTGTTTACATGGTTAATTCTCTGGTTCTGCTTGATAATGGTTCACGTTTAATGGTTTCACATCTGAAAGGCTTTCAGACAGAAGGTTTTTGGCTCTAAAAGCTCCTTAGGGCTCAAGAGAATGAGGGTAATGGTTGCTCTGAACTGAAGAGCCTTATCACTTAATATTCCAACGCATTAACGTCTTTTTTTTTTTTTCTTTTCCCTCTTTCAGAAACTTTAATAACACCATTGAGATGATTTTTTGAGGGTTGTTCTTGACAATAACCAAAACCTGACAGCCAACATCTTTCCTGCTTGCAGCAGGAGGAGGAGTTCTTTCACCCTGCTCTGCATTATCCTTCCAACTTACCTGAACATCGTAGGGTTGGTAAAGCTTCTCCCTGCTCAGGAACTCCTGATTTTGTCTGCTACTGCTGAGAAAATCTTGCAGGTGATATAATCCTGCTCAGGCTGCAATCCCCTGGCACATCTGCAACCAAAAATCCCCCCTGGTTGTTCTCCAGGATCGGGGATGGGAAGAGGGATCCCTGCTCCCTCACCCCTGCTGAGCTCAGAGGATGATTTTGCTCTTCCTGATGCTGTACCAAAGGTTGGGAAATCGTAGCTTCTGCCCAATCCTCTCAAAATTGTGGATAGCAAAGAGAAGATGATTGGGTCCTGGGTTACAACCACCCCAGGGAGTGTTCCAGGCTCGGGGCAGAGTGACTGGGAAGTGCCCGGTGGAAAAGCACCCTCAGGTGTTGGTTGAGAGCAGCTGAATATCAGTCAGTGTGTGCTCAGGTGGCCAAGAAGGCCACCAGCATCCTGGCTTGTGGCAGCACTGGTGTGGCCACCAGGAGCAGGGCAGGGATTGTCCCCATGTGCTGGGCACTGGGGAGGCTGCACCTCAAATCCTGGGGTCAGTTCTGAGACCCTGAGGAGCAGAAGGACATTGAGGGGATGGAGAGTGGCCAGAACAGGGAATGGAGCTTGGGGAAGGGGCTGGAGTTCTGCCCAGGAGGGGCTGAGGGAGCTGGGAATGTTGATCCTGGAGCAGAGGAGGCTGAGGGGAGACCTTCTGGCTCTCTGCAACCCCCTGAGAGGAGGTTGGAGCCAGGGGGGGTCAGGGCTCTGCTCCCCAGGAACAAGGGATGGGACAAGAGGAACGGCCTCAAGTTGTGCCAGGGGAGGTTTAGGTTGGAGTTTGGGTTTCTCCCTGGAAAGGGTTGTCAGGGCCTGGCCCAGGCTGCACAGGGCAGGGCTGGAGTCCCCATTCCTGGAGGGGATGCAACCCTTGGCCCTGTGCTTGGGGCTCATACCTGTGGTGCTTGGGGTCTGCAGTTACAGTGATAAAAGCTGGTGCATCTTCCATGGCATCAAAATACTCCGTCTCCTCATCTTCATCACTGGCCTCTCCTTTGGCAGACTGCACACTCCCTGCAGGTGCAAAGGGTTTGAGATGCTCCCGAGCACGAGGCTGTCCCCAGAGCCCACCCCCCTCCTCCCATTATGTCCCCTTTAGAAGCTTGTCCCCCTCCTGTCCAGCCCACTCCATGTCCAGAGGACACCCCAGATTTCCAGCTCTAAAATCAAGGTCTGCCCTGGCTGCACGTGTCCTGCTCCCCAGGCCAGGCACACAAGGTTTCCCTGCTTGGGGACCACCCCCAAAAATGCCACCAGGCTGCCTGACCTAATGCACCTAATGCCCAGCACCATCCTGTCTGCCAGGGAATCTGATCTGGATCAAAGCAGAAAGAAAAGAGACACGTGTTGCAGGTGATGCTCAGACACTTCCCTGTTGTTGGGTTTTCCAGCCCTGCACTTGTCAACATTTCTCTCCTCTGCTGCAGTGGGAGAGATCACAGAATCCCAGAGAGGTTTGAGTTGGAAGGGACTTTCAAGCTCCCCCAGTGCCACCCCTGCCATGGGCAGGGACTCCTCCCACCAGCCCAGGGGGCTCCCAGCCCCATCCAACCTTCAACACTGCCAGGGATGGGGCAGCCACAGCTTCTCTGGGTGATCAGGGGCTCAGCACCCTCAAAGGGAATATTTTCCTCCTAACATCCAACCTAAATCTCCCCTCTTCAAGTTTTAACCCATTTCCCCTTGTCTTCTCCCTACCCCCCCATGTCCAAAGCCCTCCCCCAGCTTTCCTGTAGCCCCTTCAGATATTGGGAGGTTGCCCTAAGGTCCCCCTGGAGCCTCCTCTTCTCCAGGCTGAACAACCCCAATCCCTCAGCCTGGCTTCCCAGGGAGGTGCTCAGCCCTCTGAGCATTTCAGTGGCTCCTCTGGACACCTCCCAGGAGCTCTGTGTCCTTCTGGTGTTGGGGNCCTTCTGGCTCTCTGCAACCCCCTGAGAGGAGGTTGGAGCCAGGGGGGGTCAGGGCTCTGCTCCCCAGGAACAAGGGATGGGACAAGAGGAACGGCCTCAAGTTGTGCCAGGGGAAGTCTAGGTTGGAGTTTGGGTTTCTCCCTGGAAAGGGTTGTCAGGGCCTGGCCCAGGCTGCACAGGGCTGGGGTCGAGTCCCCATTCCTGGAGGGGATGCAACCCTTGGCCCTGTGCTTGGGGCTCATACCTGTGGTGTTTGGGGTCTGCAGTTACAGTGATAAAAGCTGGTGCATCTTCCATGGCATCAAAATACTCCGTCTCCTCATCTTCATCACTGGCCTCTCCTTTGGCAGACTGCACACTCCCTGCAGGTGCAAAGGGTTTGAGATGCTCCCGAGCACGAGGCTGTCCCCAGAGCCCACCCCCCTCCTCCCATTATGTCCCTTTTAGAAGCTTGTCCTGGTTTAGATTGGTTTAGATTGGAGCTGGGGAACAATTCCATCCCCAAAAAGGTTGTCAGGGCCTGGCCCAGGCTGCCCAGGGCAGGGCTGGAGCCCCCATCATCCCTGGAGGATGTTTCAAAGCCCTGGAGATGTGGTGCTGAGGGACGTGGGGCGGTGGTGGCCTTGGCAGTGCTGGGGGAATGGTTGGAGTTGATGATCTTCAAGGTCTTTTCCAAGCAAAGACCCAAACAATTCTGTGATTCTGTAGAGCTGTGACATGGCCACCACTCTGATGTTGTAGTCTGAGCACATCTGTGGGTGTCTGAGGGGGGAGCACCTCTGTGCTGCTGCAGGGAAAAGCACTTTATGCACTGCTGGTTTGTAGGAGTCGACAGAAGAAAACATTTATTTATTTATTTATTTATTTATTGTTAAATCCAATTATCTGCAGGAGATGCATACAATGGGTGCTGAAAATATGCAGAGCTCTCACTTTAATTAGAACTATGAAAAACATAGCAATCAGACAAGCAGTCAGAACATCTCCTCAGTCACTGAATCCTGTCCTGGAGCTTCGGTTGCAGCCACAGAGCCCAAGGGAAAGACAGAGACTGATGTTAAATCCCCAGGACAATGTCCTGTGGCCTTTTCCCTGCCTGTGGCCATCCACACAGGATCCATTTTGCCTAATATCAACTTGCTGAAAGCAACCTTGGAGTATTGGGGGGTCTGGAGTAGAGGGTCTGGAGCACCTCTGCTATGGAGCTTGAGGGAATTGTGTTGGAGGAGACCTCAGAGCACCTTCCAGTGCCTGAAGGGGCTCCAGGAAAGCTGAGGAGGTACTTTGGACAAGGGCAGGGAGGGATGGGATGAGGGGGAAGCTGAGGAGGGGAGATTTAGGAGGAAATTCCTCGCTGTGAGGGTGCTGAGCCCCAGGTTGCCCAGGAAGCTGTGGCTGCCCCATCCCTGGCAGTGTTGAAGGTTGGATGGGGCTTGGAGCCCCCTGGGCTGGGGGGAGGTGTCCCTGCCCATGGCAAGAGGTTTGGAACTAGATGAGCTTTAAGTTGCCTCCAACCCAAACCAGTCTGGGGTTCTGTGACCAAACTGGGACATCCATTCTCTTTACAATTAGCAGGGGGGGGGAGACCACGATCGGTCACTGTGGGAAGGAACTCTCCTCACCCCAAAGGCTGAGTTGAGTGGGAGCTGTGCCTTTGAGGTGCTACCTCTCAGGAGATGGTGCTCTGGTGACTGTAGCAGTCCAACCCCCCCAACCCCAGCACCTCTGCAGGGATGCTCTCACCCACTAGATGGCAATTTTGCTCTGCGCAAGGCGAGGGCCCAGCTCAGCGCTGGAAAAGACTCAGCAGATCTGGTGTATCTGGAGACTTCGAGGATGGGTCTCCTGCAAAAGTGACCAAATGCAGAGCAGAGCCCTCTAGGAGCCCAAGTGGCAACTCCAGGGGCAGCTGAGCTTTGCTTTAGGTGGCTGCAGCAGGGGCCAAGTTAAGAAGGATGTTAAGGATGTGAACAAGGAGGGATGTGCCTCCTCCTTCTGGGACAACCAACTGAAGGGTTCAATGCAGAGCCACGGCTGAGGGCATCTGGAATGGACCAGCCTTTGCCTTTCTTTCCCTCAGAAGATTGCTCTTCCCAAAGCCCTGCTGCCTGCTGGTGGGGAGCAAACTGGAGGTGTAACATGGAGCTCTGGGGAGGAAATCCCAGAGGATCCTTCTGACATGCCATCTATGAGACCCAAACCTTGGATCCAGCTCCCACAAGCCAACCCCTGGGACCTGGGCTTTTACGGAGCCCCACAGAAGGGGGATAAACCCCAAAATCCAGGTATTCCTCTTCACTGGGGTTTGCTGTCTTTCCTCATGCAGGTCTCTTTGTCTGGTTGCCATCAGCACACTGTTGACCACTTGCCAGCAAGAGAAGCTTTGGCCACCATTTCAAATGGGCTTGGACAGAGGAGATCTGGCTCAAAGTGCATCCTCTTCCCTGGTGAAACTTCCCATGGGTTTTACCCACATAGGCAAAGCAAAGGAATTATAGAAACGAGCAGATTTCTATCTCCACCCTCCCTGGACCCAAGAGAGTTTTAATCAGAGCAGCACATCTTCCTCTCCTTCATGTTCCTCGTCTCTTTGTGGTCACCCTGCCCTCTTTGACTGCTCCTGCCTGGACAGGGGCTGTTTTCACCCAACTCAATCAGATGCTTGGAGTCAAAGCAAGCGGCTGGGGCAAGAAGTTGTTTTACGAAGCTCTTTGTGGTCCTCCTCTGTAAAGCAGGTGGAAAATGCTTCTCTGTGGCAGGACCAACCCCTTCCACCAGCACCCAACACCGGTGGCTCCTGTGCAGGTAGATGGAGGAGTCCTGCAGGACTGCAGCATCCGAGGGGAAAAGTGGGGCTGGAAAAGTCATGGATTAGGTACTGTGATCATGAATCATCCCCGTGGTTAGTTTGCACGGAGCACACCCCAAGGAGAAATGAGAGGCTGCTTCATCTGGGAGAGCAGGGGGAGGAAAGCATTAAAAAAAAAAAAAAAAAGCAGCGACACCTTTTGTACTTGGTGACACACTGAGAAGAATGCTAATGTGGTGGGAACTTGTTCTCAGATGTAGGAATCGCCTTCTAATAGAGAAGCAAATCCAGTTTTTGCTAGATACAAATTCCACCAAGCGGTTCAAAGCCTAACTGAAATATTTGAAGAGGCTGTAATTGAATTTGAGCCGCTGGAGAAAGGCTTCAGCTCTGAGCTCCGAGACTGAGGAGGAATGTGCAGCCTTGGGCCAGGGGGAGGGAGATTTCAGGAGAACAGCTGAGGCTCCTGCAGAAGGGAGAGGATGGAGGAGGGGGGGAGACCACGGAGCTGCCTGGAGGAGAGCAAGGTGATGTGATGCTCAGCTGGCATGGCTGGAGGCAGCAGTGGACCAAATGGACCCTGAGAAGAAGCCCCCACCGACCCCAGAGCCAGAGGAAGGGATGCATCCTCTTTTTGATGGTGACAAGGTGGGAGCTGGCAGTCCTGATGAGGGTTTTTTTGGTCCTGTGACACCAGTGGGGTGAGTTTGGGAATGGGGTGAGAAAAGAAAGCTGTAGTGCAGCTGGTTTGCTCCTTAGTTGATAACTTGGAGTTCAGGGAGGTCTTTCCCAGATCAGCCCCGTGGTCCAAGGCAGATTCTTGGACCTGCTGGTGATGGCAGCAACATTTTTTGTGGGGACTGGGAGAAGGGATGAGAAAAGGCCAAGAGGAAGGAAGTGGCTGATCCCTCCCCAGCACAAGGAACCAGACAAACCCTTACACCCAGCACACAGACTGGGGCCACACAGTGACCACACAGCTTTACTTTCCTGTGGTTCTGGGACATCCACAGCTGTCGTGTGAGCACCTTATCCAGTCCCCTAGGACCATTTTGATATATGCCTGATTACCAGTCCCTTGGCATCACCATCATGTTGTGCCCAGGGAATTGCTTCTCCAGGCAATCACCATCCCTGGAGGGGTTTAAAAGCTGAGTAGATGTGGGACGTGGTTTAGTAGTTGACTTGGCAGTGCTGGCTTAACAGTTGGCTTCAATGATCTTTAAGGTCTTTTCCAGCCCAAACAATTCTGTGATTTTATGTGACATACATAAAAATGTGGCTACTCCACCCTGCAGGATCCCTGCTGACCCAGAGGTGACTGGTGGTATCACAGATGGGAAGGTCTGGCCTGCAGAAGGGGCCAGCAGCAGAAGAGGGTGGTTGGTTGCAACAATTTTTTGAGTCCCTGGATCTTTTCTCAGGAGCACAGGCCCCCCCAGGAGGGCCAGGGGGACACCGCTGTGAGCAGCCCCCAGGATAACGTCACCACCCATGAGGCATCACAGCCACCACTTGCCAGGCAACATTTATCTTTCAAAACAAGAGGTTGGCTGTCTCTGGGGTGAGAGACCATCATCCACACCACCTGTAGGCCCAGTCCCAACCCCCAGTGCCTACTGGTATCTTGGGCAATTACATGCCAGTGGGATTTTCTTTCTCAAAGACAGCTGAGCCTGAAGACTATGAGAACAGCTCCAGGCCCAGCTCATCATCTACCTGTAAACACACTGAGTGAAAAGGATAAACCTGCAGCAAAGAAGCCAAGCAAATGTTTTCTGTCTATGTGGAGGAGGAGTCCCCAGCCCGGAACCTTTCTTTATGGGGGACGAGTCAGAAAATGTGTCTCAAAGTGATGTTTCGGTAGATGAAGTTATAAAACAACTTGACAAAAATAAATGTTAACAGTTCAATAGTATCTGATGGGATTCGCTCAAGAGCTCTAAAGGAATTCAAGGATGAAATAGATAAACTATTAACTGCCTTAAGTCTACTGTGAAACCTCTGGCTTAAAAATTTTCTTACTATGGGAGGGAAAGAAAGCAGCAAGACCTTGATTTTAAAAAATGCTTCTGAGCAGCTCCGGGAGCAGCAGATTATTAAAACTGATGTCAAAATGAGGCTGAACGCTAGCTCGGAGGGGAATTTGGGAGCATGTGAGTGAGACATCATTTATGGGAAAATTCAACATGGTTTTTGTGAAGGGAAGCCCTACCTGGAACTGGGAGGCTCAAGTTGCACTGAGAAAACCTTATCTACTCTTCTGGGTCCTTCATTCATAGTGGGCAGAGCTGACAGAAGTGATTTTCATAGTCGGGTTGGGTATGCCTGTCCCAGATTGTGCCCTGTTTTTTGATATATAGCCCTCTGATATCTTTGAGTCCCCTCACTGAAATGCTTTGCTGGGGATATCAAGTCCCCAAAAGGTCATAAACATCTGCAAAGTTGGTCCGAGTTCCTGGGAGGGTGCTGTGAAAGTCTTAATCCTTGTCAAGGAGCCAGAGTCAAGCATGTATAAAATCATCATTGAATTTTTCCAGGTGACACAAATTGGTGCCCAGGGACGAGTTGGTTTTAACAGAATGATCTGAATTCCTTGGCAGAAGAGGCTGCAGTGAGCATGCATTTTAATATTGCTAAATGCAAGGTTATATTTCTAGAAAGAAAGGAGCTTATGCCTGGGAAGTGAAGCTTCTGCCCTGCAGTGAACAAAGCCTGGGAAGGATGTGAGGGTGCTGGTGGGAACCCAATGGGTGTGTGGTGCAGTGATTGCTGAGCTGATGTGATCCATGAAATAGGGGGAAAATAACATATTGTCTCATCTCATCTGGTTTGCAGACCTTTTAATTTATTGGCAGCAACGTATTAATCCACTCAAACAAGAGAAGAAAGAGTGAGAAGCTGCTGGTGAGTATTTAGAAGATCACTCCAGATTCATTGCTTCATTTTTTAATTCTTCCCAGTGACATCCTTGACGTGTATCCTTTCTTTGCTTTTCAAACACCCGATCCTCCCACCTTTGTGAAACATGATTCATTGCCTCTAAATACATTTTCTTCTTTCTTTGTTCCCAGAAGACCAAAGCAAGTGACCAAACCTGGGATTTCCCATCAGCCTTTAACTCCTGGGGGTATTGCTTCAGGTACACCTCCTCATGGAGCAGCTGAAGGTGCCATGGATGCCCTGCAGGCAGCACCAAGGATGCAGGAAACTGGGTCACAGCGTGGGTCAGGAAGAAGCTTGCTCCTTGCCCCAACCACCTGAGCAGGAGCCAGGCTGTCATTGCTTCAGGTGGTGGTGGTTTGAAATCCCTGAAGCTTCTGGATTCTTCTCAGAGCCTGTGACAAACTACACAGGAAGCTGGGGGGGTGTAGAGCAGGTGAGTGTCCCCCCCATGAGGGGAGGACATTTATATTTATATTTATATCTATATTTATATTTATAAAGCACCTATCACCATACTGATGATTTAGATGAAGGGATTGAGTCCATCATCAGCAAAGTTGCAGATGACACTAAGCTGGGGGGGAGTGTGGATCAGCTGGAAGGCAGGAGGGCTCTGCAGAGGGACCTGGACAGACTGGAGAGTTGGGCTGATTCCAAGGGGATGAGGTTCAACACAACAAGCCCATGGGGAGCTCCAGGCTGGGCACAGAGTGGCTGGAGAGCAGCCAGACAGAGAGGGACCTGGGGGTTTGGATTGCCAGGAAGCTGAACATGAGCCAGCAGTGTGCCCAGGTGGCCAAGAAGGCCAATGGCATCCTGGCCTGGATCAGGAACAGCGTGGCCAGCAGGTCCAAGGAGGTGATTCTGCCCCTGGACTCAGCCCTGGTGAGGCCACACCTCGAGTCCTGTGTCCAGTTCTGGGCCCCTCAGGTCAGGAAGGAGATTGAGGTGCTGGAGCAGGTCCAAAGGAGGGCAACCAGGCTGGTGAAGGGACTGGAGCACAGATCCTATGAGGAGAGGCTGAGGGAGCTGGGGCTGTTCAGCCTGGAGAAGAGGAGGCTCAGGGGAGACCTCATCACTCTCTACAACTCCCTGAAAGGAGGTTGGAGCCAGGGGGGGGTTGGTCTCTTTTCCCAGGCACCTCTCAGCAAGACAAGAGGACACGGTCTCAAGTTGTGCCAGGGGAGGTTTAGGTGGGATATTAGAAAGAATTTCTTTATGGAGAGGGTGATCAGGCATTGGAATGGGCTGCCCAGGGAAGTGGTGGATTCTCCATCCCTGGAGATATTTAAACAGAGACTGGATGTGGCACTCAGTGCCATGGGCTGGGAACCTCAGTGGTGGGTCAAGGGTTGGACTTGATGATCTCTGAGGTCCCTTCCAACCCAGCCAATTCTATGATCCTGTGATTCTATGGTATTGATAAGCATTCTTTGGAACCTCTCTGACAGCAGAGGTAAGAACAGGAGTCAGCCTGTTAGTGCCTCAGCACTTCTGTTTCCAACCAATTTAAAAAAAAAAAAAAATGCAGATTGGGTAAAGTACCTACAACAGCCTCTTTTGGCTTGTAGGACTTCCATGACCCTGGTGGCTTCTGAGAGCCCTGTGATGGTGATGCCTGAAGTCACACCACATCTGGGGACTCGTTTGGGGCTGGGAATCCAAACAGGATAAGGTAAGGAAGGCAAGGAGAAGGGTGAAAGGAGACTGAAGACTTTGGGCACAGGAATTTCTTGGGTCTATCCTCTCCCTTGACATCTGAGCATGATGCCACTGATGGACCAGACAGGCACCAAGGATGCAGGAGCTGTTGGTGTTGACAGGGATGGGTGAACAATGTGTGGCTGTGTCCACAGCACCTCTGGGGCTCCCAGAGAGCATCCAGGCACCTCCTGCCCCAGCACATCCCCCAAATCCCAGCAGCTGGAGCTGTCTTCATTTCTCAGCCAGTCATCAGTCACTTTCTGCTGCTTGGTTTCTTCTCCTCTTGGCAATATTTATGCTGTGCTGGTCCCTCCCATCCATCCCTCCCTTCCCCCTCTCCTGGTATAATATTCATTTCCCAGAGATCCCAATCTGCTCTGGGGGAAAGAGAGGGGGGGGAAAGAGTTTCATATTTGCACATCAAAAGAAGGCCACGTTAGCTGTTGGGAAAATTAATAAGAATTAGGAGCCTTTCAAAAGCTTTGCAGCCCCATTTTTGAAATGGAACCAATTAAAAATAGTCTTGAGCTTGAAATCCTCTTGTGTGCTGGGTCCAGGATGAAGAAGCCCTTGCAAGTGATGAAAGAAACTCCTTCCAGACAACAAGGAAAAACATCCAAACACCCTTTTTTTTTTTTTTTTTTTTTTAAGCAGACATCAATTTCTGGCTGGGAACTCCCTTTCCAGGAGCTGCAGTGAGTCCTCTGATAAAAGAAAAAAAAAAAAAAAAAAAAGAATTGCAGGCACCAGCTGGTGACAACAATTTGCTTCTAAGGCAGGAGAGCAGGAAGACACCCCTTGGTGGTAGGGCTTCAAGTTGGGAAAAAAAAAAAATAAAAGAAAGAACTGTCAGTGTCTGGGAACAGGGGCTTTGTTTAAAACAAAACAAATATCCTGGAAGATGCTTCATGGTGTTTATTGTTATCACTTATCTGTTTAGGTGGATACTGAGGTTAGATTTCATGATCTCTGCCTTGCTCCTGGGCAGGGCAGGATGGATGTGGGTTGAACTTGGGGGAAAAAGGAAGATAGAGTCCTGGAGCAGCACCAACACCCCTGGCTTCTGAGCTGAAAGCATTGGGTTCTGGTGAGCACCTCGCAGCTGGGCTGGGCTGAGCTGAGGGGTTTGGGGGTTAAACTGTGGATCCTTTAACCTGGGGCTCATCTCCAAGGGTGTGGGAACTGTGGTGTCTGCTCTGGAGGGGTCTCCATCCAATCTAACCATCTTGGGATCTCCTTACAGGCAAAAGCATCACTTTGAGTATAACCAGGGGAGTTCAGGACATGAGATGATGAAGGATGTGCTGAGCTCTTCATCACTGACCACCCTGAGCCATCCTCGTGGCCTCTGCTATGTCCAAAGGGAACAGGGTCCTGGGCATGGATGGAGATGCCCACTTTGGGGACACCTTTTCTGACCTGGACAGACTCTGCTGCACATCTGGGACTCCTTTAGGGCACTTTGCTGTCCTGCAAAGCATCAGTCCAGCATCAGACCATGCTGCAGAGTGCCAGCAGAGATGCTTCCTAACCTGGGAGAAGGGAGCTGTGGGTAGGTGTGTGGGGTGTCTACCTTGAGCTCTGCTTTAACCTTCCACAAATAAACCCTGACTTCTCATCTCTCCTCAGCATCTGGGTGCAAGAACTGGCTCCAGATCTCACCACCCTCTCCTCTACCCCCTGCTTTTCTCCCTCTTTCCCATCATTGGGCTCCAGGGCTGGAGCAGCTCTGCTCTGGAGCCAGGCTGAGAGAGTTGGGGGTGTTCAGCCTGGAGAAGAGAAGTCTGCAATGGGGAGACCTTAGAGCACCTTCCAGTGCCTGAAGGGGCTCCAGGAAAGCTGGGGAGGGACTGGGGACAAGGACAGGGAGGGATGGGATAACTGGGAAGAGCTTCAAACTGCAAGAGGGGAGATTGAGGTGAGATTTTGGGAAGAAATTGGTGTGAGGGTGCTGAGCCCCTGGTTGCCCCCAGAAGCTGTGGCTGCCCCATCCCTGGCAGTGTTGAAGGTTGGATGGGGCTGGGAGCCCCCTGGGCTGGTGGGAGGTGAGTTTAAGGAGGAAGCTGGACAAGGAGAGAGGGAAGGTGAGGTGTTTGCAGGGGTGCCCCAGGTGTTCTCAGCCATCAGGAGCTGCAGAGGGGATAACTGGGAGTTAAAGAATAATGCAAAAAAAAAAAAAAAAAAAAAAATTGCAG